>CAHIKZ030001125.1:1605000-1905000 GCA_903632075.3 Acanthosepion pharaonis | reverse complement strand
ACTGACATAAGGAAAATCTAGACATCCCTTGTTCAATTTAAGTAGAATATTCTGTAACCATGGAAACGTGATTTTAGCTGTGTCTTTAAAACCCGGTAATTTTTAAAAGTTACTCCAAAATTCGCTTGAAGATGAAATGGAACTAATGTTTTTAATTTAATTGCAAAATTAAATTCGGGGTTTTTAGCTTCTATTTTTGAAACCTGGTTGGAACTGTGTAGCGAAAAAAAACATATTTTAAATCAATTAATTTATAATATATATATATGTGTATGTGTGTGTGTGTGTGTGTGTGTGTGTGTGTGTGTGTGTGTGTGTGTGTGTGTGTGTGTGTGCGCATAAATGGTGACTGAGGTTAACACCAACTGTCGCCATGACTGACAGTTGTCACCTGTTTCATGGTTGAGCGCAATCTTCATGTCACGTGTGTTGTTTTGGCTCAACTATTTATACACAACCATTTCACCCTATCAAACACTCTTCACAAAAAAACAGTAAAAATCAGCGAAAGTTGCACCGAGAGCATGACGCAACTAATAAAGTACGCCAATAGAAAAATAATCCACAAATCACCCACCCAAAACAAGCCGACATTTAACTCCTTTAAAGGGCAATTGCTTGCAAAAAATATAATATCCCGGGCCATGTTTAAAGTCAGTAGATAACGAGCCAAATATGTACATAATATTAAATAAAAATCCCTGAAAGCATAAATTATGCACACAAAACAAACAACATCAGCCTAAAACAATAAATCTAAAAACAATAAACTTTATCAGAAGAGAATAGCTATAATCCCCTCCCCAGACAAATTAAATAAACAATCAGAACTTATGCAGTCACGAAAACAATTTTTACTTAAATCAAAAACTATAAACGAAATATGTAAATATATGCAATATATACAACGCAAAGAATGTAATATACTTTAGACAAGACGAATACCTTAATTAGAGACAGCGAAGACAAAATGTGCCTTCTTATTTATATGGCAGTCCCTGCAGACTGCAATGTATCTTTCAACTGAAGAAATGGATTATGGCAGCATTCATCAACTTAAAAAAGAGACCCTCAGAAGAGTTGCAGGAGATTTCGAAGTCGTCTGGAGGCCGTGGTTGAAGCCATTTGCGATTTTATTGAATAAATTTATTCTTTAGAATTTCAAGATATATTTTTTGATTTTGGTAAATATATGTTAAAATGAGTTGTCAGTGTTGTTTTAATTTTTGCAAAATTTAGATGACAATTTATCCAAACATTATGTAAACATTTGTATAGAAAGATTATAAAGAGATTTGAAGCAACAGAATGCTGAGAATACACTCAATAGTTCGTATAAGAAATGTGTAAGATTTAGAAAACAGAAACTATAATGGAACTTATGCTACATATCAAAACAAATGGCAACATTTCTGAGACACTTAATTTCGAAAAATACTTTTTTTTTAGATTCACAAGATTCATTGACGGATTGAGAAGCAGGCGAAACCAGCTAGTAAACTACTTAATGATTTTAAGTGATCATAAAGTAGAACGGAAACAAAGACGGGTGGTTAATAAACAAAAGTTACTTAGAGAAAAAAAAATGGAAAATGTGAAGAGTCATAATCTGCTATGTCATGAAAGAACATGTCGTACAAAAGAAGAAAGTTTAATAATTAAAAAAAAGACATTAAAACACAACAACAATAAAAAAAAAAAAAAGATAAGCTGAACGTTACCCCAAAGTATGCACCGTCGTCTTTAACTCCACCAATAAAAATGTCAGAATTGATCATATTAGGATTAGGTGAAAGTCCGAATCCAACATATCCGCTTGTGTTGACTCGAACCAAGAAGCTTATTTTTTCGTTGTCTAATGTCCAGGACAAGTAGTAATTTTTAGCTGAATCAAGGTACAAAGACTGATCATGATTAACAGCGAATGTCTTAAAGTTATTCTGACAAAGAAGCACAAAACTTAAGTACAATGCAATTTGCTTTCGTATGACCATCGCCATTATAACTTGTTTGTTCGTGTTTCTCATTCACACCCACCCAACCTTTTATTTTAGTTGTTTTGCTGGTTTAAATATTCTACAATATGACGTATTATGGTCACAGTTGAAAGAAACCTAACCCACAAAGAAGGAAGTTAGAAAAGAGAAGATTTAAAAATAAACCACGAAAAAGAAAGTAAAAACAACCGATAAAAAAGGTTTTTGGTTTTAATTTCCTACGCAATCGATTCTTAAGCAGATTCATTACAGTAGTGATTTTTTTTAATAAATCAAAAAATATTAAGCATTGGATATTTAAATATCCAAAAGAATAAATCCCATATTAAGAGCAATTTCATGCGTGTGTATATGTGTGCGTGTCCGTGTGTGTGTGTGTGTGTGTGTGTGATCCCATTAAAAATGACCTAGTGAATATTTGCTTTTCTGAAGGTCGCATTTATCCCTTGACTCAGTGGTTCAGAAAAATAAATGGCTTAAATTGGATGCACTTCGGCATCTAAAAGGACACATATTAATGGATGTAATTTCTTAAATTCATTTTATTTCCTTCGATTAAACTGGTTTACAACGAAGATTATTATAAACCCGTCTTCTCCTACTAATTTACCCATAGGATGTGGGGATATATAAATAGATGAATTCATTCCTTTACAAATTCAGTTCGTGCAAAGTGAACAGCCGGTTTAGTGTTGGCGACTTGAAAATATATGTGTAACGTTTCTTACGAGAATATTTTACAATAGAGGAATTAATGGTGGTGAAAAGGGGTACATTCACAAAATAACAGACAAAATGATTTGCATTGCAAGATAGAATTTATTAAACAAAATCAAAAAAAGAAAGTTTAAGACAAAAGTTTCTTTTCCTAGAAGTAAATTGCATTACCAAACGAAATGTTAACAAATATATACGAGTGTGACTTACTGTGTTAGTACATTTTAGTGTGAAGCGTCTACAGCCCTTTTAGCTTCAGTGTGAAAAGTTCATGTCACATAGTTTGAAAATTAGGAAAATCCGGAAGAGAGTTACTTCGAGGGTTCGTGTTATTTTTATACCTTCAGAGCTGCTGCTGATACTAGTTTTAAGGGCTGTATCGAGCGTGTAAGCAACGATGAGATCTTAGAGAGTTTGCAAACAAGGAGGAAGACTTAATATCAAGAAGAGGCAGATGAAGTTTCTGGAACACAATGAGGAAGGAGGGCCTGGAGAATCTGATACTCACGGGTCGAATAGGCAAGGTAAAACAACGCGTGACATACCTAGCGGACTTAAGCAAGTTGATGAAGGAACGTGATCTTGGGGAGGAATCAGAGGGAAGAAACTTACTGAGAGCTGCAAGGGATACAAATAGGTGGAGAGCTATGATTGCCTACGTCCTGGAAGGACATGACACATTAAAAGAAAGACTGGAATTTGACCACAGTTCGCTGATTTGGCTACTGGCACTTTCTAATGCGAAAATAACGTTGACAGATTCTTAGTTCATGCGGATCTTTCAGTCTGCTTCTTTATACAATTATATGTAAATCACGGAATTGTATCTCCGTGTACTAATTGCGTGTGCAATCAGTTAGCTTTAAAATTCCGTTTAAGAAATTCGAAAAGTGAAAATGTATCGCAGGTTAAATACAGGAAGAAAAGACATTTCTGAAGGCGATAAAGAAAAAAATATTGAGTCCATTTTGAAACTAATTATAAGGTATGCTATACCTAATTATATAGATTTTCTTTCATTGTTTGGCCAGCATCAAATAAAACTATGAAGATATTTTACATGTATCTCTTGTTTACTATTTAACCTTTTGCTTTCACAATTACTGTTTCAAAATTTGTACATTTTAAGTTTCAATATTGTCTTAAACAATATTACAGATTTGTTAGGTGCTGTTGGAGAAACGCCAGGTTGAAGCGAGTTCAAAAGTAGTTCCTGTTTAATTTTCACGCATATTCTTGGGAAACTATGAATGAAATAGCAGGACAGACTAAGTTAACAAACCTTGATTCGAACCGATGTAACAGGAAGATAACACAATTCAAAATCGGAAAACAATTCCACTCCTAAAGCCTGTTGTAATAATGCACTCTTTACAGATATTAAAAGAAAAGAATTGAGAAAACTGTTCATCTTTATCCAGTGGATATTACATTTAAAAGGAGAATATACATTTGATTATTTGTCTGTTTTTTACATCGTTTGTTAGAAGTATATCCGTTCGTTTTAATTTCATTTCCACGTGAACACACGCACAAAACATACGCGTATGTTAGTGAATGCTATGCACGCGTGTTATAAAATATCTTTTAATTAAACTTCGCTTAGTTATCCGATATTCTTAATCTCAGTAATTAATGAAATATTAATAAAAATCTATTTCATATTCTGATATCGACAAATATATACTTGCAGTCAATGGCCGATTTTAGAAATCGTAATATGCCAAAAAAAAGAAAAAAAAGAAATTCTGCTTCCATCTCGAAACTCGCCATCACCAGTAAAAAAAAAATCCGTGTAACTGCCATAAAAGAATGAAACTGAAAGAAGGATGTTGAGAATACTCGTGATAGATATTAAGAATATCTGGTCCCAAGAAATGAGGAAGAATCTTCTTGATAATTAACCTTGTTCAATTGCAAACCTTTGGAAGATCCAGATTTTTCATTAGCATAAATGGCAAATTTTCTTTTAGTTCCAGCTTGTGAGATAGCACTCCAGAAGGAGTCAATGAGTTCATGAACTCTATTGAATAATTCACTGCTGCTATTGTTCAGACTGAAATTCCAAAACCATTTGGAAGTGAAATATCTCCATTTTGGTCCATTTTGGTCCATTTTGATGGTTCCATTACCAAGCTGCAACAGCAACGCAAAAAACCTTCCTGTTTCAAGGTTGCTTGTGATTCTAAATCTCATGTTTGTTTTCAGGTTTAGTTTTTGAACATACCTCCAGAGAGTTGTGTTACTTTAATTGAAAAATTGTGACACACACAGACATTTAATATATAGTAGATAAAAAAGGTGAGATAAGTGAAAGAGAGTAGTGCCTCTTTAACTGAAAAACTGAAAATGTGTGATACACACAGACATTGTCACATTTATTATACATATATATATATATATATATATATATATATATATATATATATATATATACGCATGCACACATGAAAACGCACCCATGAATCACAATCTGCTTAATCTTATCCCACTTCTATTCATGTTAATCATCCAACCGAAAATAAATAAATAAACAAAATGTAAGCCCCTCTTCCTGTGTCCACTACGAATATATATATATAAATAAAAAATATATGCTCAGAGGGGTGGGGGGAAGAGTTATTTTCCCATGTCATGAACATAATCTCGAACCATAGATAGACCATGGTTGGCGATTTCGGAAAAATATATCCGAGACAAATGTATAAAAATTGTAGATAAATATGACATGTTCAATTTTTGAAAGTGTGTTGAAGTGAGGGATAGGCTGATCAAACGTAAAGTTAACAGAATTTTATTTTTTTAATTTTTCAGGAAGCTTCGTAAAGGGGTTTGTAGATAAAATAAAAAATGTGAAAAATTTATATAAGATATTAATAATACTAACTGGACGGCAATACATAACAAAATTAAAGCTGAATAAATAAAATACATACATACAGACACATACACACACGTGCATAGAAACATACACATCTACTAAACCGTAACCCTGACAGGGGGCAAACAGGTTGTAGATCTTAGTCACCTGTAGGAAACAATGTTTCTGAGTACACTAATTCTGTCCCTTAGTCGAAACTCCATTGTCGGGTGTAGTTTTAGGCTATATCCAAGAACACCTTCCAGTTTTGAAAAAAAAAAATTATAATAATATCAACTTCTCTTCATTTCTTTATTGACTGCCAATCACTGGATCTTTTAAGCCATACCCATATAGAGGCTCCTTCTTCTGACATTGTTATCGAGCGAAAGGCCTTGTGCATTTCCAAGCCTGTTACACCTAATTTTGGCAACATCTTACATAGTGCCCACCCAGCAAATCATCTGCAATCGGTTTGCAGTGAGCTCGCCGATAACGCCGTTTGCATTCCTCTACGATGTGTAATTATTCCCCAAGTTTCCTTCCGTTGGATTCTTCCATGTTTTCTTCCCAAGGGACTGTTAGTTCTAATATGATTACTTGAATGGTCTTTTCCGTATAAATAATCATATCTGGACGAATCTTGTATTATTTTTGCTGGACATTTTAGCTGCCTGCCTACAGCTACTAACATTTGCCAATCCAGAGCAGAACTGATGAGGAATGTTTTCTTATTCTGAAATGTCGTTACCTTTTCCACGGCTTTGGCAAAATTCATCATCTTATTCGGTCCATATCGGTTTTTTAGAGACTCCTTGAGACAATTGTTGCATTGTCTCCCATAACTTTATCACGGTGGCATTGGTAATACGTGCTGGAGGGATCCTCTCTTATAGCACAACAGACAAAGTGAAAACTCACTCTATCCTTACTTGTGGAGGTTTGCTGGGCTGAGTAATATATTATACACTGCCTGTTCCAGGAAGCTTGTGTTACTTGGATTAGTATACCAGAGATCCATCCAGTAATTTTTTCTTTTTTCTAGGTTTCCTGTTTTGTTCAGGGCACCTACTGAACTAAGGCCACCATTTTACTAGCTCTAATTTCATCAACACCTGCTCTCACTTCATATTGAAAACAGTGTTTTCAATATTTCCTTTTTTATATCCGTCGAGAATTGGGACAGTAACCTAGACCTAATCTGCCCACTGTCACGGTTACTACTAGCGCTTTCTATCTTACACCTTAGCCCGGCTGTACTGAACTCGTGCGAAACCTTCCACTTTCTCCCAGTTCGAACCTCTATTACTGCTTCTGCAACTTTAGGAATTTCTGAATCCCTAAATAGGACTGTCTCCCTTGTCATCGCCATTTTAAACTCCTCAACAAATCATTTGAAGGGGATTTGGAATGCGTTGGATACTCCATACAGAGCTGCACTGCTCAAACTTTTCATTAGGCCCAGCCACTGATTTTCTTCACCATGTTCTCAACTGTTGCCAATACCACTTTATATAATGTCAGGGACCACAGAACTTTTGGTAAAATGGAATATTTATATATCTATACATTAAAAAGGCCTGACATCCCTGACTTGTCCACTTTGCTCAGCGCATGCGCAAAATTAAAAATATAAAATGGTGGCATTATATATATATATATATATATATATATAGAGAGAGAGAGAGAGAGAGAGCGATGGGTAAATTGCCACCATTTTATATTTTTAATTTTGCGCATGCGCGTTTTTTGTTTTTGATTGCGTTTAAGAATGACGTAGACTGTGGCCGCAGGGTGTTGTCTTCAATGTACACTTTTCTATGTAAATAGGCTCTATCTCTAATATTGATCCGTTTAGCCCATAAATATAGCAGAGCTTAAAACTATATTTTATCATATTTATCATTATATATATATATATATATATATATATATATATATATATATATATATATATATATATATATATAGAGAGAGAGAGAGAGAGAGAGAGAGTTAGAGTTATTATGAAGAACCATGGACTGCTTGTGTTATTTATTTATTTTCATCTACCGGCATGAATGTTCGAGAAATCTTATTAAAAATCTGTCTGATTTATAAATCCATTATTATTTTTTTTTTTTTTATATAAAATTGCTTTGTTTAAGTTTCGCTTAAAGTCACTATTTAGTCCTGGCCTAATCATACACACACACAAATATATGTGTATGTGTGTGTATGTGTTTGATGACCACGCATCAATTTACTAGTTTTATGTTGTAAATCTCCTCGAGAATTTTTCAGCATCCCTCGAATTCAAAACAATTTATTATGGTAGAAGAGACAGTTGACAGATAAGAAAAAAAGATTTCTCCTCAAAAAGTTGATGACATATACTTGAAAAGTCTTTTTTCTTTCTATTTTAATCAGATTTGCGCACAAGACATGTAGCAATTAACATGGTAATTATAATGAGCAGAATTTATTAATTACACTGTATTTTGAGAATTCAAAGACCTCGTAGCTTTACTGTTAATTCAACTCAGGATTAAAGATAATTCTCTCAGAACCAACAAAATTTTTACATAATCATTTACATAATCTTTTAACATTGAATAAATGAATTAACCTTTCTTCATAGCTATAATTATATTCTAGACAAACTCAACAGAGTTTTATTCTGTCTTCAAATATTCGGACTGGGTTTCAAGTATTCTAATAAAGTTTTCACGAACAGAATCTTACAATCTGAATAAATGATGACAAAATATTTCCTTCTTTGAATATTTTACAATAGAATCTGAACATATTGATTAAAAACATCGTAAATATTCATTTGTTCAAAGAGAATAAGTGAATCGTATAACGCTTGGTGTGTATACCATTTATTTTATTTTCATAATTTATGAATGTTATTTGTTAATATATTAACATCACTTCAAATTTGAACAACATAACCTTTTTAACGTTATTAGTCATTTTTATTAGTAGTATTATGTATAGTTATTATATCATTAAATTGTAATATATATATAATATGCAATATGATATATATAATATACAGTGGTTGTCAGTTATTTGAGGGCATGTCTTTTAATAACTCTGACGTTTTTATAACATTTTCTAATTATTATTTTTTCGATAAATGATGACAAGCATGACGCTAACTCAGCAAATGAAAAAGAACGCTGTAATCGTTGTCGTAAAGGCAGAACATTGGGATTTAGAAAAGTGTTTGCGTCTTCAACGTTACACGGATTTTTTTTTTTTGTCAAATCCGAAAAAAGCTGGACGCCGCTGACGGCGATTCTACAGCAGTATGCTAACATAAAACGCCCGCTAATGGTTCTAATAGCGTCATTACTCCAAAATTTGTACGAAATTTGCAGAAAATTATCGATAACAAAAGCAAAAATGTATTGTTAAGAAGTCAAGTTTTCAACAACTCTGTCGGAAGAATTGTGCATGACGGCTTCGATAACTATCATATTTGATGTAATGTGGTCAAAACATGTCTGTTAAGATAAAAGAAAACCTGATCTGCGAAAGGTACTTGTTGAGCAAGTTGAATCATCAACAGCCTGGAATGTTTTGTTTATTTTTCTAATGACAAATACCAAAAGGTCAAGCGAAGGAATGTCAGATGGCTAAGCAGAGACTCTAAGGATGGGCCAACAGTCATGCACACAAAATTTTCGGCGCCTGAAGCATTTCAGGGACACGTGAGCAATGAGAGATATATCATCTTTCCTCAGTGTCTAGAGGTCAAATGCTGATGACGATGAGTATTTGACTATCAACAAGAGACTGTACCGTATTATAAGGCCATGACAACGCAATAATGAATTAATGATCACATGACACCAATCATGTCCCTCTAGCTCTCTAGTCCTGAATTCGTTGGACTACTACATATAAGGTGTAACCGAGAAGGAATTCAATCTATGCCATCATAACACTATAAAATATATGAAGTCTAAAATGATTGGCAGAATGCCCAAAATAGATGATCATTTAATTTGAGAATGTTAATGTTTCAGAATTCGTTCTGAATAAGTCATCGATACTAACGGCGGATTCATTAAGTAAATGTGCTAAGAACAGTTTCTACATTATTCATGACAATTCTTTCTCAGATTTGTCTCTTCTTTCATGACATTTTTTATTAAATTCATCCACATGCCCCAAAAAGTAATGAGCAACCCTGTATATATATATATATATATATATATATATATATATATATATATATATATATATATATATATAGAGAGAGAGAGAGAGAAGATATATATATATATATTTAATGCATTTTTATTAACTTTTATTATTATCATAGTTGTTTTCCTTCCAACTTCAGAGTTGCGTATTATTTGGTCGTGTCTAATCTCTTTTAATATTTAGGTTTCTTTCCTGAATAATGTTCAACATAATCCCAGAACGACCCAAAATAACATCACTGAAGATTAGACACTCAAAGCCAAACAGAGTAGAAGTTCTGCAGCAATTAATGAAACAGCGAATTGGGTTCCGACACCATTTTCTGCTCCGTGTGTATCCTGCAAAGAAACAATTGAAAGGAAAAAAAAGAAGGGAAATAATAATAATAATAATAATAAAATATAAAACTTGAAATCGAAATACAAAAATATGGAAATTGCAAACAAGAATAGTACCAGTCATAGTAGGTGCGCCTGGAATGATAAAAATGGGAACAAATAGCACATTGAAAAAACCCTTTCAAATCCCAACTAAAGAGAAATGCAAAAATGACCCTGGTAAGTACAGCCCATACACTAAGAAGAACATTTTCCACGTAACGCCAGTGATTTTATAGGAGTTAGGAAAACCAATCATAAATGCAGGCTTAAAATCACCCAACTACTTGCCTTAAGTCTTCCCGCAGATTTGGTAGCTAGTGTGACCAGAGTGGAAATCGAAATATGATGATAATAATAATAATAATAATAATAATAATAATAATAATAATAATAATGACTGAATATAAAACTGCATGATAAAATGAGCCAATATCTACACTGGAAAATATGCAACTTTTAAGAGAGGGAAACTGTAAGTAACTGATGTGAACCTGACCCGGATACAGAGATAGGACCTTTAACAATTTTATGGGACTTTACAATACACACAAACAGAACAATCAAATTTAATCATCGAGACATCTTGATCAAAGACCACAAAAACTGAATATGATTTCTTATTGATATAGCAGTCAATGTAGATTATAATGTATCACTGAAGATCTTCAAAAACTATTAAAATACAAGGATCTTGAAATGGAAATCTAAAAATTGTGGCACATGATGACATCAATAATTCCAGTTGTATTTGGAGACATCAGCCTGATTGGAAAAGGGTCTGATAGACTCATTGAATGGATTCCTGGTAGCTCATGCCATAAAGAAGTACAGAAAATTGTATTCACAAGTACAGTTCCCATATTACGAAGAGCTTTATGTAAAATGTGTGTGATCTTAGGTTTTTCTTTTTTATATCAAAATGATTAGTGGAAGATGTCAAGAAGCAATTTCTGACATTAGATCTCTGGTTGGGACCCAAAAGGGAAATGTGTATACTACAGAATCAAACAAAAGAAATAATAATAATAATAATAATAATATCAAGCGGAAATATAACATTAAATCCCTAATTGACATTCCATCAATCAAGAAAATGCTGAAGCAGAAACTTCAGCTAAAGGCACAGAGAACAAGACGATACGAAAAACGTTGTAGGTTCTATCGCCAAAATAAAATATTCCGAACTGATCTTAAGAAATTTTACAGGGAAATTGGAAAAACACCTATACATGTCGCAAGGACACCATCGATTGATAATGTACAGAGATTCTGGGAAAAATATTTGGAGCAGCCCAAAGGAATATAACCCAAATGCAGAATGGATACGGCGTGAAGAAAAACGAATGCTGGATACACCTCTGCAAGAATGGGAAAATATATCCACAGATGATGTTAGGCAAGCTCTAACGAAATCCCAAAAATGGAAATCCCCAGGAAATGAAAATTTGCCCAATTTCTGGCTGTATCATTTCTCATCTACCCATGAAATTCTTGCAAAAACATTATCAACGGTTGTAAATAATCCCAATAAAATCCCGGAATGGATTACTGAAGGTGTTACATACCTCATACCAAAAACAACTGAAACAGACGACCCGAAAAATTATAGACCGATAACATGTCTCTCCTCAACGTATAAGTTGATCACGTCTGTACTAACGAACCGTACTTATTCCTTTTTCGAAACAAACAGCATTCTCCCGCTGGAACAGAAGGGATGCATAAGAGGTTCATATGGCTGCAAAGATCAACTTCTGATAAATAAAATGATCCTGGAAAATTGCAGGAGACGACGCAGAAATCTTAGTGCAGCGTGGATTGATTATTGTAAAGTCTTTGATAGTGTTCCACATTCTTGGATCCTTAAGACTTTGGAAATGTACGAAGTCTCCCCTGTGGTATTAAATTTCCTTAAGCACAGCGTGGGAATGTGGAACACCAAACTATACCTTAGTCACACCGGGGGCACTGCCATATCCAACCGTCTGAGTATCCGACGTGGAATCCTTCAAGGAGACTCTCTGTCACCCCTTCTGTTTTGTTTATCCTTAATCCCTCTTACACATGAACTGAACAACAGCAGCTATGGTTACAAAAAAAATAAGAAAATATTCAATCACCTACTCTACATGGATGATCTCAAACTCTTTGCCAAAGACGACAATGAGTTGAAAGGCCTCCTCAATATTGTAAAATACTTCAGCGACGACATCGGTATGGACTTCGGATTAGGTAAATGTGCAAAAGTAACTTTCAAGAAAGGTAGAATTACAGAAACACCCTTGATAGATTTAGATTTTGTCACAAAGATTAGGGAACTGGAGCATGATGAAGCTTATAAGTACCTAGGAATTAGCGAAGGGGATGGCATACAACACCCCCAAATGAAGGGAAAAATGAGAAAAGAGTATACAGGTGTGTACGTCTGATGCTAAATACTGAGAAAAACTCAAAAAAAAACAGAGTATCAGCCATAAACACATTGGCTGTCCCTGTGGTGCAATACAGCTTTAATGTCCTTAACTGGACCATAGCTGAAATTAAGCGAATGGACGCCAAAACGAGAAAGCTTCTCACTTGCTATCGCATGCATCATCCCAAAGCTGATGTTGATCGTCTGTATGTGCCCAGATCCCAAGAAGGCAGAGGATTAGTTCAACTAGAACTGTCCTACAAAACTACAACAATTGGCCTCCAAAGATATTTGGAAACTACAGAAGACTGGATGATGGTATGCGTCAAGGAACATGAAAGTAGTAAGCGTCTTTATTCCGTAATGAAAGAAGCCAACAAATTCAAAATGGAGTATCAAATGGGCGTAGAGATACAACTACAGCACAATACACCGGCTGAAACTGCAAAATACCTAAAAAAGACAGCAAAGACGAATGCAACCGACCAGATACAGAAGCGATGGCAAGATAAACCGCTTCATGGCCAATACTCTGCCCGTACCAAACAAGCTGACATATACAAAACCGGTACCCATCAATGGCTACGTAGTGCAGGGTTGAAAGCGGAAACTGAAGGTTTTATCCTTGCTGCGCAGGACCAATTCTTTCTAACTAGGAATTATCAAGCACATATACTAAAATATTGTATCATCCCAAAATGCAGATTCTGTGATAAATATCCAGAAACGATCGATCATCTTGTATCAGGATGTACGGTGTTGGCACCCACTGAATATAAAACCAGGCATGACAGAGTGGGCCAATATCTGCACTGGAGAAATCTGCAACTTCTACGGGAAGGAAACTGAAAGAAACTGGTATGAACACCACCCAGACCCGGTTACGGAGATAGGACCTGTTACAATTCTATGGGATTAAACAATACACACTGACAGAACAATCAAGGCCAACCGCCCAGATATTGTTATTAAAGACCACAAACAAAAACAGTGCCTCCTTATTGATATGGCAGTCCCTGCTGACTGCAATGTATCTTTGAAGATATTCAAAAAGCTGTCAAAATACAAGGACCTTGAAATAGAAATCTCGAAAATGTGGCATATGGCAACATCAACAATCACTGTTGTAGTTGGAACCCTAGGACTGGTTGGAAAAGATTGTAGTAGACTAATTGAAGGGATTCCTGGAAGTCCATGCCTCAAGGAGATACAAAAAATTGTTCTGACAAGTACAGCCCACACCTTACGAAGGGCTTTATCTATGAATTTTTTTTTTTGTCAGTGGAAAGTGTCATGACGCCATTTTTAACCTTAGGTCCCTGGGCGGGACCCGGAAAGAAATGTGTAAACGCCAGAATTCAATAAGAATAATAAGAATAAGAATAAGAATAAGAAGAATAAGAAGAAGAAGAATTGTAAAGAAAATATAAACACTGTACATGTGGCGTATCATTTAATTTCAAAACATGAAAACAGATTGCATATATTTTTGTTTGTTCTTACCCTAGTCCCCTTGTGTAATGAAGAGGTAAGTTTACGAAGCAGAAAGTAAATGAAAATAGTAATTTATAATACAGAAGTAAATTTGTAAATGTAAGTTTGAGGAGAGTAAAAGAATAAAAATATATATATATATATATATATATATATATATATATATATATATATATCAGATTATGATATTAGATATGATATCAGATTGTCTCGAAAGAGGCACATAAAACCCTTGAGAGATACAATAATGGAAGCTAGGGATGATTCGGTAGTTCTCATTCATTTTTAAGAACGAAATTTGAATATTTACCCATGGACCACAAGGCCGCAGAAACATTATCCAAAGTTATACTGTTGCATTGTTATTAGTAGATTTCTGAAATGGAATTGCTTATCCTATATCCAACTGGTTTGGGTTGAGAGTTGCCCTTCTAGATTCGTTGCGAACAAGGGCAATAAAAAAGGATTGATAAAGGATTGCAAGAATTATGATTCTGAGGAAGAAATGTTTTAAGCAAAAGATAATAAATAATCTTATTAGAAAAGTTAGTTTTCTGAAGAGATTTATGATGCAATGAATATATTTGCTGTCACTTGACTCTTTCCCATTGCTAGATAGGAGTAAATATTAGCCAAAAAATAATAATAAGTATTTGAGCAATATCTAGGAATGTGGGCCAGGAAAGAAGGATTTCAGTAAAATATCAAATAAAACTGGACTAGTCAATGAAATATGAACACATTATTAGAAAGCTCTGGTATTTTTGGAATATGAAATTTCACATTCGTACTAATAATCCCTGTAGCCGTTGGGACGTTGCTGAACAGTAAGTAATTTGAAAATTTTGGATTCAGCAAGAATACAGTTGTGGAGAAATAAGGGATAATTCTTATCTGAAATGATAAACTGTGTATTCTTTAGCGTCTTCGTGGTAGTAGTGTTGAAGACGAAGAAAACCAACAAAAAAAAAACAGTAACAACAAATCGTCTTAGTAAGGGACCAAGTTATTGCTTTTCTGTAAATATTACTATTAAAAGTTATCTCCCTTTCACCGGGATTTTTTTAAATGGCAGTGGTGAATTTACAATTGTTGATGAAGCCAGAAGGAGAAATGAACAATTCCGTGAAAGAAACGAATATAATATTAAGTGGAAAAATATTTTTAAGAAGCCATCATTTTTATGGCATATATAAATAAATGCAATAATAGATAAGAAAGGGGAAAGTTATAATCGGGAAGTAAAAAATTATAACCCACCCCCACAACATTTATATATATATATATATACAAAAATTCTCATTATTGAATTAGAAACGGCAAGAAGTGAAAACAACAAAACTAACATTATTTATTATCTGGTCATTATGTGGTGTTCACCACATAATGACCAGATAATAAATTAAATAAAATAATTAAATAAAATACAAATAGCTGGTCAGTTGTAATGGAAAGGAATAATATTTGATCTGTTATCAAACAGAATTAGCCAAATGTTAAATATGTTTCCCCTTTTCAAATTAATGAATACATTTGATGTTTGGTTTTCATTTTCATTTTCTCAAAAGCAGCATGTGATGAAAGACCAAAAAGGAAAGTGACATTTATATTTTTGCTCTGGCTGAATATCACTGCTATGTTGGAAAAATTTATGTTGCATTTTTAACGAATCATTTAAGGCAATTTTCTCAATAAAAAAAATCATTTATTTTTCGCTCATATATTTTTTGTTGCATATGAGTGTCATAGTGGGTACATTTTGTATCGTTTTTACCATTTTAAAATGAGTTTAAATCAGATGCATATCATGTATATATACAAAAATCACTCTGTAGTGAGTGCGAAATAACAATAACTCCTTTTACCCACATTCTTCATATTTGGAGGACTGGAAAAATGGACGGTAAGGAATTTGTGAGCCTATGAGAAATTCTCTCTGGACCAATGAAAACCTTGCGTTCACTTAAACTGACTGTTGAGCTGAAAAGTAGGAGAGAATAAATTCACGATCCAATGTGAAATTTTCTGTGAACCAATAAAAATCTGGCCTTCCCAGAGACTGACCAGCAAGCTGAACAGAAGACAGAAATAAATTTTTGAGCCAATATGAAAATGATTTTTGACTAATGAAAACATTGTCTCCACAGAAATTAGCAGTTGACCTAAGAAGAAGAAAAAAATAGTAGCAAGTCTATGTGAAATTCTTTTTGATATAAAATGAGCAGGAAAATTAATTAATAAGAGAAGAGCGTCTGAAGTCATGTTAAATGTTTCATTTCTGTTCACTGCATCCAGCATTGAAGTTTTTGGCAGTGTAAAATTAATTGCCAATAATATTATCAATTTTTAACCAAGCACATGATAGTTCAAAGAATTGTCTTTCAACAATCCAAGAAAGTTACGTATTTCAAACTCTTTTCATCTACATTTCAATGTATACATCTATATATTCCTTCTTTGAGCAACGAACACTCTTACCTTTGTTTTAAACATTTTTGAATATTATTTTGTTTCAAATCCTTTAATCAGTTTTATGAACATTTCCTCTTCATGAAAATTCATTGAAACTACGGACTTTAAGAATTCTGATTGATTCTCCTGAAACTTGCTTCTGACACAGATTCAAGCGTGTAAATGTGTAAATAAATTCCTTATCTTTTGTTGCTAAAATTACCAGTCTGTTTCATCGTCATTACCATCCTCCATTAATCTTCTTGGTGTGGGTAAATCAACTGTTCAGTTTAACACCCCAAAGAACTATGCCACTACAGCTTTTCAGCAATGGATGGTGACAGAAATATTTATTCCATTTAAGTGAAGTGGCCAGTTTCAAATTTTCCCTTAACCTTTTTGTTCAAACTATGCAGCAAAGTCCTGTCACAGTTGAGCAAAACTTTATTGAGGAAAATCCAAAGTGCACAAGAAGTATCAAAACACTTAACTGAAAGCCACATGTATAACATTTATAAAACAACTTCATCAAAAAGTATTATTTCAACCAAACATTTCCTGGATAAAATCATCACCAGTGAATAACAGTGGCTTTTTGATAGTCATATCCAACAAAAAAGACAATGGTTTATGCCAACTGTAAAAGGAGACTTCATTTTCCAATCAAGACTACACATAAAAAATCTCATGTGCTGTGTGTGTTGGCTATAAATGGTGTCATCTATTCTGAAGTGTTAAACCAGAATGAAACACTGAATGAAGATAAACATTGTTTTCACTTGGAAACACTGAACATATTATGCAGAAAAGGTTCACATTAATTGATCTGTTGCACAATGATGCAAAAACATATTGGCCTGATTAAGCAGAAAAACTGATGACACTAAATATTGAGGATTTTCTCTTCCTACTTACCCTCCTGGTATTGACCTATCTGGTTATTTTTTTCAGTTCATTCATTTAGAATGAAAAGGGTTTATTAAATGAGAAAAGGTAAAAACTAGTATTGGCTATATCTTTGGATTAGAAATTGGAAAACCATACATCAAAAGGATCAAGAATTTGTCAAAAAGGATTATGCTACAAAGATTGAGGGGAAAATATTATCTTGATTAAATATTTCTATTAAGATTGAAGTATCATTTGTTTCTATTCAATCTTCAAGTGTAACAAGATTTTCTTTTCAGGCTTATATATATATATTCAACTGAAAGAAAGAAAAGAAGAAATGAGAATTGCAAATTAAAAAACATGAATTGGTAAAAGGAAAATACATGAAAGAGAAAGCAAAAAAGAAAAGAAATCATACATTTAGAGCAGAATGAGTCAAACACAAAATTAAAGAAAAAGAGTAAAGCAAAAAGAAAACAAAGAAAGGAATGAATGAAGACAATGATGTATAAGATATTAAATACATGAATGAAATAAAAAAGATGGAATAAAATAAAGGAGAAAGAATGAAAAGTAAAAGGAATTAAAAGGAATGAGATGAAGAAGAGAAAAATAAGGGTAAAAAAAGGATGGAGGTAAAAGACAGACAGAAAGAAAGTCAATAAAATATAAAAAATAAAGACAAGTTGAAAAAAGTAATAGTAGAAAAGAAAAGATGAAAACATTTGAGGATCCAAACAATGGTTAATCTGTTGCAATGATAAATCCTAACTTGTTCTGCTGCAATATAAGAAAGAGGATAGAACTTGTTATACATGTGAAAAATAGAAGGTATTAAGTGCTTTTAAAATGGAATGAATCACTTCAAAATGTATTTACTTACAGTTTCATATTGTAATAAGTTGAGGACATTGTATGTAGGTTGCATAGATATATTATACTGTGAAGGAAAAGAAATAAAGAATTTTACATTCTGGAGATTTAAGATGTTTAGCTGAGGATAAATTTGATGACAAATTACATAAATAAGGATACATTACATAATTCACATATTTTATAATTAACTATTACATAACAACTATCTAAATAGATAATTTACATATTCTGAGGATAAATTACATAAATGTTTCCAAATCTCATATTTTACATTATTGAGAGTGAAAGTTTTAGCTGAGGTCAGTGCATAAATGCAGTCCAATCAGTGAAAACCAAATTGCTACACAGTCATAATGATGAAAAAAAGTATTTATTTTAGTTTTTAAAACAATAATCAATATTAATTGAATCAATGAAATGTTATTTTGTGAAAATTTCAGATCAAATTCAGGCTATGGATTTCTTGATGTACTCTCATATTTAGTAAAATTAATAAGGATGCACCTCATGAATCTTCTGAAAATTTATATATATATATATATATATATATATATATATATATATATATATATATATAAATCCAGATAAAATCCAGGTAGAATTCAATGTCCAGGACAGAGTAAGAATATAATGTAAAATATTAGTGTCTGAGCCTTTTATATTACACACACACATATATATATATATATATATATATATATATATATTAAGCATTTCACCCTAGGCAAGAAGGTGGGAGTGCCACTAGCATGCAAGAGGTTACAGAGATTGAGAGTAAGATTAAAGAGGGGTGTTTGAGGAAAGGATAAAGAGAAGGATGGGGAACAAGATCAAGGCAATAGAAGATGGCAATTGACATTACATTACAAGTAAGAGGAAGGGAATTCCACTGTTGGGAAGTGTGAGATAAGAAGCTGTTGGAGTCGAAGAAATAGCTACATTTAACCGTTTTGACAGTGAAAGGGTAGGACTGAGGTGTCAATCTAGTAGCATGCTTAAATTCAAGCAGTTTGGGTACCAGTGAAAGTAGCTCATTGGAGCAGATGCTATGAAAATACTTGTAGAAAAGACAGAGGGGATGCCAGATCAGGACCCATCACATTGCATATCTGTCTGCTGATGTAATAATTCACTATGACATCTGTACACCATATTAGGAAATCTCAGTTGTACTTAATTAACCCTATTTATTAAGGTCAGTTTGCAAAAAAGTTATTTTATTTATTTTAAGACCATCAATGGCTAAAAATATTATTTCTACAATATTGTGTTTGATCTTTGTAAAAACATTGAAATGGAAATGGCTCATTGAAATATAAGTGTATAATGCATTCTGTGAAATTGTATATTAGGAATGGTTTATAAAAATAAAAAAAAGATTATTCAACTCAAGAACAAAGAATTCTTCAGCATAATGTCAGAGAGAGTGCATAAATTTGCAAAGAAAAATAAAGCTTGTATCAGCCAAGTTTCTTGAAAGATATATTGAAGTAGAAAAGTACTTGACATGTCAAGAAAATCAGAGATTTTACTAGATGTTTGTTCTTATGCTGTGAATACAACATAGTAAATAATCTTGAAGTTAGATTAGAAAGTTTTTTTCAAATGAGATATTTTCCAAACCTGTCACATTCATGCAAAGACTTTTCATACTTTTTTCTGATCATTGATTCCAAGAAATTTGGAAATATCAAAATAGACCTCAAAAAATTCACTGAATTAAAAATGTATTTGTTCTCTCTTGAAGAGAAAAATTGTCGGACAAATATTTATTGGACATTTTTCCACCAACAAGCTCTTATTTTCTTAAAATTAAGCAACTTACATTTAATCCACTTGAACAGAATGAGACAAAGGAAGAATTTCTTCTGACACCATTGACAGTCTGTTCAAATTCTTTGCTGACTTCTGGCTTCTTGAATTTATGAAGGTTCACACTGTAAAATCGATCATAATATTTGTAATCAGCATTGCTATCAAAAATAAAATTGCAAACCCAAAAGAAAACCAAAAAATAAAAAAAGAATCACTAATCATAGCAACTCAAGAGAAAAATATGAAATATATATAGATTGATAACATTAACAAAACCAAAATATTTAATACTATAGGGATAAAGAAGGCACTTATCTTCATTTGCTGGAGATAAGCCATGTGGATCACAAGACAGACAGCTTAGTGACATCACTTCATACAGTGATGAAAGCAGCAATCAAAGCCAGTTTGTTTCTAACAGCCACCATATGAGATACTTCCTTTTAGACTGTCCCAAACTGAAGCTAAACCAGCCTTCCCCAGCACCTTAAAAGCACATTGTGGCATTTTCCTTTGGGAATATATCTCTCTATGATATAAAAAGAAACTCCATCTTGTAGACCTCAATTTGGGAAAACCCAAGACTTGCTGTTTCCAGTTTGTGGAATGTCTTCAGCCAGGACATATATGAAGACAGTCCATTTGAATCTTGAGTCCTAAACATGGCTTCTTCAGATACAGGTGTATGTCCATATTATATGTATGACCCTTCCATTTCGTTTTTCCTGGGACACTTGTATATATGTAGATACTAGCTTAAAAGCCACTCTATCAAGCAGTATTTAAACTATCTCCTATGGAGAGGTTTGATTGGGCTTTCATCACAATAGGTAGGGAAGAGTAGATGCAATAAGCAACAATAAACTACAGTAGAACTCAAAATTGATCACTACATTTAAGTATTGTATTAAAATTTAAGCTTCCCATTTAAAAGTTCAACAATAATTCTTCTGCTGCTACTTAATTGAAGGCAATTTTCTTTATGTAGGTTCTTACTTTCTGTCCAAGCAATTATTTTTATTTCATAGGTGACTTTCACTAGATTTTGCAGTTAATTTTGATTATTCCCAAATTTATTTCCAAGTTATAAAAATTGTCATTGTACAAAAAAATTTGTTGCAAAAAATCAAATAAAATTCACTGAAAACAATCGCTGTAATGACAATTTGGGAATCCAAAATTTTAGGATTGCGGGTTCAGATCCAGCCCAGAATGTTTTTAATTGGCTCACAGAGTTAGACAGATTCCAAAATGGTATGATATGTTAGACTACAGCATCTAGAAGTAAAGTTGAAAACATGGACAATTTTATTTTGAAACACTGTAATTTGAGAATGGTAATTTTTTTCATTTGAAATTAGCTATTGAAAGTTACAGAGTTTGTCCCTTTCATTGTTTTTTATCAGTAGAAGCCAAGATGGCAATACCCGAAAATAATCACAATAATGAAAATTTGAGAATCCAAAATTTTCAGGATTGCTGGTCTTGGTCTGGCCTGGAATGTTTTTAATTTGCTCATGGAGTTCACCTGATTTCAAAATGGTATGATATTTTGGGCTACGGCCTCTAGGAGTAAAGTTGAAAAAGTGTGGCACACTGATATTCATAATTATTATATAAGCAGTATTGTGTATTTCTTAATAGATAAAAGTCTGCCTGCATATTTGTCATTCTTCTTCTAATCAGCCATTCTGTTCACATCATGTTACGAGACAGGGTGACAGTAACAGCTGGGGATATCAAACAACTATCATTTCTTCTTGAAATGCAGCTTTTTGCCTACATTCTTAATGACTTCAATTCCTTTACTGTACAATCTTCTCAAACTTTCCTCAATTGTTTTCTGCCTAAGAAAAGGGACCATCTGTCTATCTGCAGAGTTGCTTTTTCCCATATTTCTGAACAATCCTAGTAATCATTAACACATCTTCAAACTTTACTTCATCACATTTATATTGTCAACAGTTCTTTAAAAACTTGCCTTTCAAGGAAAGTTTGCCCGCTGAAAGAACACTTGCTGAACCAAACAATACATGATCTGTGGCTGTCCTCATTAATAGAGTAGCCTTCTCAATAGTTAACTTGATAAGGAAAGAAAAATATTTAGTGAATGAACAAAACTGAATATAAACATTGCACATTTGTACACTGGACATTACACTGCAGCAACACAATTAATTTTAAAATTTCATTTGCAAATGCTGCAGACAAAATTTGGAGCTATCAGTTTTAAATCTGTCATCCAGTCTTAGATATGTATAAGGAACAATCTATGAAGAGTGCAGCATTGAGGAAAATTTCCCTGCTCCCTATAGTATATTATTAATAATAGCCTTCAACATTTTTTTTCAAATCCCTCACAAAACCTTCTGAATTTATCAAGTTGCTACATAATCTTCCTCACTTTTACTTTTGTTACATTCAATCTTGATTTATTTGAGCATTTTACCTCTTTTGGTATTGTAAGAGGAGAGAGAGCTATGCAAGAAATACACACTCTCCCATTATTATTTACCCCATTATAAGCATTATTATATCTGTGATAGGTAAATTTTCTACACATGAAGTCACTTATACAATACTGATATAGTGAAGGTTTTAGATTTCACATTTAGAAATAGCTAGAATGTAACTAACAGTTTTTTCAAACATTTTTTGACCGAATTTGCAAGATCATATTTAAAAATGGATATTTATATATATGTGTGTGTGTGTGTGTGTGTGTGCGCGTGTGTTTGTGTGTGTGTGGAAGTGATGATTCAAAGTGGAAAAGCTACAAACGATGAGTTTTGCAAAGAGTGGATCTGCATTTCAACTTCTTCAGGTAAGAATGAAAGAAAACTATGTGTTGTGGATTCCGAGATGAATTCAGTCTCCAATGAAGAACAAACGCAATAATTAAATATAAGAAATAAAATGTATTTACACAATCATACAAAGAGTAATACTGTTAGTAAGTCCAGCAATGCGGTTTGGAGCAAATACAGATATATATATACAGTCTCGAAGTAGGACTTCCTTAGAGTCTACGTGCTTGTAACTGACTTCTACAAGAGGTTACCTCACACTATCTCCGTTCGTATATTCTCTCTCTCTCTCTCCGTATATCCTCTCACTATCCGACTGCTCTCACTGACTGTCTAACTCTGGGTATTTAATGGCAGCAGTCCAGGTACACTTGGTAGAGTCCACTTATATAGAAAAGGGGAGGACCCCATAACACTATGTATATAATACATCCTCCAAACAGGCCAGTGTTTACACACACACACACATACACACACACATATATATATATATATATATAACTCTCCTGCCATTTTTAATGCATGATGATCCTGCAGCACAAATCTTAAAATTGAAGAGTCAGATGACACAAACATATGATTTGATTATAGTGGGAAAAGTCTGACTACATATTTTGGATCAACTGAATACAGATAAACTAGTAGTGAACCACAAGATCTTCAAATGACTCTTCATTTCTCAAGATTTTATTCAATCATGAAACAGACTGTCACCTCTCTTGGCTGACCTCTTATATTTTCATATATATATATATATATATATATATATATATATATATATATGTGTGTGTGTGTGTCTGCTTAAATATATACCCTTGCATGAGTGCAGCATACAGAGACAGAGTCCCCTTGGGTATACTGTGTGCTGTAGCTCATTAAAGAAGGCCAGCTAATATATTGTGTTAAACCATGGCAACATGAAAACAATAAATCATGGATAAAAAGAGAGAGAGAGATTGAAACATAAGAAAATGAAGTAAGAAATATGAAGAAAGCTGAAAAACTTACGGGTTTAACTGATATTTTAGCCATTCATTATCTTTTATAAGAATATCACCATAGCAGAATGCAACTGGCATCTTGGGATAATACAGTATAAAGGCAAGGCACATTTCGTCTTTCGTTGCTAAGCCAGCCTGAAATTATACAAAAAATATAAACTAAATATTTATGGATCACTGAATTCATAAAGCTTATATAATTTATTTTTACAAAGCAAGACATTGTACATCATTTGGGATTGTTACACATTCTATGAAAATTTATGTGAAGATTTATTTAATCTAAAAATGTTACATAAGTTTCCTTTCATCTGCCGTTTTTGAAATACTTGTCAAAAAGGTGTAGTGAACAACTATTTTATTCTATTTAATGTTGCTCATTTTGTTTAAAATTTAATTATCAAGTTGTTTGGTTCATGGAAAAAATTAAATTGGTTTGAGTTTATGATATCTCAGAGAGTTTCCATTAAAATTTACAAATTAATCACTTTCTTAAAATGTTATTTCATAGTGGCACATTAATGGTCACTGGATTATAGTGGTGTGAGACTTTGGAACTGAAATGAACAGCTAATTTATCCATACCAAGAAGCTTAATGGAGGCTGAGAATAGCAAGAAAATATATGGGTAATTTCTGAATAAAAACAAAAGAAGATAAGGAATTTATTTATACATTTCCATGCTTACGGTTGTGTCAGTATCTCATTTCAGCAAAATAAATCACAAATTTTTAAAGTTTCAATGAGTTTTCATGAAGCAAAAATGTTCATTTAACAGATTAAATCATCTGTCACAAAAAATTATTAAAAATGTTTAAAACAAAGGTAAGAGAGTTCATTGTTCTCAGATGGGTTATAATTTTACATATGTTCAATTGTAGATAAAGAGAGATAATTTCAAATACTTAGCTTACTTGGATTGTATATAATTATTGAGTAATTTGACACCGGTAAAAATTGGAATGCTGGACACATGAACAAAAATGAAAATTTCACATGACTTGAGACACTTTCTTTTCTGGTAGAATTAATTTTTTCCTTATTTTATATAAAAAAGGATTTCACATAGGCTTGCTATTTTTTTCCTTTCTTTTTTTTTTAGTCTAAATAGCTACTGTGAAAATAAATTTTTCATTCATTCAAAGATAATTTTACACAGGTTCTTAAATTTCTTTGTTTTTTTTTTTCTCAGCTCATCTGAATTTAAAAGAAGTTATTATTACTTCTTACTCACCAAAATTTCACTATGTAAATAAGCATAATTTTGCCTCAAATTTACCACTAGCAGGATTTAACCAAAAGTAAACAAATTAATAACTCAGCCAAGTTAAAGATGATTTTATGTACTTCAAGATATTTATCTACAAATTAATCTCTTTATTACACAGTTATTTTACCAATAAATACACATTAAAATTATACTATATATAAAATATTTAGTTTGTTGCAATATATCTAAGATATGGCACATTTTATTATTGTAATTTAGCAAAATTTTTGACTCTGGTTACTTTTTTCTTGTTGATAAATATATGACATTAACTTAAAATGCTGATATTTTGATAATGACTCCAATGTGGTATAAATATTAACAACAGGCCTAATGAGGTACCGATTCAAGGAATAGGCCCAATAAAATATTGATTTTGTGAACAGGTCCAGTGTAGTATCGAATCTGGGATTAGTGCCAATGAGGTATAGATTTTATTATTATTCACAGCATAGTCTGGTATAGATTGAAGTCATTGTGAGACAGATTTTTTTTAGAATAAAGCCAATGAGGTATAGATTTTATTATTATTCACAGCATAGTCTGGTATAGATTGAAGTCATTGTGAGACAGATTTTTAGAATAAAGCCAATGAGGTATAGATTTTATTATTATTCACAGCATAGTCTGGTATAGATTGAAGTCATTGTGAGACAGATTTTTAGAATAAAGCCAATGAGGTATAGATTTTATTATTATTCACAGCATAGTCTGGTATAGATTGAAGTCATTGTGAGACAGATTTTTAGAATAAAGCCAATGAGGTATAGATTTTATTATTATTCACAGCATAGTCTGGTATAGATTGAAGTCATTGTGAGACAGATTTTTAGAATAAAGCCAATGAGGTATAGATTTTATTATTATTCACAGCATAGTCTGGTATAGATTGAAGTCATTGTGAGACAGATTTTTTAGAATAAAGCCAATGAGGTATAGATTTTATTATTATTCACAGCATAGTCTGGTATAGATTGAAGTCATTGTGAGACAGATTTTTTTAGAATAAAGCCAATGAGGTATAGATTTTATTATTATTCACAGCATAGTCTGGTATAGATTGAAGTCATTGTGAGACAGATTTTTAGAATAAAGCCAATGAGGTATAGATTTTATTATTATTCACAGCATAGTCTGGTATAGATTGAAGTCATTGTGAGACAGATTTTTAGAATAAAGCCAATGAGGTATAGATTTTATTATTATTCACAGCATAGTCTGGTATAGATTGAAGTCATTGTGAGACAGATTTTTAGAATAAAGCCAATGAGGTATAGATTTTATTATTATTCACAGCATAGTCTGGTATAGATTGAAGTCATTGTGAGACAGATTTTTAGAATAAAGCCAATGAGGTATAGATTTTATGATTAGTTTTAGCATAGTCTGGTATAGATTAAGGTCATAGTGAGATATAGATTTATAGAATAAACCAAATGAGGTATAGATTTTATGATTATTCTCAGCATAGACTCGTATAAATTAATGTCATAATGAGATATATATTTTTAGAATAAACCCAATGAGGTATAGATTTTATGATTAGTCTCAGCATAGTCTGCTATAGATTTAAGTCATAGTGATATATAGATTTTTAGAATAAACTCAATTAGGTATAGATTTTATGATTAGTCTCAGCAAAGTATCTTGTAAATTAAGGTCATAATTTGATATAGATTTTTAGAATAAACCCATTGATTTATAGCTTGTATGATTATTCTCAGCATAGTCTGGTATGAATTAAGGTCATAATGAGATATATATTTTTAGAATAAAGCCAGTGGGGCATAGATTTTATGATTAGTCTCAGCATAGTCTTGTATACATTAAGGTCATAGTGAGATATAGATTTTTAGAATAAACTCAATGCTGTATAGATTTTATGATTAGCCTCAGCATAGTCTGGTATAAATTATTGTTATAGTGACTTAGAGTTTTTTAGAATAAACCCAATGTGGTATAGATTTAGGGAATAATAAAAATCAAGTATAAATTTCAGAATAGGTCTAATGTTATATACATTTTGGGAATGATCCCATGGAGCAGCTATATAAATTGCATTTTTTTTTCATTTTTATAATGATTGCATGTCATGTATGTGCTTATATCTATTTATGTATGCACATATATTCTTCTCTTTATTTCCATGTGACCTTCCTGAGAACTGTAACATTTATGAGTTTTGCTCTAGTGTCTGTGCTATGATATTCCTTACACAGATGATCTGCATTGATCTAAACTTTGATCTATGAATAATTGATAAGTTTGATTCA
Source organism: Acanthosepion pharaonis (assembly GCA_903632075.3). NCBI lineage: Eukaryota > Metazoa > Mollusca > Cephalopoda > Sepiida > Sepiidae > Acanthosepion > Acanthosepion pharaonis. The sequence goes on along the minus strand of CAHIKZ030001125.1, from coordinate 1,877,555 downwards.
TATAAAATTATATCAATGTTACAGATCAATATAACAGCAAATGTATTGCAGTTCTGACTCTGCTTAAAATACCTTAGTTTTTTTATAAGAGTCAAGGTATTCAGTAAGCTTACCTCCTTTTCTTACAAGGCCTCAATAATATTGTTTCAACTGAGGACTGAAAACTCAGATCTCACAATAATCATCATGCTAATTTTCTTTTAACATGATTTGAGACTATTGCATGATCAGTTGTCTGTTTGGAGTGTTCACTTCTATATTGTGGATGTATTTGTCTCTGTCTATATCTATGAGAAGAAAGTGTATGTAAGTATCCTTATTAGTGGTTGAAAATATTTCCTCTTTCTTTCTGGTGTTTGAAATCAGATAAATATGAAGAATTTCAAGACTGACATACACACCCACTGACTTAATGTTATCTTCTTCTCTTCCATGCTTGTTTTCACCAGAATCATATAATTTCAATAAATCATTGTATCTTTCTTTGCACCACTTAACAATCCGTCGTTTTAGTGAAACAGCAAAAAATCAAAATCTGTTCTTTTACTTACAAATGTAAATTTGGTTCTCTCCTTTGAGTTATACACACATTCAAGTTTAAGATCATCGCCCTGAAAAGAGGAAAAAGTAACAACAAATAATTAGTTTGAACCATGTCAATTGTGATTATATTGGTAACAACTTACAATATTGATGGAAGATTAAGAACGTAATCTTGTTAAAACAATTAGGAAAGTAACAACGACTAAATAAATTGTAAGAAGTCGGAATTATTGTGAGCAAAAGAAGCGGCTAAAATGAGTTACATGTTGGGGATATTAAATTAGACAATTGTGGAAATTCATTTATCATGAAAAAGTAATGACAAAGTAAAACAATGAGAAATTTGATGAGGATTGTGAAAGTGATTAATGCGTTGCTGATTTGAATAAACCCACAAGCAAAAAAAAAAAACAAAAAGACGAGAAAGGTTTCTCAATATAAAAATATTAACCGTGGCTAGAAGTTTCAGAAACACCATCCGTTTTATGCCAGAATATAGGAGCAACACATCACACACATATGTGCGATCAATGAGGACAAGTTTTCGGAAGCAATACGAGCCGTCGACTTGCCGATAAAGTTCTATGGATGTGCACCCGAAGACAATGGTAGAAGGCGTGCACAACCATTTCCCTTCAAACAAGGTCACACCATTCGCTGTCTTGCAAATCCGCCAAGTCCCATATGAGGTTCTTGTTATTGAGAGATAGCCTATTTCGAACCAGTCACCAGGTAAACGAAAACTCAGGTTTGGGAGGTAATCCACCACTGGTGCACAAGGCCAAAACGAGCGAAACTCATCTGCCGACAAGCCCAACCAGCCGCGTAGTGGATTCCTCGCGACCTCATCCACTAGTTCACGATATATGACTCACCTAGACTGAAAAAGGTCACTGAACCGATGAATGACTCCCCAAGGTCGATCGACACACGAGGAGGAAACTCAACTGATCCCGGGGAGTACGATGGCGCTTATCCCTCCAGACGGTAGGGTAACGGAAGGTAGCCCTTATAGTCCCCGCCAAAATCAAGTCTCCCATTAACGCGCAGTGTAGGAAAGCAAGCCTCGAGTTGAGTTTGTGAGTCTTCAAGTGCGGCATCCCTACCACTACTCATGACACGGACGTTAGACACAGACTACTCAGTAGACGTGATGGATGCGATGCTACCACAAGAGGAACGATCGCCTTCTTATGTTCTTTACAGAGAGGAACTACAGATAAGCCGTAAAAGACAATAGGAACGATGCAAGCGGTACACGTTTCAGCTTTGCCCGTCAAGGACAACTTCCTTCGACGCAATGTCCCCACCGACGCGCCGACCTTCACTTGTACTTCAGACCAATTTTTATCCAGCTGGAGGTCAGGTCCAAACCACACTTCGAGAATGCGGACTGGACGGTCCGCTCAACCAAATGGAATCGGAAGATCGATCCCCTTCCAGGCACCTAACCGCAAACCGGAAGACTTGACGCGATTAATCTTCGCCCCTGTAACATTTCGTAACGTTCAAGCGCTTTCAGTATCACATCAGTGTCATTGTGGGACGACACAAAAGTAAATATGGCATCGGCTTATGTGGAAACTCTGGCTCGATCCCCATCAGGGACAGAGATTCCACATAGGTCCGGACTGCACGCCCTGTCCCTCAGTCGGCGAAGGAGAGGCTCCAACACCAATGCGTAAAGTAGGGACGACAATGGACAACCTTGACGAAACGACCGAAACAGCACAAAATCGCGCGATCGACTTCCATTCAGATGTACCACAGCATTGGGGGAGCGATACAAGAGGTAAATCCACCGTTAGAATTCGGGTTCGAATCCGGCTATCTGCAGGACATGTAGCCAGGTAGCGATGGTTTACTCCATCAAATGTCTTGGACTGATCCAAATTGAATAGCGCGGCTTGCTCATCGTCTTTTACTCCCACTAGGATCGTATGGATCAGATGCAGGTTGCTCTGAATTGTTCGACCCTTCACAAGTCAGCTCGGGTCTCAACGGAATCTCAGGAACTGACTGCAAATGTTCCGTTAGGATCTTAGCCCAAATCTGGAACTCTGTTTTTAGCAGAGTTATTGGTTTATAATCATCTAGATAACACCCTAAACCCTTGTCCTTTTTCAACAACGTGATCATAACCTTCTGCGCACATGTTCACAGCTTCGGAAGACATCCTGCTTAATTTATGCCGAACTACATGACCCTGATAACGCTGCCTTTCTAGGAATACGATCTAACGCCACCCTGGCACAGAGGAGTCTGTGGTCCGAAAAGCCTAACAATCTAACAGAATTATGTAGGTCCTTCTTACTAACATTCAATAGTGATTTTCTAAGCGCAGCTTAGATATTGCGCAAGGCCGAAAGTATGGGGCAGCCAGTGAGGATCAAAATCACTTCTCCGTCGTAATTGATTTAGCAAGGCAAACTTACCAACTAGCGGGTGATTAACTCTTTTCACAGTGACATTTGCATTTGAAGTCATTTGATATACGCTCTAAATTTCTTGTAGTGCTGTTTATTTCAGTTTCCAAGCCTTTAACTTAATGCATATTTGGTTGGCTATTCAACCTTTTATGATAAATCGGCGTTGTCAAATGTTCAACCGCGTAGTTTTTGCAATAATTATTTAAACTCAGTAGAAGTAAATAAGCTCGGTGTTAACAGATCTTGAAGCCGCAAAGAATATATTTCTTTAGATTACATTTTCTTTTAATTTAAAAATGCTTTTCCCTTTGTACTTTTTATCAACTCCTTTGAGAAAATATTCGTGAATTTATTTTTTACTTTACTCAGTGTTTTCATTGTTTTTAGCTGTCGTCATTTTTCTCTGAAGAACAATTTATTTTCCCACAGAATGAATTAATCGACCAATTCTACAGTTTAAATAATTCTAGCCAATAGACGCCTAGTAAATTCGAGTTGGAATTTTTAATACGTAAACATACACTTTTTAGTTTTATCTGCAAGATCGATGTTACACGCAATTTTCCGAAGAAAAATTAATTTCTTACCCGATATTCGTCTTGCAACTTTGTCGGATTTTTCAAGTTAGGTTTGCAAATTTGTTCCAAGTTTGTTTACCAATAATTGTAATATCGCTACTAGTGTCAAACTGAAATCTCAACGTAGTCTTATTTATTTTTACTGTCGTGGATTTTCTATTATTTGACATTTCCAGGTTTTTAGCTGGTAGCACTACTTTTAGCAAATCAATTTGTGTATTTCTTTTGCTTTTCGACTTGCAGTAGATTCGTTTGTGACCTGGTTTTAAATGGATAGTCCTTTCTGAAATGAAGCATATTACATTCATAGGATGGTTTAAGTTTAGCATTTTTTTTCAGATATTTTCTTTTGGTGCTACTGTCATTTTGCACTACTACTTCTAACGTGTCATTTTGTTCGAATTTTGTTGTATCGTACATTAAATTGACATGTTCTTGGCACTCTTCCGCAACAGTCTGTATCGTTAACCTTGAATCTTGTACTACTTTTGTAAGGTTTCGAGAGCATATTGCCGCAATCGTTGCTTGATGTTAGATCTTTAACGAAGATTAGACATTTAAATTTGTCTAGGTTAGTTTATCCAGTTTAAATTCTTCACGCTTACATCTGACTTTACCGGCATATGCAAAAAAATCTTCATTTTCGTCCTTAGTAAGTTTCATGCACTGCCAACATATATAAAACAGTGAATTTTTGCCACCAAAGATTGTTGATAATATCGACATTGTTTCGTGAAATGACACTTTTTCTGGAGTATTCGGCAAAATGAAATCCAGGTATTTTTCATGTTCAGCGGGACGCAATATTCGTAAACAAAAGACATACTTTCTTTTCATCCGAACATCATTAACATTCATCTTTTAAAATGGTCTCGTTAATTTAGTTAATGACTGAGTTCGGCGGAAATGAAATTGACGCACTGACTGTTTCTTGCTTTCCCAGGATTGCCTTTAACTGCTCTCGTTCTTCAATCCGCTCCCGCTGCATTTGTTATAATATTTGTCGAATACATATCTTCAATTCTTCCATAGTTATAGAAGTAGTTATTACCTCTGAAGAAAAAGTTATTTTTAATAGCAGTATGTCATATACCCTTAGGATTTATCGTCTTCCACGGTACACTATGAATATACATGAATTTCAAAAAATAAATTTGGAATTTTCTTCGCCCGCTATTTAAGCTAAGCGAGATATTTTTTCTTCTTTAGATGAATTCGAATCCTCGTTGTCACTGTCATGTCTTCATTCTATTGAATAAAGATCATGCAGTCATGAAATATAATGTCACTTGGAGTCCACGTAGTCTTACTGAATTCTGTAGTGAGGATATAATGCTCACTTCCGTCTAGATCTCTGCTGACGATCTTCGACGTCAGTATATATGCTATTTGGGCGAGTTCAAATCATATCCTGGACAGGTGTGTTCATCTTCACAACAGCTCGAATCTCTTTATGAACAAAGTCTTTTTGTTATCGTCTTCATTACGTCAGGATATTTTAGAATGCAACTGAGGTGTATTTAAAGAAGAGATATTTTGTCTCTGTGAAGTTAAGTTTGTAATCATTGACACAACTCTTCCTTATTTCTTTCTAGAGTTGAAAAAATAATCAATTTGATGTATTGAAAGCAAAAATTATACATACATATATATATATATATATATATATATATATATATGTGTGTGTGTGTGTGTATAGTTGTTTATATAGAGAGAGTGAATGAGAGTGAGAGAGAAAGAGAGATATAAAGGCCTTCTGTTCTTAAAAATAAGCTCATATTTCAAACTTGGATTACTTCTAAAAGATAAAACTTAGCCAATCAACAACTTAACTACCTTTTTATTTAGATGAGAAGGCAGGTACAAGGCATAATATTTTCTCTCGCCAAAGTAATAATTAAAATAATATTGAATATTACATTTTTACACAAGACAGGATTTTCTTTCTGAAAATATGACATATTATAAAGCTTCATTTGGTTCAGATTTGAGGTTAGTAAATGTGATCATGAAATATGTCCGAGGTAAGATGAAAATCTCTGCACCAGTTGCTATTGATAAACAGTTAGAAAAACGTTATGGATTTTTTGGACACATTCCCAACGTAAGGAATGAACAGGAAATTTGTTAACCTAGTTGGACGGAAAATATTCTAGCGATTTAAGTCAATTTCAAAGAAAATATATTGACATTTCTACATTGATTTATTGAAACACGTATAAGCCATTTCCTCATATTTGTGGTAGATTTGTGATGCCATTATCCAAGAACGTGACATTTTTTGAGATGATGAACTGAGCAAAGAATTACTTTATTTTGAGATTTTTGTGATAGAAAAATAAAATCGAAAGATGACGCTCAGCCGAGTAAATCAGTTGCCGTAGGTAAACCCGGCCAAAATGCAATAGTTTGGACGGATCTGCAAGGTTATGTGATGATGGAAGACAACAGCTTTTTGATTGACCAATTCTATACACTTTTCATCGATTGGTGCCTTACCACCAGATAAAGAGCACCACAATCCTTGGATGCAGACCGACTTTGGATTATTTTGTTCGTTATAGGAACGTTTTTGCTACACATTGCTGTAAACAAGCAATTTTTGTCGCCTGTCTATTTTAAAAATATATATCGTGTTTATTATTTTAGATCAAAATTCTAAAGTGGAATCCTGGTTTGTTCATTTAATTTTCTGTTAAGTAGTGAGTTGACCAAAAATCTTGGAAAATTATTATATCCAATTGCTATGAAATAAGTTGAGTAAATTTGTGATGTCATATGTCGAGGAATCGGGATTATTTTTATTCTTCGTTTTGTTTTGGTCATCATTAATGACTGCCACAGCCTGCTCAGCCCTATTTCTACTTCTGAACCTCACGAACAACTTAAGATCAACCATTCTCCGTTTGTGCATCATCTCCATAGATTATTTTTGCTTTTTGCACTGCTTTTCGTCCTTTCACAATACTAAAGAACATCAAGTAGTGAACAAACATTCATTTTCCCCAGTTTCACTTTGAATGTATTAATAATATTTAATTAATTTAATAACAATAATTAATTAATAACAATAATTAATTTAATAACAATAATTAATTAATAACAATAAATAATATACAGTAATAATAAATCTTACTCTCAAAACTTCAATTTCCTTCTTTAAGAATACCGTTTCTTGATAATTGAAATCGTAATTCCGGTCAGCAGCGATGCTTTCAATTTCTTTGCCATTTCGAAAATGGTGCAGTATAATGGTTCTTCCCAAGTAATGTGCATGGAGTAAAACAGCAAAAATTTTCATCACAATAGTTTCATTTTTCGGTGGAAATGTCTGTGGAATCAGAAAAAAAACAATAAAAAGTTTCAACTCAAATAAGAATCCAAATCATGTACATTTTTAAATGAGACAATTTCAAACTAGAAAAGACGAAAACAATTGCAAGTATAATGTAGCAAATTGCCAATATTTAAATCGCTTCACCAAAAAATTTATTAATATTTCATAAAATATACAAGAATATTTATGGAATGTTGACATACAATTTTTTTAGTAACTTACTTTGCATTGATATCACCATAGTGACCTATGTGTGGTTACTCTTCGGGGCGATGGTGATCATGGCTCTCCACTTTCTTTCAAACTTCCTTGTGAGTATCAAATTCTTCAAGTTCTCTTTCCTCATAATGTGTCCTAGAAATATTACCTGTCTATTTCTGATCTTAAGTATAAGCTTTTTTATTTTCATTTTCTCTAAAACTTCAAAATTGCTCACATTTTCAGTTCATTGTATTCTCAGCATCCATCTGTAGAACTACATTTATGTCGCTTCAATCTCTTCTTTATTTGTGCGGAGATTGTCCAGCATTTACTGCCATATTACGCAACACAGTACTTTTTCTTTGTTTCTAACGAAATTTTCCTGTTACTTTATACTTTGCTTAGATTTTGGAAGGCTACTTTCACTATTCTAATGCGCCTTTATATTTCAGTTTAAAACTTTCTTTACTTTGTTAAAACACTTACAAATTATTAACATTATTGTCCAGAATTGTTGTAACCTAGGGAAGGTTACTGAATAGAATAATCTAACGAAGGATGGTAATGAACGATAATACTTAGGACAAGAACAACACATATAAGATTCGCCAGCGGCGCGTAGAAGTAGTAGTCGACTCCTAGAAGTGTGTCAAGTGAATTCCACAATGAATCTTCAAATCTAGGATATCTACCAACCGCCACAGATGTGGCACAAGGTCGAATTTAATGTAGAGTACTTGAGGCCATAGGCTCGGCCAAAAATTTCCCTTATAAAACGGAATCGGGTAGCTGTTTCCCGAGACGTGATTTTGCCCTTAGCCTAGTCTGGGGATCCTCTCTGTTCAGAGGCAGAGAGTTTAACAAATCTCCAACTCTAGGATATCTACCAACCACCCCACGCGGTCAGATGTGGCACAAGGCCGAATTTAATGTGCGGCCAAAATTTCTGCATATACCACGTATAAAACAGGGTCAGGTAGTTGTTTCTCGAGACAATACTTAGCCCTTCGGCATAGCCTCATTTGGGAATCCACTCTACCAGGAATCAGATCGCCTGACCAGCACAGCTGAAGACAAATCTCCAACTCTAGACCACATACAGTATTCACTACTGTATTTATGCTAATGATGGCATACCCATTATCGTCCGTGAGTATGCTACAACACAAATTAAACTCACTTTGTAAATATTAAGTCAATTTACTATACACCAAAGTCTAGTAACCTCACCTTTCTTGAGGAATAAATGAAATTTAACAAATATTCATTAAAATCCTCGTGTTTTCTTTTCGTTTTAATTTTCTACACTTACTATCAAGCAATTGTTAGTGAGTGAGTCTGCACGTTATTACAGCTTGTGTTGGTTTTATTTTCAATGGATGACCACATGAAACGCCTTTATGTATGTAATTTGCTAGTTTTTTTTCGATGAAATTACGAAAAAATGATCAGTTTTATTTTGATTTCTTTAATATTCCTGTTCTCTAATCTGGAGAGATATTTTAGGTTACCATTGCAGATTCTTCTTTGAAATTTATCAAGAATCTCTAAATATATAGATGGAGCACCGGACTATACGTTCAAAGCAAGAAAGAATGATAGACTTATAAATATGAAAGATAGATTCCGAGGAGAAAACAAATTTTCCGACCAGCAGGCCTAGCAATTGATTCAATATAATCTTTCCTTTTCATTTCAACAGAAAATGTTAGTCCAAGTAGATGCAATGAATCATTCTTCTGGAGGTTAGCATCAGCCATGCAAATAGAAGGCAGAAATGGTTCTCTCAGATGATTAAAAGAGAGTAATTTCATTCTGGAGATATTAAAATTAAGACGCCATTCCTTGCCCCTGTTAACAACATATTATAATCTTATATTTTAAATCAGCGTTGATCTTATCAAACCTCTCAGATTTATGATTAAGAAAGGAGTAAATAGTTGTGATATTGGCATAGATACAGAGTTGAGAAATGACAACATCAGGAATATTGAATCAAAACATGAACACTTAATAATCATCCTGGCGGAATAAAAATATAGCCAGAAATAAAAATGAATGCATTTTCAATAATAATCAAATTTACATAGAAGACATTTTCCTTTAAAATAAACTAAATTTATTAATTATTGTGTTCAATTAAAAACTCGCTAGTTCATATTTTGCACAAAAGCTTAGAGAATATCTGTCTATATTTCTGAGGTGAGGTATTGTAATAATTTACATTATTCGCACTATTGTCCTACACCATTTTGTCATTGCATGCTCCAGCATTCTTCGGGCGATTAGAATTCGGAACTGAATGCTTTATGTTGTCCAACGGGGAATGTAATTCAAGTTCCACGCGCTATCTTTCTCCCGGATCTTTCAGTTATCTCCCTTTAACTCAACTCTCCAAGTTTTGTACACTACTGCAATAGATAGGTAGTGAAAGAGTTGTGTGTTCACTATATGGCTACTGCAGTGGTGAACAAAAACTTGGAGTGTTGGGTTAAAGGGAGATAACAGACACCCGGAAGAGGCATGACAGGTGGAACTAGAACAAACAAGGGTTCTGTTCGAAATTCCAATTACCCGAAAATAGCCGGACTCTACAAGGCCGAAGGATTGTTAAAAAGCTTAAGACAATGTTCGGAAGAATGTAAATAGTGCAAATAAACGTTGAGAAGATCACAAAGTCAAACTAGACGAGAAAAAAAAAAACTATGTCAGATAAGGCGAAATTTGTGATATCTTTTATTCTGAAACGATCAATGTATCTGTAAATGTGAAAATCGAAACCTCTTGATCAAAATAAAGGTTCGGTGTAACTAATATGTTTACTAGAGCTTTTATAGCAATAGGTTTTAATTACTGATCCGCAAGAACACCTTTTAAATATTGAATTTTAGTAACAGAATGGCATGAAATGTTTTACAATATTCTGATATTTTTGAAGTGGAATCGTGTTTATTTTTTGTGGGAATTTAAAAATATTTTGAGATACTATAGTTTAAGCGTCGGCTGTAAAGTTCATAGACAGACCAAGATATAAAATGTAAGTAGACACACCAATTAGTAGACTAAAAGTCTAAAAATATGTATACCATAACAAATGGCCTACTAACTATTGTATTGTGGTACACTTTCAAGTATTTTAATGCCATCACATAAGGAAATTCATGTTTAGCTTTCTAGCATTTCATGATGTATTTCTGCCAAATGTCAAGGCGTTAAGATAATGACAAAGAAGAAATCCCCCACAAAAATCAATAATTACCACAGATAACAGGGAAAACAATAGTTTCCCTGTTTAAAATACGTAACTTATCTATATGCTTCTACAAAAAATCTAATTGAATAGATATTATGAAATGCATAAAAAAATATCCAAATAATCCTGATGGTCATTCATAAGATAAATTTCAGACAAAAAGAATGGCAAAAATGAAAGACAAGAGATGTCAGTATTAATCGTAGTTATCGGGGAATGCAAAACGCCTCGTGTTACGTAATCAGAATGCAAGTTCCAAACAAAGACTAAAGTAGTAGAAAAAAAATTAAATAGGAAATCAAAAGACAGTCACTTAAAAATAATTACAAATATACTAAAAGACAAACATTAAAACCAAGTAAACCTTTATTTACACTATTTATATCCAGACTGTATTTCTCAACATTGTTAACATCAGAACGTTTTGGCCATTGTTCCCAACGGCCTTCATTAGGCTGATGTCAATCCCCAATACACTTGGTGAAGACCAAAGAGATGAAAGACAATAGTCTGAATGAAAATTGTGTAAATAAGGATTAAATCCTCATCCCATAAATTCAGACAAAAAAGTAAAACTTGATTGTTCACTCACATCATAAATACAATTGGAAAGGCAGACACTGCTCGTTCTAAAATGGCTTTGGTAAGGTGGGATTTTTTGTAGTAAAGCTATGTTTCCAATTGGAGAGTTTCCCATATCAAGCACCGACGCATCAAACTGTCTTCGAGCTGGTATTAGAGTAATTTCGAATCCAGATGAATCAATCATATCTGTAAAGAAAGAAAATGAAATTCCATTCTCAAGTGTTATTATTTTTTTATTCCTATACATACGGGAATTAAGATGGAAACTTTGAAAAGGAGAAGAATAAGAGACTTTAAGTAACAGAAATGTGGTTCTACAGAAGGGAGCTGAGAACACTATAGACTAAATATTTGAGAAAAAAAGAGGTATCAGGATTTAGAATCAAAAGGAGACATTTGAATTTTGTAGAGTACAGAATGAGGAAAAAGGGCTTAGAAAATGTGAACGTCACAAAGTGTACAGGAATTAAGAGGGGAAGAAAATTAGCGCATAACATATGAGGAGTTTGTGTAAATGGTTGTCAGAAGATCAAGTAAGGGAGATAGTAAAATGACAGGAATTTGGGGAGAACCATGTCCTGTAGTGACACGGCCTACATATGAAGACTATTTATTTATTATTAAGCTATGGAATCAAGGGGACAAAAGCGATTGTGTCGTATCAGTATGATGAAAAGAAAACAAGATAAGGAAGTAAAGTTCCATCTCGAATCTAAAATTGATGAAATAATGGGAAATAAAGTAAGAAGTTCAGAGGAATCTCCTGGAAGAAAGGGAAAATGTTTGGTAAGCAGAATAAAAAAATGTAAACAGTAAACCTGTAATTCCGTAGTTATAATTTCCAACTAGAGAACAGTAGAACCATATTTCTGTTCCTTCAAGTCTCTTCTCCATCAGTGAGGAGATTGTCCAGCCTTCATTGCCATGTAGGAGGACTGATATTACATAACAGTTCAGTGCTCTTTTCTTTGTTAAGCTGTTATATTACCTAATTATGACTTGATAAGTCAATGTAAATTTACTTGTTCTAAAGACTGTTATATTGTTTACAAATATAAAAGTATTAAAAAACCACCTTCAGTTGTAGTAGAGTTATTGATTCCTATACGATATTTGTAGATTAATAATTATGGCACAATGAAAAAGAATATGATACTCTTACATTTGCATCTTGTATGTGAAAAGTATAAAGTCTAGCATAATTATTGCCTCATATAAAACCTGGCGCCTGGTTAATCTTCCAAGATTATTGATTAGGTTGAATCATAAGAAATTTCGGTTTTGAGGACCAATTGTAATGACAAATTTTTCCTGCTGTCTACTAATCAAATATGGCAATTAATAATTAATTTGTGGTAAACTCATATTTGACAATCTTTAATGCAAAAGGTTATGAATTATGAATAATATAACATAAGACTGAAGTGCATACTCATTGCAGCATATTATATTAAACAACACAACTACCATCATATAAGACTGAAGTGCATAACCATAACAGCATGTGTTATATTAAGCAAAACAGCTAACATCACATAAGACTGAAGTGAATAATCATAGCAGCATATGTTATATTAAGCAACACAACTGCCATCGCATCATGCCGACAATTAATGATATCAAAATGAAAATATTTGCTCCTAGTTTGTAAAACATTCCACCGCTAAATTAAAATTCTAAATCATGCATTTTTATATTAAAGTTCCCTCCTTTATAAATATTCGTCAGGTATCTAATTAATGAGAACATTACACTAACCATTATCAAGTTATTGTTTTCTGATTTCACTCTTAAGCTTAAACATTTTTCTTTCTTTCCCCTTTTTTACATTTTTCACGTCCTCTGTCCCCACCCCACCATTTATATATATATATAAAAAGAGCAACTTCGGTTCTCGAACGTCTCGCATGTCGAAAAACACGGTTTTCGAACAGAACATTCGAGATGAAAATGCCTCGGTTATCGAACAAAATTTCGGTTCTTGAACAATATTGCCGAACCAAGTTAACTCGAATGGAATCATTTCTGAGTCAAATGGCATGTTTATTACATTCGTTTATTGTGCGTGTTTTTGTTTTCCAATTTTATTGTAATGTGACTTTTTTTTTCTCTCTACATTGATTCCTATTGGAAAAATAGTTTCGGTTTACGAACATTTTGGATTATGAACGGCCTTCAGGAATTAATTATATTCTTAAACCAAGGTACTACTGTATATATATATATATATATATATATATATATATATATATATATATATATTACGATAAACTTGCAATCAATTTACAAATACATGAATTATTCACACAAAAAACTAATGCAAAGGTTAATGATTTAAATGGCGAGACATCCATCATCGCAAACAATTCAAATAATATACAAAACCTCCGTATCCGTTATGAATGAAATGATCCTTGTTTATATAAATTTCTGCCGTATTAGTTCTTATTTTTACAACAAGCTTTCGTCTGTTCCTACAGACATCTTCAGGTATAGAATAGATGTTGTTCTTGTTTTTTCTCTTAGTAATAAGACGACAACGAAAATATATGTATTGTTGTATCCGAAAATGCTATTGAAAATGAGTTACTGTTTTTGGAGCGCGCAAAAGCAACGCTGAGTTTGATTTTAAATTTTTAAAGGTTTAGAGGTTTTTGTATATTATTTGAATTGTTTGCGATGATGGATGTCTCGCCATTTAAATCATTAACCTTTGCATTAGTTTTTGTGTGAATAATTCATGTATGTATATATATATATATATATATATATATATAGTGGAACCGGAAATATTTATATATACAGATTACTTTCAATTATCAATTTCTTCCCGACTTGAAATTTTCCGTTTAGTGTGTTCCTTTTTAAATAATATTTCCAATTTTCAATTTGTTCCACATCATTTTCAATCCGGCTTTTAGTTCGTTTTGTAAACGTGCGTTTTCAGGAATTTAGCGTTCTTTTACACGCGTCACCTTCATGAGATTTTGATTTTCTATAAGTCTGAACTGAAATAATGAAAATGTATACAAAATCAAATGGACTTTTATCCTAGTTCTATTTTTTTTTCGAAATTAAAATTTATGTTTTTTATGGTTTATATAGAAGTTGTTATTTCATATTATTAATTAAATTGTAATATTTTTTTAATTTGTATTATTAATTAAATTGTAATATTTATTTTAATTTGTATTATTAATTAAATTATATTAATTTATGTTATATGTGTATCATTAATTAATATTCTTTTTGATTTATTATCTTATATTATAATTAAAGTAACTAAGTAATATTTGTTAATATGTCGGCATCGACCCCTTATTTCATTCTTCTTATTTAAAAATTTACTTTGATTATTAAAAGTTAATATTGATAATTTTTCTTCTAAGCACAGTCTGCAATTCCTGTTGTAATATTATATTGGGTAGATTTTAATAATTTCCAGTTTAACTATAGTAGATATATTATTTTCTATTTGACTCCCATATATATTTTGATAATGTGCTATTTGCGTATTTATCAATTTAAATGACATCATATGATTATTAAATGTTTCTTTAAAAATGGTTTCGGTTACTCCTATATAAATCTTTTCTTCTGTGTTAATATTATTTCATACAATTGCTTTATATATTATTATTTAAACATTTATTATTAAGTGGAGAGTTATTTTTATTTCGACAATTATTATTTTCGCTGATTTGCAGATGTGCGTTATTAAGATATCTATTGATTTTGTTTAATATTTTTGTTATGTTTATTATTTTCTTATATATTATTCATACCACTATAACTGATATTTATTGTATTTTTGCTAATTATTTTTGATAGTTTACTGTTTTAGGGAAGTGTTTTTCAGGTAATTTAAAGGATGTTCCTCCTATTTTTGTTTTTATTATGCAATTATAGTGAGGGTTGAATCAGATCACGCTTCTTTTCTGTTGGTTTTTTAGTGATTTTTGCTTTGTATTCTAATTTAGTTGATTAACCAACAGAATTAATTAAACAACGTAATCTTAATTCAGATTCATATATTATTTATTTTCAGTAAATATTTTTATATTGCTAGAACTAGTTACAATTAATTTGTCAACAGATGTTGATATATGTTTAAATATATTAGCAGGGTAAATTTTTGTTTATATATATTGGATTATTATTTACTTTCCTATATGGTTTGTGCGGCTTATTATTTAAAATATTATGTCTAGAAAATTTAGTAAATTGTTAGATTTTATGTATATTTTAAATCCTAATTTACTAAAGATTTCTATTCTATTTCTATTCATATATTTTCTATATTTCTACCGTCAAAATTTCTTATAATTTTGAGATCATCATCTATATACAATCCTGTAACAACTTCATTAATAATATTTGATAAATTATTTGATATATATATATATATATATATATATATATATATATATATATATATATATATACACACACACACACATATATATATATATATATCTCATACTCATTATAAAAACCAGGTGGTGTGTGTGTGTGTCTGTACGTTTATACATTGGATCGGATTTCCTACATTTTTCAACCGATTTCAACAAAACTTCACAGGACTACGTAAAATTACATTGCGGTGGTTCTGACAGCGCCCAAAATTGAAAAAACAATTCTTTTTGCACGAAATCAATTTGAAAACACGATTAAGAGGCATCGCGAGAATGAAAGGGGGACAACTCATATCGAGTTATACTTATAAAACCCAGGTTGTGTGTGTGTGTGTGTGTGTGTGTGTGTATGTTCGTTTATATATGGGATCGGATTTCCTACATTTTGCAACCGATTTCAACAAAACTTCACTTTTTTTGGCAGGTAGTGTTTCTTATTGTCTTGCACACTTTTTTCTTTATTTTTACATTCAGAATACTTTAAAAATTCCATTTATAAGACAATTGTTTATAATAAAATTCTATTCAATCGGTAGACTCATAAGGATTGAAAACAATGTTTTTGATTGAGTTTGGGTTTGACCAATTCCGGGCTATACTGCTAGTATATATATATATATATATATATATATATATATAAGGCAGGATGTGTGTATGTGTAGCGAATGCACGGCCGCAATTTTCGACAGATTTGCACCAAAATTTACATGCACACACGCCAAGTTAGTGAAAAAACCAAGATCGACTTTGCATTTCCCAACTCCCTTCGATAGTGGAAATAATCGATTTTTTTATGCTTCTACGGCGCTTTTCATGTAGTTTGCGGCCATTTTCTACTGGCCAGAGTGAGAGTCAATAGCTGGCTGCCACGAATAGGCAGGAAGATTCTATTGGCCAGCCTGAGAGCCAACAGCTGACTGACACGAATGTTAACTAGTATGCAAAAAATATCGATAGCTATATTCGTCACAAGTGGGAAAAATTTAAATCTGCATGGCACTACTCCAATTGGCTCATTCGCTTGCTTAAACTCAACGTTGATTCTGATTCCACAGAACTGGATTGGGCGTGAAAAAGTATTTGATTTAAACATTTTTTTTCATTCGGTTTTTCCAGTTACGTGTCCTTTTTTAAAGCTGACCATTTTGTGTTCATTTTGTTTAGTTGTTTTTTTTTGTAACAGATTTAATGTTTAGTATAGAGCTTAGAAAAAAATTGCAGTGTGAAATAGGCAAGAAATAAGGCATGTAGCAACATCAGCACGGCAAAGGACACTCCTTTAAAAGGCAAGGAAGGGCAAAAATATTTTAATTCAAGTGATAGCGATTGCTGTATGAGTCGTACGATTTTTGAATCAAGCACGGGCAACGCCGGGCCATGCTGCTACAATATATATAAAATAGAACATCGAAGTCAACACTTAGAGTCAACAGATTGTTTCATACTAGATGCAATCATCAGGCCACGGATGTTTTTCTTTTTTTTGGTTAAGTATATATACGGGTCAGTGGGGCATTGTGGGTAGTCTATTTTGGCGGTTATTTTGCCGGATGTCATTTATTTAAATATATATTTGCGTTGAATTATTTTGCTTGTTTATATTTATTTTTATTTCTTATGTCATATATTTATTTTTATTTTAATCGGTGTTTTATTAACGTAGTAAACATTTGGTTATATCACTTATTTAATAGTCTTGTTTAGGTTTGGGAAGACAAAGTTATTTATTCAATTTTTGAGTTGATTGCTGTAGTTTATTCTAACTATTATTTTGGCGTGAGCAGTACTCAATTTGTTTATTATTTCATTTATTTATTTGGATTGATTATCTTTATTTGTTTATCTAACGGTTAATTAATCGGGATCGGTTTGTTAGTTTATTTAGATGAATTTATTTTGTTTTTATTATTTATTTATTATACTGTATATTTTTATTTACTATTTTCTGTTTTCGATTTTTAAGTAACAGTAGTTTTTATCGTTATATAACAGTCATAGCTATGTTTTTCGTCCGATTTTTGGTGTGATCATTATAGTCTAACTAATATTTTGTTCATAATGATTTGTTAATTTGTTTATTATTTACTTCATTTGTTTGGGTTCATTGATTTTGTTTTTTTTATTTTTTATTTATTTATTTATTCTATTTCGTCTATTCTAACGGGTGTGATTTGGTAATTTGTTTGGGTTTTTGATTTTTAATTAACGTAGTAAAATTTGTTTTCATGTCTGTATTTTGAGATGAGCTCGGATCGTTTATTTAACAATTTATTTTGGTCTGGGAAGGTAATGATAGATATTTCTTTCCTCCAAGCAAAGTTTACAAGTTTTGGATTGGTTGTTGTAGGGTGATGATCTTTTCCTTATTTTCCAAGATATTTTTGGTGTGATGTGCGTTTGGTTTTTAATTTCCCAGATATACTTAGAAAGCATTGTGTCGTTCGCGTATTTACTATTGATGAAAGATGTTTTGTGTGCATAATTTCTTTGTTTCCAGGGTCCTTCAGTTACTCCTATGTATAATTTTTCTTCATTATCTGGTGATTTCATTGTGGCTTGGTATAGTACGTTGTTTTGTAAGCAATTTCCGTTTAAGCCACATTTTTGATATCTAATTATAGTGATTGATTGATATTTATATAATCAATAGTCCGCAAAAATGAAAAAAGGTGCAAACTTTGGAATTTTTGTTTCTCTTTATTTCTGGAGCCTTCTGAAGATTTTAAAAAAAGCAGCAGATATTTTTATATAGAATGATCAATATTACATATATTAAAATAATATTAAAATAGAGCGTTAATATTATATAAAAATTGTATATATATATACACACACACACATATATATATATATATATATATATATATATATATATATATATATATATATATATATATATATATATATGTATGTATCATCACATATGTTTGCTTTAAATTTTTTAAAAAATACCTGTCTTCTTTTGAGGATTGTCATAATGGATTTCCACAAGGAACGACAGGGGATTTTCTACATCAAGAGGAAATCCCACGTGCTCAGGAAGCGGCAAATTCTGTACAGACAGACAAGAAAAATAAAATCGGAATTAAAATTGATTCTATTCCAATCTTTGGTGGATTTTCCATTTTTTTTTTTTTCGTCAATAAGTTCAGAAGATTCATTTTTCAGTCTGACTTCTTGTTAAAACATCTTCAATTTTAAAACGAAGATATTATTACATCGTGGTGTCATGACAATGACTTTACTTTCTGATGACTGGACCAACTTAAAGACTTCGACCTTTGCTTGTCAGTTTTAATAATTTTATATTCTAATATAATGTATTCCTTTTTAAAGCTACGACGTTATTCAGTTGCTGTGTGCCTTCGTTGAGGATACTATCTTTTACACATCAAAATGGTAATAATGGAATTATATCATATTCAAAAAATTCAACCGTGAGAAAAGATTCTCGATTAAGCTTATTG
Organism: Acanthosepion pharaonis; assembly: GCA_903632075.3. NCBI lineage: Eukaryota > Metazoa > Mollusca > Cephalopoda > Sepiida > Sepiidae > Acanthosepion > Acanthosepion pharaonis. Next base: position 1,858,747 of record CAHIKZ030001125.1, on the reverse strand, counting down.
CAATACATTTTATATATATATATATATATATGACATTTTTTCTTACCGAACCGCCAATTGCCCAAGCAAATAGGACTGAATGACATTTTTCCCAATGTTGAGGCATATTATTCTCATAACATTTTCGACCTTTTCCCATTATTTTATTCGGATATTTCATTTCACATAGATAAAGGAGCATGTGGTGTACAAGGAATTCGTTGCCTTTGCTCACGATTTGAGAAAAATATAAAAATAAATTAATTCAGCATTTTTCACCAGAGAAAAAAACTCGTCCTCACAAAATTATTTTTGCAAATGATCTGAAAGATTATTTTTATAAAATATCCATTTCACCTTTTATTTTTAAACATTTTGCTGTTATATTTATAAAATAATTATACATATAAAGTTAGTATATATATGAAAATTCTATTGTATTAGTAAATAATGCATTCACAATAACTGTTTTTGATTTTCAAATGATTTTAGAATTGATGTTTTTATTACAATGGAATTATAATAAAAATATGAAACTTATTGTAACATCAGGAATGAAATATTTGCATCTTATATTTGAAGTTGGAAAGAAAGTCCTGTCGCATGTTTGCTATGATCACTTTCAGAGTACATTTCAAATATCATTTTCTGTGTTTAGTGAGCTAACAAATAGATAAATAAATTGGGTTATTTTTTATATTAAGGGTAAATACTAACATGTATAAATATATCAATTAAGATGAAAGAAGAATTTATTTCTTTTCTATCTTCTGGTGCAGCAAGAATTTCTTTCCACCATAATATGCCTAATGATTACACTCTAAACTCTGAGTGATATTTGGTATAATTCTGATCTCCGATAATCCTATTTTTGAAGAATTTAAATTGCTAAATTTTAAAAGAAACCAGCTTTCAGATGTTAGAATTAATAGTAATAAATTTATTAAGGAAAATTTTTAATGACGAAATCCTATAGTGAATAAGCTCATTAAATTCTATTATATTTAATACAGTCTTATGAATACATCCGTTAATATCAAAGAACTGAATTGCATTTCTAGACACCTCCATATTTAAATCATGAACTCTGATTATATATATATGTGTGTGTGTAAAATAATAATAAATAATCAACAATTCATCAGTAGCATAGATAATCTAAGAAATACAGATATTAAATCGCTGACCTTAATAATTTGCATCTTCTGTTTGTATTCTGGAAGTGGGAAATTTTGGCACCAATATGTTGTGGTATCGTTGGGTACTACTGTCTGGAAAGAAAAAATATTTTACGTATTCAGATATTTACCAACCATAGACAAGTTATTCTCCCATGTGTTTATCATTTTATCTACAAATGTTTACTTAATATGACACAACGATGCGCAGTTGGTTGAATAGATTTTTGCGTTTATTACATGGCCACTCATTTGATTACTCTTGGCGAATGATTTGCTTCATTGACAAAACAGAAATTTATTATCTGATTCCTTCAATTAAGAACGAACCCCGTTAAACCCATATTGCCAGATAAGAACCAATACTTTCTGTCTGACTAGACAAGAAATCAAAAGAAATTATGCTTAATTTTTGTAAAGATTGCTTATTGTATTTGCAAAATGTATTTCAAAGTCAATATTTAGATAGGTGTACATAGATTTATTCAACCGTTGTGCCGTTTTGTTCAATTACCTTTTGAAATCTTTCAGGCAGTTTCATGGTTCCATCCTTCTGGATGTTTTCATCTTTCTGGGTGATGAATTCGTCTAAGATGCTAAGATCCATAGAATTAAAGTTCTTTCCATTTATACAAGTTTCTACGGGTTAAAATAAGCTAGCATCGGAAGGTGCAATGTATAGTTACTCATCACATTAAAGCTCTTACAATTTCTATGGAATCTACAAATGGTTGTGAGGTCTAGTGATGTAATGATGATTGACAAAACATTTCTCATTGGCCAATTCCGGATACTTTCATCGATCGTTCACATTAACTGGACAGGTTGGGATCATTACTTGTCTGAATTCATTGTCATACAAAATGTCCTGCTAATCCATACCACATAAGCAGCAGCATCTTTGGATGCAGAACAGGTCTTAGAGTAGAGCCGATTTCTTTGCCCCTGGGCATTATTTTATTCTACGTTATTGTAAATTATTCATTTTTCATCGCTTGTGATCATTATTTTCAAAAATAGGTTGGTTTTTTTTTTCAAGTTTAAGCAAAGATGTGAAGCGGTACAACTAAAATATTTTCCCGAACTTTTCAAATGCCTTAAAAGACTAAAATGTGATATGTGAAGTGTCTTTGCGATGTCCACTCTCATGTAACCGAGATTTGTTTTAATAGAGATTTCGATTTCATCATCATCAACGACTACAGGCTTGTTAGAGCGGTGTTTGTCTTCCATATCAAAATTTTCACTTGGAACCTGGCGAATTATTTACGAAAGCCATGATGGAATTTCCATAAACTGCACATTTTTGCCGCTGGTACCAGCGTTTTTTTCTTTTTTTTCTGGACATTAAGATCATGAAATGGTAAAAATGCATATCATTTTCAATAAAGTCATTTCAATTTAAGTTAAAGGCATTCATATAAAAAGCCGTTTGGTGACGTCACCTTTCAGAATATTTCTATATGTTATAAATTTTAATTATGTTTGAAATGAAATCACGTGCTCAAATGCCATCCATTGAAAAATGCAACCAGATTTTTTTCGAATGCAATAATTTAATTTCCTTCTATAGTTGGATCTGATTTCTACTTATAATCTTATATAAGTATATCTCTGCTATTCTTCATGTTGTATGTGGATCAAAAGAGAAAAACGATGAATGCCATGAAAGCAGAAGAGAACTGATGCAAAGCAAATATTATTCACAGATTCATGCCTAAGTAAAAATGATACATGATGTGATTTTTTTAAATTGTGTACGTTAATCACAATCGCTTAGAGCTGAATGTATTAATGTGTCATATGCCACGTATATTATTTAACTAATAACTCACAATCACAAATTCGACTACTTTGTGATTCAGGCAAGAAACATTGGCGCCATTTACTCAAATGTAATTTCCCACCATAAACGATAATATTAACTTTATGTCGATCATATTGTAGCGCGTATTTAAACGTTACAACTAATCGAGAGCAGTCAAATCAATATTTAAAAATGCAGATCATGTGCCGTTTATCGATTATGGAAATGTTTAATCAATAGTATTTGAAGAGTTTACCGTCATTTTTGATTGAATGCCATATATGCTTCAAATGTCACTGACTTTGATTAAATGCTGACAATGTTTTAGTAAATTTAACGATGGTAGGGAATTTGGTAATAAGACTTGATCTGGAAACCATTTATTTTGATTGATAATCTTTCGGTCAGATTTTTGTCACAATCGCAGACGTTTACTAAAAACGAACAATGTACCACACTTGGTTACATACACTTGTTTCAACCAAACCGTACAAGTATTATAAGCAATTTGGATTCCAAATAACTTACGCAAGTAAATTATGCGCATCTATCAACCATTTGTACCAAATTGTTAACAAAAAGAGAAACAAACTTCTCGATTCACTGGAATATTACAGGTGATAGAAAACAAACAGTTAATGGGAATAACAAACAAAATAGAATTCTTTTGAGTAAAACCAATACTAACATCGGAGCAAAGATCTTGCTGACTTATGATTTATCTGCCTATCTGCTTGAATGTGAAACTTAGTGGACCATTGAGAATCTCTTAGATTAATCTAATTAGAGCGTAATAAAAATAGTTGTAATTGTCCTAACATGACATTGAATAACAACATATAGCAAAATAATATATATATATAAATGGTTGTCTGTCAGCATGTATGAGAATATGGCATGAAACTATATCCGGACATAAATAGAATTCAGTAATTCATTCTTACACCTTCTATGTGCAGAGTCCATTCAGGAGGTAAGCGATCATGGCTCTCAACATTTTCCTGTTCATGATGAATTGTATCTTTTGTTATTTCTCTTAACCTTTTTACACCATCCATTTACTGAAATTCACTAAGCAGAGGTAATGTGTTGTTTTGGTCTGTCCCTCTTGCTTTCAATCATTACTGTGAGGGCTAAATTTTCCAACCCCTTCTCCATCATTATGTGCCCTAGAAATTTCAGTTGTATTGTCTTGATATTAAATATATCTCTTTTTTTGTTTCACTTTTCTCTAAAATTTCATTGTTGCTCATATGCTCGGTTGATGTTATTGAGCAGACGAAATCCACTTACCTTTGAAAAGGCTGAGGGCGTGCGTCTGCTGATGACATTGGCTCCATGATACAAAGAAAAACCTGGGCACACTCACGCTGTCATTTATTACAGCCAGTTACAGTAGCTAACCTCGAATGCATATAATATAAGTGGTGGTTGATTATAAACAAAGGAAGCATGCTTACTGTCGAGGGAGTGGATTTGTGAAGATTTGGATGTGATAGTTTGCTTTGTTTTTGCTACGGATATTCTCAGCTTCCTTTTGTAGTTCCACATTTCTGTTGCTTTACGTTTCTTCTTCATCTGTGACGAGAATGACCAGCATTCCCAGCCATTTAGAAAGACTGATTTTTACATAACAATACAGTACTTTTTTCTTTATTCCCAATGAAATTTTTCTGTTTCTTAATATTTTGCTTACCTTTTGGAAGGCTTCTTCCTCTATTCCATTTTTACCTTCGGATTCTTTCATTCTTATGCCTACTTCAATATAAAATGTCACATGGATATTTAAAGGAGAAAATCTCATGCTTACATAGAATTAGTAGCAACGGCTGGTCAGCTTTCTTGACATTTTCTTACCGGGACAGTTCAGCCATCAGTAAATGACCCTGAATCTTTTTCTCAATATAAGAAATTCTACCTGGATCATAAATTATTTCATTTTGATTAACCTAGTTATAATTATTTGTAATGTTCAAATTTTAAATAATATATTTTGAAAATATCAAATGTATATTTTATAAATCAATTGACAATTTCGCTATTGGAATTTTTACAGAACAAGTTAAACTTTGAAAGAATTCACTGTTCACCCTTGATAGTCTTTTATCATTATCAGACACAACTGACTTAGATTATTGCTTTTTTCGACTACAAGTGTATTATTTTAGTGGGGTTCATTCATAAAAGAAGACATTCTTTTTTTTATTAAAATCCCTAGGTTTTAATTGGCTGACAATGAAAAATGTCTTTTAAAAATTAGTTACTGCAATTTCTATTGTTTTAAATTTTTATTCAGCCATTTTTCTCTGATCTCAAAAGTCTATAAGACATGAGAAGTCATGGAACGTACTTTCCCATGACGTGTTGTCATAGATTCTTAAATTAGATGTAATCTTTAGACAAGAGAGGTCATCTCATCAAGAATACAAGCACAATACGCCCTACTATTTTGCTAGTAATTTAGCTGGTGGATTCTTTCTTTTACCAAGGATATTAATGCAAAGTAAGCCTAACAGCCTCGGTTTGAATTTGATGTTCACCTTTTGATCTAATTTTCGGCGTCGATAAAAGTTACGACACTTGCAATGATGGCTGCTAGAGACGTCAGTGGGTAACGTGTCTCTGAGATTAGGGGCGACAACCCATGTGTTATATTATAGATATTACTATATGTTACATTCTAATGTCAGTGATTATATAACAATTAAATCTTCCTTTTAATTTCTACATCGAAATTTTACACGATAAATTGGCATTTTATTTCATAAAACAAAACTTTTAGATATATTTGCAGTTTTTTTTTTATATATTTGTAGTTATTTAAATATATTTGTAGTTATCATGAACAGAGTGATATATAAATTGATTTTAGTCAGAATAGCGATATATTATATTCTTCATAGAGAGATAAAACTAATAACAGATAAAGTAGAGGATACTATATAAAGATACTTATTTCATTATTCTACTGTTCTCTTACTGTATGGCTGTATCTTATTGTTTTTCTTAATCTTTCTAATATTTCTTGACCATCTAGCTCAGATCAATGTACTGCTCCAGTAAGTATCTGATTCCTCGTGCTATCTTCTATCTTTACAAGAGCCAGATCAGGCCTAAAATACTGCCGTCATCTTTGGGCCGGAGATACCCATTCCTCTCTTTTCAGTCTTGACAGAGTCCAAAAACGTCCTTGTGGGTGACACATTATTTTCCATCCTGCAACCCCTTTTCTCACAGACGAAACATCGCAAGCCTCTCACTGCTTTATCGCTACTTCCACGGAAAGTGCTCAGACGAAATATATTCCTTAGTTCCACCAATTCTAACCTTCACGGCTAAGACCCGCTATGCTACGCTCCTTGTAGTGAATCACCCTCATTCACATCGATATTCCGTTAGTCAAGAGTTCCACTTGAGCAGCTTTTTTCCGTGAAACACTGCTACATGGAAACGACAACCAAGACGATGTTTTTTCCGATCACTTCAAACCTACGCTTTTCAATCTAAGGTTAAACGTTATCTTCCCCACATAAAAGCATAAACTCCGCCTCTTACTTTATAATGCTCTACCTTAAGTGGCTTCCGGGCCATGTAACAGGTGAAACTCACTTTAAAAATAAGAAATAATTGGATATGTTTTATTTAGTTTTTGCAAAATTAATTCAAAATTTATATGTTACTTATTCAAAAGCATAGATGGACAATAAATATTAGATATAATAAGGGAAACAATGAAAAGATAGAGCCACATTGTAAGAGAAGAGCAGATTAAGGATAAAAGTATTTTATATATTGACAATATCCATGTAATGTTGACGGGTTCTCTTATTTTGTTCTAATAATGGTAGCAACGCCTTATCTCAGAGGTTCCATAGAGAACAGCTTCTAATTCAGAAAAATAAATCAACTTTATTTATACTTACATTATTCATAGTCACGATTAATTTCACGGCATCAGGTGGATCATCATAGCTCGGTCTCTTAATTTGCAACAAATGCAAACTCCTGTAACCTCCCAGTGTAAAGTTGTCTCTACTGAAGTTTCCTTCGCCGTACGCCCAAATCAATCGCATTGTGTCGCTCTATTAAAAAAATAATACACAAAATAGATCGAGTCATCTGACGCATTGGATTCCCCTATTGAGAATCATATCCCAAAATATTTTTTATGCAGTATGTGAAATGAAAGCCAGCAGTATAAGCACAGATTTATATTCCTGTTAGGTTGGTGTGGAACTCATTTTTGCTGGTTTTTGTAGTTTAATAAGTCTTTTAAAATACGTGCTACATTTGATTGCATACATTTTTGGAAGTAGGGTATATGTAAGGGATTTTGCTAAAATACGATTAATCGCTAAATAGAACGTTGAAACAAATAATGAGAAGAAATATAATTTATGTAAAATATGCTATACACACACACACGCAAGTAACCACACATACACAGACACACACACACACACACACACATACATATATATATATTATAAATTAATTGATTTAAAATATAGTTTTTTTTCGCTACACAGTTCTAACCATGTTTCAAAAATAGAAGCTAAAAGCCCCGAATTTAATTTTGCAATTAAATTAAAAGCATTAGTTTCATTTCATCCTCAAGCGAATTTTGGAGTAACATTTAAAAATTACTGGGTTTTAAAGACACAGCTAAAATCACGTTTCCATGGTTACAGAATATTCTACTTGAATTGGACAAGGGATATCTAGATTTTATGTCAGTATCATTGTATCAGTTATTAGCTACAATTTGGTAAGGGGTAGGGATGTAAATAATTGTGTTTGTCAAAAATATTTTTTTGCTTTTGTGGTTAAACCGTTAACAATACAGGTCATGTGTAAAGTCACAAACGCTGATTAAAAAATATCTTGTTAGAGAAATTATTTGTGATTTAATTATTATAATGCTCGTGAACATAACATAAATTTCATAATTTAAAAAATAATATAAGGTAGGTAACTTAGATTATAATTAAAATATTAATAGGTCATAGATTATTTTTTTTAAACTGTTTAGTTGAAACTTACATATTTTTTAAAACTATGTGCTATAAACATTTAAGAACATTCGTGCTATATTTATAATTAATTTTGTTAAATGTTGCTTTTAATTATTTAATAAAGATAGCTTCAAGTATTTGTAGTTTCTGCTTTTTACTTTCTTGAAAACTTTGTGGTATAACCAACATATATATTAGTTTTTTTTTTTTGTTTTTTTTTTATTCCGCGATGCAATCTCCCAAGGAACGTTTAAATTATCATATAATGTTGTTATTTTACAATACGTTAATTGTTGGGGATGTGCTATTGCGGATAATTAAGTTAGCCTTGTTAAATTTTATATACTATATAATTACTTTTACCTGTATACGTGTGTTTTTTTTATTCTGTCACCACCCAGCAAGGTAATGAAGCCTCTAAGACTCAAGGAATTGCTGAGTGCAAGAGAATATGAGAAAATACTATTAAGGAGAGAGAATAATAAAAAGACAAGAGTTAAGAATAACGATTAGCATTGCATTTAAAATCTTGAAGATCAATGTTAACTGGAAAGCAAGAAGCTGAAAGAGAGTTCCACAAGTGAGAAGTGCGAGAAGAAACTGTTATCAACGTACTTACAGTTACATATAGACGTGATGTCTGGGGTTGACCTGATGGAAGTTAGGCATATTCTCGATTCGTAACATTTTTATGGATTCCTGCCTTTAATTTTATCGATTACTGCTTTTAATGGCTCTAACTGGGAAAAACACCATTTATATTATTTGCATACAGACTATTGTCCTCATCTTTTTTTGTTATCATAACTTATTAGCGGCTGTGCCCTCCGGCCTTCATCAGATGTACGTCGGTCAGTGTTTACTTGAACTCAGTGAAAACCGAGCGAGTAATAACTGAAGAGCACTAGAATAAGGAATAGACGAGATATCCCTAGACAGGGAAGTGAAACGAGAACAATCTCTCCCTGTAGATTAAATAAAGGGCTTCAATTTAAAATTCCCTGTACGTTACCCAGATCAAAATACATCAAATGAAAGCCGAAGAACACAACGACCAAGAAGTTATAATAACAATAACAAAGGGACAATAGTCCACATGTAAATAATTTATATAATAGAAACACCTCATGCCAGATATCCAGACAGAAAACAGGCCCAATACTGTCTGAATGCAACATCTATTTTTTCGGAAGGAGATCGTTAAATCCGTGACACTTCAAATTTTCAACAGAGGCAAAGTAATGCCTTCTCTTGATGAAGATAGTCTTTTTCGAGCTGTTAACGGCAGCTCAGTAACACTATATTGTTGCAAATAATCTATTATTTATCACTTGTTATCCTTCCTTTCAAAAGAGGGTCATTTTTGTTTCTCCTGAGCAGAGAATTGCAGATTGAAATGCTGTTCCTTACTTGATTTCGTTCAATCTTGAGGCACACAAACATTAACTTGACTAATGTATCTAGGTGTGTTCCTTACAACGCTCACATGAAATATGTGTATGGCATGTAAGCTGGATTATTTTTAATCAGAGTTTCGATTTTTGATTAACACCAATAAGAGCAGACCAGTCAGAAAGCTGTCCGACTTTCAGATCATAATTTCCTCCTCCTCCATCATCAGTATCATCATCATCCTCCTCTTCTTCTGAAATTTACTCTTTCTCCAGCGCTTTAAACTTTCTAGTAAAGAAAAAGACGAAAATGTCAATTTTCTCTCTTTCGATAAACCCCCGGTAAAAAAACAAATAAATGAAAATGTCAATTCCTCTATTTCGATACCCCCGGTGAAAAAAGACTAACATTAACAATCCACAAAGACATTGAAATGTTTTTTTCAGAATTTACATTAATCCGTAGTTAATGGTCAAGTTGTCAAATTTCAAAAACGTTGTTTTTGTGTTAGTGTGACCTTTACTCTGTCGCATTTGCATATTGTCCTTTTGAATAAATGGTTATTATTGGTGGATAATTTGAAGAGCTATAAAAACTTTCAGGGTTCAACTGTGAGGCAAATTGTCAAATGTTTTCCTTTAATTCATCTATGTTTTACTTATATATATTATGATTACATATGAAAGTGAGGGAGAAATTGGATTACCTCATAATATTGAGAATTGTGAATCTTTAATATACTGTTTATATGCCTTTTATTTGGGGTCAGTGTGGTACTATATTGAGATTTTGAATTTATCGCATTTTAACTCAAATCTTTTATATCTCCGAGGTATGCTTGTAAGATTTTTTGTTCATTTTATTTTTTCATGATTTCTAAAAAAGAAAACTACATTAATTCCGGTTTAATGTTCAAATATTGATGGACTAAAATGTTCTTGCTTATATGTATAGCCTCGGATGATGTAATTTTTCTGTGTGACTGAGTTGGATGTGAATAAACGCTGAAATAGCAACAAAACACTAACACTGATCATATCATATATATGTTTATTTTTACCCTCAATTTTTAAATGTTCGTTTTAAATGCCCTTTATATACTGCGCACTGATACTGATGAGAATATATACCGAAATCCTCGCCACAATTCTAGCTTATGTGTCATAGATTCATAATTACGACAATATTTTATTGCTGTCATTCATTATCAATTATTCAGATGTAGACAAAATGAAATAAAGAAATATTAATAAAATAGGCAACATGTTGCTTGGAAGATCAATACTGACAAAGTATAGATAAGTTATTTCAAAAAGTTCACAGGTTGAAAATCTGAAATCAAATCAATGATTAAGAAACTATTTACCGTAATGTCCATATCATTGGCGTCCATTGTGATTAATTTTCGTTGAAATGTCAGTTTCGTTTGATTGTTCGCGGCCGAAGAAGATAACAAAACCCAATCATTATTGGCATCTTTTTTTAGTGTTCCATTACCAAATCCGTAATAATCCTGTTTCAAAAAGGATAATTAAAAATAAAAATAAAACATGCATAAATGAGATCGATTCTTGCTGAACCGTAATATTAATAAATGACAACCTATTTCTACAGAAAATCCAAGTCATTTCCTTTGTTAAAAAAATGCATGGTTGTTAGCAAGAGGATAAGCCCAAAGTACGAATTGCATCTTGGAGATAAAATCAAACACGTGCGTAAATTTAAATATCTAGGAAGTATTTTAACAGAAGACGGAAACTTTGATACCGACCAAAGTGGGTGCAATCTCGATTTGGGGCCGGGTCAGTGCTTGGTAAACCGTTGCTATCGTTTCGATATTTGCTTTTTTTCTGCTTACATTTATATACGTTACACGCTGAATTAAGCACTACTCACTATTTCAAGGATGAATAATTTTCCCGATTTTTGACGTCATTCTGTTGTTTTACAAATCCGTGAATTTGTTTTCCTCGTGCTAAGTCTCGAAAAAAAAAAAACATTATTTTTATTATCCTTAATGTTGAATGTGTTAAAATTAATCAACATTTTATCAAGAAAAAATCTCAAGGTAATGTTTAAATTGCTGCGAAACATTGTTCATTTCTTTAAAGTGGAATGATCTATTATGACATGACTCAAATGTATATTTAGATACTTTGCATTTATTTTCAATTTTTCTAGTTTCTGTATTGAATGTGATCCAATATTGTACATAATTAGTTTACAATAAAATTTGTACTTATTATGTATGCTACTTTATAAAACATTGAGATGTAATTGAGTTGGGGCCCCTATCATAGAATCGGGGACGGGGTCACGATAACATTGCACCGGCTCTGAATTCATTTACCTATATATTTACTTAATCCATTCATTAATTTTTAATATGCATATATACTTTTTTGATAATTCCCGTTTTCAATCGAGATATATATATATATATATATATATATATATATATATATATATATATATATATATATATATATATATATATATATGATTGGGGGGGTGAAAAATAAAGACAGAAATAAAGACAGAAAAACAACGCATGTGAGATTGCGAAACGGAAGATGATGAAATCATTCAGACGAAGAGAAGGTAATAGAGAATTTTTTTTCAAAAGTTTAGATTGAGACAAATAGAAGTTATTTTTAGTCGAAACAATTCACTTTCGACTCGTTGACCTAATTTAGAATAGAGACTACGAAAAACAAATTGGGACAGTTAAAGACATTTGAAAGAGAAAAATGAGAAAAAAGAAAAGAACAAAGAAAGGAAATGGAGGGGGAATCAACAAAAGATGGCTATGTGTGCAATCGAAATATTCTGTCTGACCTACGATTATGACACTTATGTATACATTAAAAAGAAAAAAAAAGAAAGAAAAGGAAAATGGACTTTTAATATTAAAGATTATGTGTAGTCAAAAACATTCTGAAAAATAATGTAATTTTCTCGTAAAGATTTCAAATTTAACTGTCACAATTGTTGTATCCACGTTTTCCGCATATTTTATATATTTTCTGTTGGCTTTTGCATTTGAATCTAGTTCTAGCGAGAAAGATATAGAATCTAATCATACTGCTTGCAATCTTTCACTGCCTCGCAGACAGCAAAGGATACCTGCTCCATTTAGGGACTTCTTCCCTCTGTAAGAATAAGACAGAAGAGTACGTGGTATGATCGATTTACCCCCAATAATGGATCTTTCCTTAATATATATATTCAGGAGAACACAGCTGATATGCTGAGTTTACCAAACCTCTGGGTTTGCGAACAGTGCTTGTAAGCCACTCTGCCTCCGGGCGGAGAGGAACCGAGACGATGCTATGCCGAATGACAGAGTCTTGTCTGGGGAGAGAGACAAACCCGACATCGTTATTACAAGGTCTACGAGGAATTTTTGCCCGAGCCTATGGCCTCGGGATCGCCAAACATAAAAACCGACCTTGTGTCACATCACTCCTTGTGGGGAGGATTGTCTAAATAGTAGTTTACTAAATCTTAGAGTTTGACGACCTCTCTGCTTTCGAGCAGAGAGTAATTCCCTCAAGGATATGCCTACTGTCAGAGTCTTGTCTGAGGAATGTAGACATAAAACCGACTCGCGAATGCGGAATTTTTGTTCAAGTGTACGCGTCGGAGAGCACCACGTTAAAAACGGCTTTGTGCCACTTCCCTCCTTGTGGGGAGCCCTTGTGTAAATACCTAGTATATTAATGCTCAGCTAGTCAGACTCTCTGGTTTTGGGCGGAGAAAAACTCAGACGAGACTCTGCCCGTAAGCAGAGTCTCGTCTGAGGAAAAGCAGAGAGCCACCCAACCCCGTGTATGTAATTGTTGTCCGAGCGTTAAACGGAACTTGTACCACATTTCCACTACATGAATTCGTCTGAAAAAAAAATCTAAAATTCCTAGTACCCCTCTGCCTTGGTCATGTGTAAGTCCTACCAACAGAATAAAATTAGTCCAATGAAACAATGAAAGATAAAATTTCCCCAATATATATATATATATATATATATATATATATATATATATATATATATATATGTGTGTGTGTTTAAAGATTGAAATAACCTGATTACGGTGACACGGTCGGATACCTCTACTCGAGTGCTCATGTATTTTAAGGTGTCGCCTGTTATATATATATATATATATATATATATATATATAGTAGCGTCCAAAACTAAGGGAGAAAATTTTAAAACCTAATATTTGTTAGAAATAACTGTGAAAAGCTGAAATTTTGACAACTGGTAATCGTTATCATCCATAATAACATACTAAAATTTGAATCATTTGCAAAGGATAGAAAAAGAATTATAACAATTATTTATTTATTTTCAAAATAGGATCGTCCAAAAGTAAGGGACAAAATTGAGGAAAAACAATGTAGACAGTATGCTATATTCAAATTTTTTGATTTCCTCTAAAGAATAAGTCTTACTTAGTCATTTGTAAACGTTGCATCAGCCGGCACCATGGCGAAACGCCAAAAACTTGATTACTCTGTGAGACAAGTTACTGTGAAGCTACACAAGGAAAAGCACACCATTAGAGAGATTTCAGAGAAAGTGAAACGTTCCAAGAGTGTTGTAGGCAGGATTGTTAAATCTTACAATGATACTGGCAAAATAGTTAGTGCTTTTAAAACAGGCAGACCCCGTAAAACTTCGGCAAGAGAAGATCGAATAATGCAGCGTATGTCATTAAAGGACCGTTTTAAGTCTTGCACAGAAATTAAAAGGGTTATGAATAGTACCTCATGTGTTAATGTGTCAAGACAGACTGTTTGTAGACGACTGCAAGAAATAGGGCTGTTTAATCGAGCCCCAGGGAAGAAACCACTTGTTAGTTCGAAGAATAAGAAGAGATTAGAGTTTGCAAACAGGTATGTAATTTGGACATATGAAAATTGGGCAAATGTATTTTTCAGTGATGAAAGCAAGTTTAATTTATTTGGAAATGATGGAAAAACAATGTAAAGAGACGTATTGGTGAAAGATTAAGTGTAAAGTGAAAAAAAGTGTCAAGTTTGGGGGCGGAAGCGTCATGGTATTTGGAATGTATTCTAGCCAAGGTACAACGCCTCTTGTCCGGTTACAAACTCGTGTAAACGCGCAGATCTATAAAAACATTGTTCAAGATCATGTTGTGCCAATCATACAGAATTCAGGTTTCGATAGGGCTACCTTTATGCAAGATAATGCCCCATGTCACAAGGCAAAGGTGGTAATGAGTTACCTTAGCGAGCAAGATTTGGAAATTATGGATTGGCCACCGCAAAGTCCTGACTTAAATCCAATAGAAAATCTTTGGCAGACCTTAGGAGTGAAAATTATGGAAAGAAATCCCACTAACACGGATGATTTGTGGGTGAAGCTTCAAGAAGAATGGTCTAAAATTAGTATCGAGGATTGTCAAGAACTGATTCGTTCTTGTAGTCGAAGATGTGCAGCTGTCATTGAGAGCAAGGGCTCATTTACTAAATATTGATTGTACATGTATTTTTATTGTTTTTTTTTGCCGTTTACATTGTTTTTCTCAATTTTGTCCCTTACTTTTGGACGTTCCAAATTTGAAAATAAATAAATAATTGTTATAATTCTTTTTCTATCCTTTGCAAATGATTCAAATTTTAGTATGTTATTATGGATGATTAAGATTTTGTCCCTTAGTTTTGGACGCTACTGTATATATATATATAATTATTTTTTATAAAAAAATTTATAACATAAGTATGTTATAAAATCACTACAAAAATAGCCATTTTGTTTCAACACACTGTGTCTTATCAAGTGATGATGTTGAAAAGAAAATAAATGGTTTTAAAAGTTTCAGATTAATTAACGATCCTACACTAGGGGGAAAAACATTGTTACAAAAGCTAGAATAACCAATCAAAAACGAAGTATAGAAAGAGTCAAAAGCTTGACAACGAAATCATGCTATAATGGCTTTTCAGATCTTTAAATACGTGTAATATTAAAAATAATTTATACTAACTAATAATTATAAAATTATATGATAAAATTTAATATTAAAGTTAAAAACTGGCAATTTTAAAATCTAAATTTAATCACTATTAAGTTTAAAAACTACAAAATTATTGAGAAAAGAAAAAATATATATGTTTATTCAATTCATTTCTTCATTGAAATTACGTTCAACAAGACGCTACAATACATCCGGTCATTTGACAATACATGTATATATATTTTTTTCTTTTCCTTTTCTTTTCTGTTTTTATTTTAAAGTTTGTGAATGTGGTCTTAAACTTCACGCGTAAAACAACAAAAACACAATCAGATTATAATACATAAGCACCCAGACATAATCAGATATACACCCACACACACTAAAAAAAAAAAAAAAAAAAAAAAAAGGAAGGTGGGGGGGAATACATGAACAACTCTACAGCCTTTATGAAAAAAGGAGACGTGGAAACTAACACTTATACACACACACAGTTAAATGTGAATACACTCTACATACACATAGACACCGATAGATACACATACATACATCCACAGACAATGACATAGACAATGAGAAATCACAACCAATAAATAAGTCAGACTTAAATAAATGCTAACCACTTATTGAATTATAACTTAAGGGAGCAAAGAAAGATAAAAATAGTTAAAAATAATATTATTTAATATATTAAAACGAAAATTCTAAAACCATAAATATCAATAAAAATATATATTAATCATATAAGTTGATAATAGTTTCATTATGTATTAGGCAAAGAAAAACAGGATAAAGAAACCCACAAATATATATATATATATATATATATATATATACACGGCAGCAAAACAAATTAACACACATAAATATACACTCATACATACATATACATACAGAAATACATACAAATAAATATATAAACATGAACATATACGCACATATACATATCTATGATAACAAGTACACATGCACGCACATATACATATAAACCTAAATACACACACACATATATACACACAGACTTTTATGCACACATACTTACATATATAAAACCAGTCATGATATACCAAAGTTTCCATACCCACACATACACACAAACAAACTCATACATAAATATATATACACACATACATATCTACAAATAAACATATATATAAATATATCTATCTACAATAACAACTACCCATATATACATGCATACATAAAAATACAACAACACTCAACCAAATACATATATAAACGTACTAACATATAGATACATAAATATACCTTCAAATACCAACACACAGCAATATACATATAGCCTAACATACAAATATACAAACTCATTCATACAAACAGAAATATACTTAAATATAAATACACATACACAATAAAATAGGACATACAGATATATACATGTATGCACACATAGATATATATATACACACATACATATACACATATATATATATATATATATATATACAAATATATCGTGGCACAAAGCCGAAATTAGGGGGCACCCAGTGAGGAACGAACTCATTACTCAGTCGCAACTAATCTAGCGAACCATGCTGGCCAACCATTATACCGCCGTGATTTTATCATACATATACATATCCATACATGTACACATACACATACATACATATATATATATATATATATATATACAACCACACACACACACATATATATATCTACATATATACATACATATACACACACAGCAACAATTATTAACCTTTTCACTTATAATCTACCATACCTTCCCACATAATATATATATATACACACACACTCATATATATATATATATACACACACACACACTCATATATATATATATATACACACACACACACACACTCATATATATATATACACACACACACCCCCCACACACAAAAAAAAAAAAAAAAAAACATAAATACACTTATACACCAACCTACACATTTTATTGCAAATACTCTAACCAACACATAAATAAATATATACACATTTACACCAACACTAATAACACTATGCCGGTAAACAATACACACTTATATCGTAAGTATGACCATCATGCAATAAAAATATTAATCTATCAAAAATACAGCGACATATCATTATCATTTAAAGTATACGACCCTACACTAAGTTAAATTTATAACGGTGTTTACAATTTACTGTAAGTTCATATCTTTGATTTAAGAGATCAGCCTTGTTTTTAAATCTAATAATTTCAAATTTTTCATTAAGGCATAGGTAACATGGGGTATATAGGGAGTTACATGTACGAGCTTTCTTAACCAAACTCCATTTAACCGTAGGTGTTTTTGTTCTTATCTTTTAGATTCCAAAAATACTTGGATAATGAAGTCATGTACCTATATTCACTGTGATTAAAGGATTGCATATGCCCCCCGCCAGCGTTCCTTGAATGTTTTCATGGTAGAACCAATGTAAAACTTCTTTATATTTGGATTTTCAATTGTTGAAATAGTACCAAGATAGACTACAGAAGTAATTCCACAGTTAGTTTGTAGTGGACAATTATTCGGATTCCTACAATTACATAAGTTGTTATTTGTATTCTTATAATTAGTATTGCAGTTAGTAACCTGTTGATTAGTCAAGCCTTTTGAACTCCTATACTTGTTAAAGACTATGTTGTTATGTTTTTTAATTATCTGCTCCAGGTTGTCAGCACAACTATAGCTCAATTTAAGGGTATTAGGATTAAATATTTTACTAAGTGGGTTAGTTTCAGGGTTGGGGAAATGTTTTTTGATTAGGTTTAGAAATATACGCCCTAATTTAGTTTTAACCATAACATTAAAAGGGGGAGTGAACCAAATAATCTTTCTAGATCTTCTTTTCTTATTATGGTTGCAATTAACAGGGTTTTTATATTGAATAGTGGTATTTTTGTATCCACTATTTTTTAGTGCAGAATTATAAAAATCACTATGTTTATTGAAAACCTCCTTATTATAGGAGTTAGCGCTAATTCTAAATTCAATGGAAGAGGGTATATGTTTGATAACCGAAGGGGGGGTTGGAATTAGGATGCACGTATAATGGGTTGGAATTAACCTTCACATATGGTTGGAAAATGTTGTTAGCCAGATCTAGGGTGACATCTAGAAAATCCACTTGTCTAACATTAGTAGTAACTATTGTCCTAAGACCTAAATCTTTAAATACCCTATAGATCATTTTCCTAATACGGTCTACCTTAATTTTAGTTGAGTTTTTAACAACTAATAATCCATCATCTCTATATAATCCTACACTATCTGAATCTAGACAATCGAAGGCACTTAAATTATATAAAAGAAATAATCCAACCAAGTCCGAAGCTTCAGCAGAATCCAAAGAATCCATGGAAATGTCAAAATTGTTGTTGCAAGACTTTTTGGTCCACTGTTCATCCTTGTAAATCAGAACAGAATTTCGACACTTCATAATGATGTCAACTTCACTCTCAGAAATAGTCGAATATTCCCGGGCGAAGTCCAATGCCAAGCTGAAAAGATCCTTCGATATAGATGGATAATAGTCGATAATATCGAACTGTATGAATGAACATTTTCCCTTATATCGTATGTTGTTAAACCAGTTGATGACATCAGTTGTGTTAATCCACTGTAGCAGTCCAAGGGTGTTTTTTATGGAGTGGTTGATTCTTTCTAAGATGGTCTTACTAATCCTACCGATTTCTGGTCTTGTAGGATTTATAAGTCTAGTGGATGGCTTAGTTTTGAATTCGGGTTTATGGTCATAGGCTTCCTTAGTTTGTAGTTTGCCTACCCGATCACTAATTTGCAACTTATCAGTAATTGATTTACTGATACTGTTAATATTATTTACTTGGTTGAAATTACTAGTATCAATTTTTTGGTAGCTTTTGGTTAGACTATCCTTAACTAAAGTATCATAATCCTTAGGCGATAACTTATAAAAGTTAGCCGTTTTGTCGGATTTAACGTACATATCACCAGATTTATTAATATCACTGACAATACTTTCGAGATGTTTTTGAAAAGCATTCTTATACTTATAGAAGGTTAATCCTTTGACGGTATCCATTAGTTCATTTTCAAAAGCAGATAATTCCTTAATAATAGGTGCAGTTTTTAGGCTTTTAAAACCATAATTTTCGCGTTCACATACTGGTTCCTTGTCTTGAAGAAAGAAGTAAGCTTTCCATCTCATTCTTCTGATAAGGTTTTAAGTTTGCAGAGTTAAATGTAAGAAATAATCCCTTTTGTTTGTAGTGGGAATGTCCTTAAGTGATACTCCGAAATTGATTCTATCCATATTATAAGAATAGAATAGACAGGGCTCGACAGTAATAGGAGCTAATATCAAAGTATATAATTGGTATATACGGAATGAATTCCAATAACCAACAATTACTATTCTTAAAAGAGTGCTCAATACAAAGTAGAGCAGATATAATTATTTTTTATAAAAAAATTTATAATATAAGTATGTTATAAAATCACTACAAAAATAGCCATTTTGTTTCAACACACTGTGTCTTATCAAGTGATGATGTTGAAAAGAAAATAAATGGTTTTAAAAGTTTCAGATTAATTAACGATCCTACACTAGGGGGAAAAACATTGTTACAAAAG
Organism: Acanthosepion pharaonis; assembly: GCA_903632075.3. NCBI lineage: Eukaryota > Metazoa > Mollusca > Cephalopoda > Sepiida > Sepiidae > Acanthosepion > Acanthosepion pharaonis. The sequence continues at coordinate 1,838,782 of CAHIKZ030001125.1, read as the reverse complement.
CTAGAATAACCAATCAAAAACGAAGTATAGAAAGATTCAAAAGCTTGACAACGAAATCATGCTATAATGGCTTTTCAGATCTTTAAATACGTGTAATATTAAAAATAATTTATACTAACTAATAATTATAAAATTATATGATAAAATTTATTAAAATTAAATATGCAGTCAACGACGAATTATTCGTACACACATCAATTTTGAATATTTTATCCATTTCTCAGAATCATGCCAGGTATCCTGAAATGAATATAAAACTTAACTTTCAGAACAATAGGTTAAATACAACAAATTTGACAGGTGAATTATGAAAAATAGGAAAAGACAAAATTATTCGTAAATATGAAAAATAGAAAAAGTGAACAATTTTGAAATATTAATACTCAATAGTATGACCTCTCATCTTTGTAACTTGTTACAACCGTTTTTTAAAGTTTTTAATGAGATTGGAACAAATCTTTACTGGTTTTTTTTCCATTCTTCAATGGTTACACGTTCTAATTCCTGAAGGTTTTTTGTTGACCGACGATTCATTCGAACTTTCAATTCTTGCCATAGATTTTCAATAGGATTCAAGTCAAGACTCATTGAAGGCTATGGTGGAACTGCAATATTCTTTTTCTGAAGTCACGCACTCACTGATTTAGACGTATGTTTAGGGTCATTATCTTGCTGGAAAGTAAATCGCCGACCTAGATGAAGATTTTGCGCTGATAGTTGTAGATTTTCATTCAGAATTTTGATATAGTCTGCAGATTTCCTTATTCCTCCTATTTCAATTAATTGTCTAGTCCCACTTGAGCTAAAATAATAAAAATAAACACCATCGAACCTCCATGTTTTAATGTTGCCACAATGTTCTTGAGAGGGGGAACTCACCTTTCTTGCGCTAAATCTTCTGTACATCATTAAGTCCAAAATGCTCAGTTTTTGTTTCATCATTCCATAGTACTTGTTGCCAAAAGCAATTTTCTTTTTTCTAGTACGTTTTGGCAAAATTAAACTAGCAAAATTGTGACAAGGTTTGTGAAGAGAGGTTCGTCATGGCCGGTTGTCATACAACGTATTTCTATTTAAACAATGTTGTCTTGCATGAGTACTTATCCTGATACGCATTGTATCCACACTTTTGGCGATATTTTTCAAAACAATTCTTGGGTTTATATTAACTATGCGACACACTTTTCTAGGGATAAATAACCGGTTAAAAATTAGCTGTAACAATTTCCTGACTTGTGGAAGTTAACAATTCTCTGTCTCAAGTCAATGCTAAGCTCCTTTGTCTTCCCTATAGCCTTGTCAACGTGCGAATAACAATGGCGACACTATGCATTTCCTACTCTACAAATAATAAGGAATATAAATGAAGTTTATTTTTTTAAAAGTGTTATGATGTTAATTTAGGGTTAAGACAAACGCCAAATAACATGTAACAATAAAATGGGGTTTATTCGGTTGGTAAGTTGGTACAGATATCGCCTGAGTAGTCTATAACTAACTCAGCTCAGAACTTCTACACTCTTTTTTGACATGCCACTAGTTAACGTCCTTGTTTGTAGACGAGTTCATCTTCAAGAGGGGTGGTAGGTTCCTACACAACACCTCCCCCTTGAGATTAATTCCGGAGGAATTAATATTTTTTTCTTTTTGGGATCTGGACTTAAACGTTCCACCCTCGTTCTTTTTCTTTTGCTTGTCCTTCTTTGAACAACTGTTTCAGGCAATGGTGGAGTCGGTATATCAAATAAATCATATAATACCTCCATTGGTTCTTCCTTTTCTTCACTTATTTCTTCGATGATTCTTTTCCTTAATTGGTTCAAATGTCTTTTGTGCGTCCATTTTGACTTGGAGATAGGCATCCGATAAATCCAATTTAGCGAATATTTTTCCTCCACTTAAACTTGCAAAAATGTCTTCTGGTGAAAGGCAAAGGATATGTGGTCTTTTTTAGCAATCATTTAGACCCGTAGAAAAATCGGCACACATCCGAATTTTATTTTTTTTTTAACATATACAACAGGGCAGGCCCACTCTGAAAATTCAATGCGTGAAATAACTCCTAAATTTTCAAGCCGTTCCAATTCCTCGTCAGTCTGTTCCAAAACACCAAATGGCACATTTCTTTTTCGCTTGAAAATAGGTTTTACATTTTCCTTCACTTCAAATTTTGCCTTCGCCTTTTTGCAACATCCAAGACCTTCTGAAAATACTTGTGGAAATTTTCTTTTCAGATCTTTCACAAAATTTTCTGTAACCCGATTTTTACACCGAGAAGAAACATTAACTATTACAAAAAGAATTTATAGGGAGTTCCCATAAAATAAACAGTATAATCCAATCTGTTCCAAACAAATTTGAAGCATTTTGTAGCACATACACTTTAGTGTCTTACCAACAAATGAAATATTACAAGAAAATTCACCTTGAAAATGCAATTTTCTTCCAGAAATCCATGAGCCACTTTTTTCAGTCTTTTTAAGCAAAGGTCTGCCTATTTTAATCCATGTTGCTGTATTAATAATGGAAATATCACTTCCAGTATCTAGCTGTAGTTTAACATTTTTCCATTAATTTTTACTTGTACGAATTTTCTTTTCTGCCCCTCCTCAATCTCCTGACGTGACAACACAATATTCACAATATCTTTTTCGACTTAATTTTTTTTTTTTTTTTGCTTTTACAATGAGTACTTATATGGCCTTTATTGCCACACGTATAGCAATTTTTGTCGCGAAAAAACATTCACTTTAAAATGACCACCACCGCATCCAAAGCACGTTGGTTTTTAACGTTTTTATTAACTATTCCCTTTTTTGGTCGAATAGCATGGACACGGGATACGTCTTTTTCTTCAATTTGCGTATTGTCATGTTTTAAATTTTCAATTCTTTGTCACTCTTCCGTAACCTTCTGCAAAGTAATCTCGGAATTTTGTTCGAGTTTTGCCAATATTCGGGACCTTATGTCCTTATCTTTGCTAGAAGTCAAGCCTTGAACGAATATCAAACATTTAAATCGATCAGTTGAAAGATCATGTAACGTAAAACGTTCACACATTCTGTTAACATTTCCAGCATACGTAACAACATCCTCATCGTCACGCTTTACCATATTCAAACACGAGAAACGAGTATGAAACAAACTAACTCGCTCGCCAAAAATACTTGATAAAGTATTAAGTTTCTTCGAAAGAAATGTCACTAGTTTTTCTTGGAAGGACAAAATTCGTATACTTATTATTTTCATCTGTACCCAACTTTTGTAAAAGTAAACTCACCTTTTGTTCATCAGTCCAACCTTCACATTTTTTTTCAAATATTGTTTCAAATCTTCTGAAATACGCAGGAAATGTTATACCCTCCTCTGGGTTAAATTTGAACTCGGTAATAGAATTAGCAATACCTTCGACCGTGAATGACGAATTTACTGGATTCTTTAGTAACATTGCTTCAAATAAAGCCTTTGTGTCATTTCGCTGCTGAACTTGTAAGGCCAATAGTTGTTCCCGAAACAATTTTTGTTGTTCTTGTTGCAATCTTTGTTGTTCTTGTTGCTGAATTTGGTTTTGCACTAGAGTTTTCGTTAATGCAATCAAATCTTCCATTATGCGTAATAGATTACACAAAACACTTTTCGAAAACAGTCAAAAAGGAGAAAAACACGTATATATCCAACAATAAGCACAAGTCTTACTTCTTTTTGGCACGTTGAAATCCTATTTCTTCTTGAAGAACAAAGTTCGACGTATTGTTTTTTTTTCTTTCTTTCAGTGCGAGAAAAAAAAATTATATAGTCCACCTAGAGTTGAAAAATTCTCCACTCAGCGTGATGAATGAATCTCTCGTCGCCACTGTTATGATGTTAATTTGGGGTTAATAAAGACAAACGCCAAATAACATGTAACAATAAAATGGGGTTTATTCGGTTGGTAAGTTGGTACAGATATCGCCTGAGTAGTCTATAACTAACTCAGCTCAGAACTTCTTCTACACTCTTTTTTGACATGCCACTAGTTAACGTCCTTGTTTGTAGACGAGTTCATCTTCAAGAGGGGTGGTAGGTTCCTACACAACAAAAATATTTAATAAAATATTATTTCTCATAAGATGGATGAAAAATATCAGTAAATTGTCAATAATAAACTATTATTCAGAGATCTTCCGAGCAACGCCTAGTGTCACCGCTATATATATATATATATATATATATATATATATATATATATATATATATATATAATATGTGTGTGTGTGTGTGTGTGTGTGTGTGTGTATGTATGTACGTATGGTGGGGGAATTTTATGACAAAGTGAAAAAACGTTATTTATTTACTCTACCTATAGCAACTTTTTCTCTCTCTCTCCCTCCCACTTCAAAAATCTCTTTCATTCGCACTACTCCTCGTTCTTTAATGAAAAAATTAGCTCCCTCTTGATCTCATCAGTACCTACTTTTAGTATTTTCTTGTAGACATGTAATAGTTACATTGAAAAAGCACATAATATTTATCACTGATTTGTGTGATTGTTTTACTGAACAAATCCCGTTTGGAATATTGTAAATAACTGATGACATTTAGAGATTTTGCCAATAATCCCCAGTGGATTTATTTCAATACATAAATAAATTTAATAAACCTAAAATAAAAATTAAACTAAACATGGACGGCGTTTAAAAGGTATCTCTATCTTTAAATTTTTTACATATTTTCAAACGATATGGGGATGGAAAATTTTTAACAAATGTATACCCGTACAAAACAGGGTGTCAAAATGGTGTTTTTTCTTTTGATACTGCCATTACTGTGTACGTCTTCGACAATTTTCATTGTTTAAAATATATATTTTTAGAATTAAAAAAAAATCCAAGCTTTTGAAACCGGATTCATGTATTCTCGTTTTCCCTAAGAATTTGCAAAATTATTAAACACTATTTATTTGTAAGAAAAATTTTATATTTGCAAATTTATAAAAATATGTCAACCAATTATAATACAATATTTCTTATTTACCCTATGATAATGAAATAACTACGAAAACATTTTTATTCATAGATTTATAACAATGTCTGTGAAAAAAAGGAAACCAAATTTAAACAATCACGTATGGACCAGAAACTGTAATTATAAATTTTAAAAGAATAATTTCCGCGTATTTATTTCATTTATTCTCTCTATATAAAATTACTAAAATATGTTTCTAGCATCTGGATTTATACCGAAAATCAGCAAATATGATAACAAATATAATTATTTGGATTTTTATAGTTTTTTTCTTTTTAAAAAAAAAACAACAAAAAAACGAAAGAATATTGTTTATTATTTTTATTGTCAATTCTAGAGAATAAAAGAGAATGCATCAAGCCAATTTCAAATGTTTGGGTTTTATCAAAATTGTAAAAGATTTTTAAAGCAATAAATCTTAGCAACGTTGTATACAGTAATAGTGGTAACAAGAAGTAAAAACAATCGTCGTGATGTATAATTTTCTGGTGGACTACTATGTTCATATTTTCTGATCTTTCAAATGTTTTATTAGAAAGTTCCATACATAAGTAATAAAAGTATAAAAGTAAAATACTTATTTATGACTAGTATCTATACAGGACACCACTTTCTATCGCCTTTTTTTAGCAGTAAGCAAATTATCCACCCCTAACTCTCTAATCTCCTACCCATCTCTACAGCTTCGTTAGATGTGTTACACACATCTTTCACTGACTCTTTTAATTTCAATATATCCTGTGAGTATAATATTTTTCAAGCCTTCTTTTCTCATTAATTTTAGAAATTTCAACTATAATTTCCAAGTTTGAGCAAAAAACGTGGATGACATGATAGAAACGAGACAGCAGCAGGCAACACTTGAAAATCTATTTTCGTTCCGGTGCGATAGAAAAGAGATTTTACAAAAAAAAAAAAAAAAAAAAAAGAGAGAGAGAGAATTCACACTTACCTTAAGAGATGCGTTTCCGTTGTTTACTTCTGCAATAACAATGTCAGCTTTTGCCATAGTTCCATCTGGAGAAAAGCCCAAGCCAATGTAACCAGTTGTATTGACAACAACTTCAAATACTATGTCCTTCTCATCAAATTTCCAAGAAATATGATAATTCTTTTCATTGTCCACGTAGAGGCTATGAAAATAATTCGTCCCCATGAGAGAGCTTACCTGAACACGTTGCAATAACGTCATGAAAATAACTGTTCGACTTATTAACAAATAATTCATATTGCTTTTTTAAAATTTAAGTTCTATTAATGGATGGTGTATATTGCGTTATAAAATATTTTTAATTCTTATCCTCAGTGTAAGTTAATCAAAGACAACTCCCCTGTATATCTGCGAATTGGTCTACGAGAAAAAAATTTTCCGTATGTCGCCCACGACTAACAAACGTAGATATGCTTCGTTCATAAGAAAAGAATATGAACTGAATTCGTGTGACTAGTGAAATAGTTATACGTAGTTGACGTTCAGGATGAATGATTTTTAGGGATGGAATTCTATAGACGTACCTATTGCTGTTTGCCCTCTCTCTCTGTATCTCTCTCCCTCTCTGTCTCACACACCCTTCCCCTCACTCTCACTCCCTCTATCTCTCTATCTATATATATATATATATATATATATATATATATATATGGAGAGAGAGAGATTAGATACCACCCCCAAAAATTCTAAAAAAGAACGTACCAAGATAAAAAAGAGGCACAGAACCTGATAAAAACGAAATTTTATCGTCAAAATGTTTATATTATAATTCAGATTAAAGACCAAGAGTTTTTTCGATTATTTCTTTAAATGTTTTCCACCTTTTACGTATGTTCGACATTTTAGCTAAAAATCATGTTTTCCTTGCGTCAAGATTAGTGTTGAAAAGTTTGGTGTTAAAAACACAATTTTTTGGAAATGTTTGCAAAAATAAAATAATTCTAATTCTTTCCAATTAAATTTTAATTCCTTATATTCAACCGAATTAAATTATCTTTGAAGGATTTCTTTTTAGAAAGTTTTGGATATTTTTTATATCTGTAATCCCCACTTTTTTAATTTTATGAAATTTCGAGAAATTAAAATTATCGCCTATTCATATTTATATCAGTTAAAAGCAGGATTCTTTGAAGAATTTAAAACATCAAATTGTTTTAGTCAAGCAGAAACACCATTTGCTGAATATCTTCCCTGAATTGTAAAATAAAAAATACAATAAATGTATGACATTACTTAATTATAAAAAACCTAATTGTTTTTATAAATAGGATATATTAAGAACATTATTGTCTTAAAAAAGATTTTTGATGAATAATTAATTCTCGCAAGAACTGTTTTCACTTTTTTAAATTTTAATTAGATAAAATATTGAGTTTGAAATCTTTTAAAATAGGATATTAATTTCAGTTTTTTAGATAATATTATTATTAAGTGAAAACTATATTTCCTAATCATAAATGAAAATGCTTAATACAAATTATCAAGCACCAATATTTTAAAAATAATTTTGAATTTTTTGTATGCATATAAACGTGTCGATTGTTTTGTTTTTTTTAGTCGTGGCGACCATATATGACTTTATCAGAATGTAAGAATGATAATTATGGTAAATTTAAAATCAACATTTCTAAAATTCAATAAAATATTAGACTACGGAGAATATTTTCCTAATTTTTTAAGATTACCGAATCCTTAAAAATTTCGGCTTTCAAGGGATTAACTATTTGTTTAATATTCTAAGTATCTGCCTCTAAGAAGTTCAGTAGATCATGAAATTTGTATTAAACTTTATTCAATCACCTGAATTTACATCCGCAATCTCGATTATGTGACAACAATTTTTAAACAATCTAAAATTATCAGTTTGTTTATACGTGTTGCAGCCAGCAACAGGTTTCATGAGATCATAAAATTCCTAGAACAGTTTGGTGCAAGCCTGTGCGAAACTGCTGAATCCTACCACTGCTTATAGGTGCTTATAGAGATACGTATAACCTATAAGCTAATATTAATATTTCTTTAAATGCAACTGCTGCACTTAACAACCAAATAATAATACAAACGCATAGAAAAAAAGTAATTAACAAAAATGAAATGAAAAACAGAAGATATAAAAATAAAAACAAAAGGAAATTATATCGGTCCAGACATGTATTCTCAAAATGAATAAAACACACATTGAGGATTGTTTATTTTTAATGCAATACATTCTTAGTCATGGTTTGTGTACATGCGCAGCGAGCGTGTGATTCACAGTTGCAATTCGTGTTTTGAAAATTGTATTTAAGGACTTCTACTTTTATATTTTAAAATATGTTTAGCACAATTACGCCCAAATACTCGATACTTAAATGCACGGTTTTGTTCCTAGTGCGTATTATTATGGTGCTTGTCTTCAAAAAAGGCGACATGGTTTTAAAATGGTTTACCTTACACAACAATTCTTTCGGACATTTTAGAGTATTCTGTAATTGAAATTTCTTTTTTAATCTATTCATTCCAGGCAAGGTGATAATGCCACTATGATGCAAGGGGATACTGGAAGTGAAAGAGATTGAAAAAAACCTTTAGAAAGAACTGGAAATTGTAAGCTTGACTTTGTTTCTTTTATCTACCAAATCAGTTCGACGGTGGGGGATAAATTAATAGATCGTCATCAATATATCGGAAGCATGTTGATTCTTTGGGTGAAATATTTTGGAAAAGAACAGATTCAAGGAATTCTAAGAAAATACATGATATCACTACACTTAAAGGTGACCCCATTTGTAAATCATTTTTTTGTTTATAAAAAATATTGTCTCTCTAAACCCCATAAACCAAGCATCCAAATGTATCTCATTATTTCAGGTATTCGCAGTGCGTCACATAAACTAGCGAAAGCCATGAGGAAAAATTTAACCCCTCTCCTCGCATATTAAAAATTTAGGCAACCTGGTTGAAACACTGTGACAAATATGACTGACAAAACCATAGCCAGCCTTGATCTAAAATTAGTTTACTCTAACGTTTCAGTTAATGTTTAAATCTTTTTGAAAAGCATCGAACACAATCAAAAAGAAACCTTTCCCACTAGTAGCTAAAATAAAATTAGAAATTACCAATCAATGTTATTTTCGTTTAACAATAATTTGGGATCAGTCACCCCCACCCCACTGAGAAATTGAAGCTTGGTCAGAGGAGAACTCAGCTGTCATCTATAGTTTGGGAGGTGCACACATACGGTTGCATCATCTACATATCTATTTACGCAAAAGATGAGTGTATGGTTAAGTAAATCATAAATATAATGTAGACAAAGGGACCAGTCGAGAAGTGAAACTTGGGTGACGCCTGTATTAATGTAAAGAGTTTCAGAGGATTGGCCATTGGCAAAAAACCTTCATGATAGAAAGGAATTTATAATTGAGAAGATTCTTCGAGTGATTACACAGATGGAGAACTTTTGCAGCAGTCCGCTAATGCCAAACATAGTGAAATGACTTCGATATATTTAATGCGACCGTCCTCCTGATGTGTCTATTGTCTCTTCTTTCACTGATTCTGGGAGTAATGAGATTTGGGATATTAACAGTGAACCGAGAAGATCGAAATCTGTATTTGTCGCTCAAGAGGTTGTCTCTGTTGAGGTGCTCGACAACTTCCTTGCCTCAAAGAATTTGCGAATAATACTGAGGAGGCTAATGGGCAGGAATTAAGACGCGGGTGAGAGATTATTCGCGTTCTTGATAATTAGGCATACGTTTGATGACTTTTATAGCCTTGGAAAGGCTCTCTCATTTCAGCAGCTATAGAGGAATTTTGCTAAGATTGGAGATAATTCAGAGTTAATAAACTTAAGGAAAACTGCATGGATTTTATCTCCATCGGAAGGGTCAAGGCTCCGTGAGAGGGATTAGTCTGGAAGGATATGGCCCGTGTCATCTAAGGTATAATTAGAGGTAAAAATATTTGCAAAGAGCTTTCCTCTTTCTTATATAGTGAATTTATTTTATTTTTAATATCGCGTTTTGCGAGACGGCTTCTATTGTGACGGATATTCAATTCGGACGTCCGATGTTTAACTAAATTCTTTCATATGTATTTGTTTGCATTGTTCTTATGTTTAATGTCTCAATTACGATACAGTACGATACACTTAAGTTGGAAAAGAAAATTATTCAAAGGCAAAACGTCAGAATGAAAAGAATCTTGTTTACTAACATCATAAATGCAACTGGAAAGACATATACTGTTAGATTTGAAATCTGGTTGGTAAGGTGGAATCATTTGAGTGAAACGAAAGAGAGGGTCAAATGGAATTTGTCCAATTTCAATAATTGCGCCATCAAATTTTCTTCGGGCTGGTATCAGAATCATTTCGAATCCAGACGAATCAATCACACCTAATAACAAAGAAAAAAACAGAATGAATGAAATACTTATAGAAAGAGGAAAGGCACCTCATGAAACATCTTGTTATGAATCTTATATCATTCTGAATAACAGCATTAATACAAGGAAAAAACAAACAATAATTTAAAATTTCCAATAAGCAAAATACTGCATTTGGAAACTAATTTAAAATGAGTCGTAGGATGTTTTGTTTTGAAATGACAAACAATCGCTTATATTAGAGCCATTTTTATCTTCCGTTTATCACAATGTAATTGTCTTTATAAGAAAATATTTAAAAAAATAAAATGTACTTTTCTTAAACTTTGTTGGAAGAATATTAGCTCATTTAAAGTCTAATTAATTTAATTTGAAACAAATATTTATTTTTGTTAAATAATAGTTTAGCAGGCTATTATTTTTTAGAGGAATCTTTGCTCGGACTTCTTCAGGTTGACCTTAGAGGTCAGATGAATGACAAAATAAGGAAGTCGATTTTGACTGGCAGAAAGAGTGTGAAAGCGATAGACAGAGAAAGGGTTTTCAGTGAGTTGAGTCTTAACCGTCGAACGATGTAGATGTGTTTTCTTTTGTGACAGGAACTGCTCCATAGTGCAAGGAGAGAGCGACCCCCTGGATAGTTAGATATATACATCGACGTTAATAAACTAGTTAAGTCTAAAATACATTGCGTTAAAGTTGTTTTATCTCTGGTATCGAAACAATTAGCGATCACCGGCCGTGAGAAAAGAATGAAAAGTTCTTATCGAATTGACACGGTTACCCAAGACCACCCCACCAGGGGGCTTTACAACACTTTATGTTTAAAATATTGCAGCAGTGCATTGATAACATATAGCTAGATGCTTGTTTAAGGTGTTGACAGCTTAACTGAAAGATGGACTCTTATCAAATTTTTCTACGGTGGACATATTTGTAAAATTACTTGAGGAAAATAAGGTGAGCGCATTTTATATATAACTTTGAACTATCCTGTAATTTATGAAAATATTCTTCGTAAACTAATGTCTTATCGAATTTTAGATAATTTGGCTTTAAATTTACTACAGTTACCGCCCTTATTTTCTAATAATGTTGCGTGTAGACGTCCGTATTTACAAAATTTGGCACCTGTATAAACAAAATCAATTCAACATTCTTTTCAAAATATTGTGGTCACTGAATAAACTTTTCATTCCAGATTAATAAATATGTTTTTTACTTAGTAACACTATCATCTAACTGGTACAAATTAATACAAGAATTTAAAATATTTAAAAATTTATAAATTATTCTAATTAACATTTAAAAAAAAATGAGAACAATTCTTATCAACTTCATGAAAATTGTTTTTTTAAGACAATAGTATTGATAATATATACTTTATTTATAAAATCAATTAAAAGCTTTTGTAATTAAATAATGTCTTAGTTTTATTGCATTTTTTACTTCTCGAAACTTCATAAAATTAAATAAATGTAACAAGTAAAAATGTATTTTTTTTTAGCAAGATTTTCTAAAAAAAATAATCATTTTTGAAACAATTTTATTCATTTCTGAATAATTTCTGACAGATCATTTGTAATCCGACAATTATTTGATTTTTGCAAAAATTTCAAAATCAATGTTAAAATTTCCTGTACTAATCATTGATTTCTCCGCTGACGCTAGACAAACAAAATTTTTAACGAAAATTTTGAACATTCTAAAAAGGATGAAAAATATAATTTAATACTAAAAAATCCTCTAGATTTTCCTCTTAATAATAAAACATGTTATGGCGACAAAACTTTATAAATTTTGGGGCAGAAACCGAGAAAATGTGCCGTGGAATCTTGTTCAAAAGAAATTATGAAATTTTGCTAAAGAATGCTAAGTAGTCGACAAGCAGTAAACCAAATGGCGAAGGCGAACATCAGTGAGTGTGGCTAGTGTACTGTGAAATCCATCGAAAGGCAGACCACAAAACGGAGCATGTCCCCTTCTGATAACCACGAACCCCCGCCTGGTAAAAGGAACACACGAGTGGTAAAATTTTCAGTAGCAATTTTTTTCGAATTTATTTTTTTCAATTCTATTTTCTGCCTAACGTCCGTTTGGAAAAAAAAGTGTAGATTATTTTAAGATATTTTCAAAATTTAAAAGTTCAACTTCCTAAAGTTTATTAATTGTATGTGGGTTAATGGCTTCCTTCTACCGTTTCTCCTCACTCTCTCTTCTCTTCTCTTCTCCCTCTCTCTCTCTCTCTCTCACACACACACTCACACACACACGATTTTACTTTAAATTTTAAAAAATAAATTACCTGATTTTCTTTTAGGATTGTCATAATGAATTTCTAGTAAAAATATTACAGGATCTGTTGTTGTCTCAAGTGGTATTCCGACATGTTCAGGAAGCGGGAAACTCTGCATAGAAAATATTAGAAAATATGGAAAATTAAATTGTCTTCGAATCAATTGATCTTTTGAATCCATTTTATTATTTACACTATTTACATTGTTCGGACTGTTGTACTCATCTATGTTGCCATATTCACGACGTTTCGCCCGTTGTACGCTCCGTCCTTCTTCAGCCAAAACCTCTTGAATGAGGCAAAAAAATGTAAATAGGGTAAATAATTATAATATCTCATCTCAGAAATATAGACATTTTTTATTTACATTATTCGGACTGTTATCCTCGCTTTCATTGCCATATTCACAACGGTTCGCCTTTTGTTCGCTCCTTCTTCAAGTGATTGGAATTTCGAACCGAACCCTTTATTTCGTCCATTGCCGTAGATTGTTCTAGTTCCACGTGACATGCCTCTTCCGGATGTCTCAGTTATTTCCCTTTAACTCAACTCTCCAATTTTTATCGTTCACCACTGCTGTAGCCTAGTATTGAACTCAGAAATCTTTAGGACAAGTCACTGGATCTAACCAACGCCCTTATCCACTAGGCTATGTGCTCGAAATTCCAATCACTTGAAGAAAGCCAGAGCGTACAACGGCCTAAATTTTCATAATATGCAATAAAGATGATGATAACAGTCCAAATAATGTAAATAATACAAATAATCATAATAACTCATATCAGAAATATAGACAGATATCCGTTTTCTTATTTATTTCTTAGCCAATATATCTTCGCAGCTATAATGTCGGTTTTCTCTGATTTATTATTAATAGGATAATAAAACTTTCATCATAAGAATGAGATATGCAGAGTCAACATTTGCTTTAAAATATGTCAAAATATTTCCAACATTTCACTACAAATATTGGGTACCGGGTCATGTATATACTGCTCTGTCTTATTTTAATAATCAAAGGGGTAATGAAATACTCTAGACCCGATCAAAAAGCTTTCCATATAAAATGATATGTCGTCATCCCATATTTTGTATGTGAAACACATAATAAGTTTCTGCTGATTTTACTGAAAACTTTTGAAGACGCACGCACGCGCGTATATGTTTAATCGAACAAGAAATGAGAAAAGCGCGTTTCTTTCCGAGAAGGATTTTCTTCAGGCTTATAATGGTTTGGTCAATGGATTGTGAGAGACGCAGGCTTTACATCGAAGACGTTCAAGACGCAGGGACACTCAGCTATAATTCTTGATAAAAAGGTCATGATTGCTGGTGAATTTTCGACAAAAGTTTAGTTTGAAATCATTACCAGTGGAGTTTACGATGATATTAAGGAAATGTAATATATTGTTTGGTTCCTATGTAAGTTATCATTTCAGCGATTGGGAGTGTTCCCTTTAAACTAACGAAAATCATAGCATTAACATTAAACCCAATTATCCATCCACAGGAAAATAAATATGATAATTATCTAAAATATTTATTGAAAATCCAATACTAAAAATAAAATGAATAAACTTTGTCCTCACACTACGACAACAAAATAAAATCTGGAATGATTATAAGTTTTGTTTATGAGCAATTTTAATTTATAGAAATCAAGTATTTTTTTCTATTTTGACCAGGATGGTGATAAAAATACATTGAAAATTATTTTATAGCCCTGCAATATCTTCATTATTTCATATATAAGAGAAAAGCTTATAGAATACGTAAAAGTGACACAAATAATGTTGATAAAATTATATATATAAAATAATATTAACTCCAGATCGAAACCCAATCGAGAATTTTTCACAAATAGATCGATGGCAATTTTCCTTTTGTGTTTATAAACATGGATCGCAATTTGAAACTGTTCGTTGCTTTCTTCGTACTGCAAAAATGTTTATGCATTCTTAACAGTATCCCAAACACCTTCATGCAGAAGTAATAATGATTATATATCCATATTCCAAAGCGAATTTTCAAAAACAGTTCAAAAAATTGAGGATATACTGAATATTAAATTGTCTTTGCGACTTATTTGTTCTCATTCTTGATTTTTTTTTTATTTACATGGTCTTATCATTATGACCACCCACAAAAAAAATTCGCTTTCCCAGACGTTATGATACAGCAATGTTTAAATTAATCAATTGAAAGCTTAAAATCTTTCCTTTTTTTGTTAATAAGTTTCCATGTTCTTTTCTAATTAAATGTAATTTTTTCCCTCAAATATATTTCGATTAAAGTAACAGTATTTTATATTTTTAACCTTTTTGTTTTTTGACCAGGAGTGTGTGTGTTTTGTATTTCTATAATATTTTTTTGAAATTTCTTGAGGTTTCTTTTGGTAAATATTAATGTTCAGTATTTATATAATTTACCTTTCATATCTTTTTTTTTCCTTGATAAAATGTTCTATGAAAGTTTTAAAATAAAAAGTTATTTCCCATTTAGACTTTCTAACATCGTTTTCTGATCTTTATCTTGCCTGCTACTTTATATATATATATATATATATATATATATATATATATATATATATATATATATATATGCCATCATACACACATATCAAAGAGACCCTTACCAAGCGACTTCATGTCTATCGCCCAGCTATTACCATCGGACATTTTTCCCAAATCTCAGGCATGTTTCATCGTAGCATAAACGAACTTCTATTGTCCTTTTCAATTTCTTCTTTTACGACTTCTATAAAGAAGCATGTGGTGCACTATAAGTTCGTTGCCTTTTCGTCACGATTGGTGATATGTCTTTAGAAAAATAGAAAAACCAAATTTTATTATATGTTTTCTTCTTTCCAAATATACAGTCCTTTGGACACAAAATTTCAAAATTTCACCTCCAGTGAAATCCTTTCCAGCAATTTATATTCAGAAATAAATGCGAAAATTACCTGCAGCCTTTTTTTTTTGTCGCATCTCCTATATTAGATTATCCATGTTCTTGTTCTTACTTATAAAATAAATAAATACATTGAGTCAATTCCTTCAAGGCGTCCACCGTTTTGAAAGTTGGTTCCCCAGCTGTTCCCGCGCCAGGAAGTTTTTTCCCGGAGTGCGATCTTTCTTCCAGATCTACAAATCAACAATTCGACTTCATGGAGTATTGCTGCCATATATGGTCTGATGCCCCTTCTGTTTGCCTTCGACTTCATGTCCCACTAGGCTCCAGAGGCGGATTTTCAGCAACAAAATTGGCCCTGCTTCAGGAACGGCGTCTCGTCTACAGTCACTTTCTCACAGACGCGCCGTCGCCTCCCCTCTTCTGTTCTTTAATCCTTTTTTAAGGCTGTGCTCCAGGAGCAAACAAATAATAATGCTTCCCAGACGTTATGAGTTCCAGCGCCCCACGAGGCTGGCATCCCCTCTCACCCTTCACTGTCGAAAACCCTAAATGTAGCCGTCTTTCTAATCCAATAGCTTCATTCCTCTCGCACCTCTCGCCTGTGGAACACCCTTCCCTTCTCCTGTTTTTCCATAAATGGCTATAATCTCCAGCTATTCAAGGCTAATGTCAATCGACATCTCCAGTTGCCTTTAATCTATCCACTACCCAGCATCCTTTCTTCATCACAGCAAATAATAATTTGCTCGAAATTTTTCCTTCAACCCCTTGCTTCGTAGTGACTTCCCTCCTTTTATTCCTTTCAATGCTTAAAAAAAAACTTTATAATCGTTTTCTTTCTCATATTTATTACTATTTTCCTTCTCCTAAAATCAGTTAAGAATGCATTCATAGCAAAATTATTCAAATTTTAATGCTTCAGAAATTCATGTTTAACTAAATGGTTTTTTTCAGTAACGACTTCAGGAATTGTTTCCCCAGAAATTCAAGGCTGTAGAACTCCTTTCAGCAAAAATGTTAAAGTCGACCAAGTCAGAGTCTTGTTCCTTCAAGGCTGAAAATATATTCCTCGGGAAAAATAATGCTTTGTGCAGTTTAAGAAATTTTGCTGTTTAAGATTCCTTTCAAATTTTCAGGGACGACCAATCTCACCTTTCAATTTTGGCTGTTTTTTTCAATGGCAAATTAATGCGGCCAGAGCGACTTTTGATGTCCCAGCTTTAGTTCCTTCAAACATTGGAAGTGTCCGGACTCACTTTGAATCTATTTGTCAGGGCTACTATCATGTTGGCTTTAACAATTAAGGCTTGAATGTCCTTTCAGCATCCAAAATGGTAATGCTTCAGAGACAGTTGCGGATTAGCATTGGAAGTGTCCGATTCAATTTTGAATCTATTTGTCAGGGCTAATAATGCGCCCATGCCTAAAATCCTTTAGGCTTGAATGTCCTTCAGCATCCAAAATGGTAATGCTTCAGAGACAGTTGCGGATTAGCATTGAAGTGTCCGGAATTCAATTTTGAAATATTTGTTCAGGGACGACTTATGTCCCCAAGCCTAAATAATTAGGGGATTCCTTTCCCAGCAACCTAAATGGTAATGCTTCAGGGACAATTGTTGCGGAATATTTATTCCTTCAATTGTCCGACTCAATTTGAATTTCTTTGAGACGGCTTTAATCCCAAGCCTATTCCTTCAAGGGATTGAATGATTCCTTTCAGCAAACAAATGGTAATGCTTCAGAAACGACTTCATGTCCCAGTTTTATTCCTTCAAGGCTGTAGAAGATTCCTTTCAGCAACCAAATGGTAATGCTTCAGAGACGACTTCATGTCCCAGCTTTATTCAGTGGCTGTAGAAGATTCCTTTCAGCAACCAAATGGTAATGCTTCAGAGACGACTTCATGTCCCAGCTTTATTCCTTCAAGGCTGTAGAAGATTCCTTTCAGCAACCAAATGGTAATGCTTCAGAGACGACTTCATGTCCCAGCTTTATTCCTTCAAGGCTGTAGAAGATTCCTTTCAGCAACCAAATGGTAATGCTTCAGAGACGACTTCATGTCCCAGCTTTATTCCTTCAAGGCTGTAGAAGATTCCTTTCAGCAACCAAATTTGCTTCAGAGACGACTTCATGTCCCAGCTTTATTCCTTCAAGGCTGTGAAGATTCCTTTCAGCAACCAAATGGTAATGCTTCAGAGACGACTTCATGTCCCAGCTTTTATTCCTTTCAAGGCTGTAGAAGATTCCTTTCAGCAACCAAATAATAATGCTTTCAGAGACGAAATTCATGTCCCAGCTTTATTCCTTCAAGGCTGTAGAAGATTCCTTTCAGCAACCAAATGGTAATGCTTCAGAGACGACTTCATGTCCCAGCTTTATTCCTTCAAGGCTGTAGAAGATTCCTTTCAGCAACCAAATAATAATGCTTCAGAGACGACTTCATGTCCCAGCTTTATTCATTCAAGGCTGTAGAAGATTCCTTTCAGCAACAAATGGTAATGCTTCAGAGACGACTTTCATGTCCCAGCTTTATTCCTTCAAGGCTGTGAAGATTCCTTTCAACAACCAAATGGTAATGCTTCAGAGACGACTTCATGTCCCAGCTTTATTCCTTCAAGGCTGTAGAAGATTCCTTTCAGCAACCAAATGGTGGTAATGCTTCAGGAGACGACTTCATGTCCCAGCTTTATTCCTTCAAGGCTGTAGAAAGATTCCTTTCAGCAACAAATAATAATGCTTCAGAGACGACTTCATGTCCCAGCTTTATTCCTTCAAGGCTGTAGAAGATTCCTTTCAGCAACCAAATAATAATGCTTCAGAGACGACTTCATGTCCCAGCTTTATTCCTTCAAGGCTGTAGAAGATTCCTTTCAGCAACCAAATGGTAATGCTTCAGAGACGACTTCATGTCCCAGCTTTATTCCTTCAAGGCTGTAGAAGATTCCTTTCAGCAACCAAATAATAATGCTTCAATCTTCATGTCCCAGCTTTTTATTCCTTCAAGGCTGTAGAAGATTCCTTTCAGCAACCAAATAATAATGCTTCAGAGACGACTTCATGTCCCAGCTTTATTCCTTCAAGGCTGTAGAAGATTCCTTTCAGCAACCAAATAATAATGCTTCAGAGACGACTTCATGTCCCAGCTTTATTCCTTCAAGGCTGTAGAAGATTCCTTTCTTTTCAGCAACTTCATGTCCCAATGGTAAAGATTCTTCAGCAACGACTTCATGTCCCATGTCCCAGCTTTATTCCTTCAAGGCTGTAGAAGATTCCTTTCAGCAACCAAATAATAATGCTTCAGAGACGACTTCATGTCCCAGCTTTATTCCTTCAAGGCTGTAGAAGATTCCTTTCAGCAACCAAATAATAATGCTTCAGAGACGACTTCATGTCCCAGCTTTATTCCTTCAAGGCTGTAGAAGATTCCTTTCAGCAACCAAATGGTAATGCTTCAGAGACGACTTCATGTCCCAGCTTTATTCCTTCAAGGCTGTAGAAGATTCCTTTCAGCAACCAAATGGTAATGCTTCAGAGACGACTTCATGTCCCAGCTTTTCATTCCTTCAAGGCTGTAGAAGATTCCTTTCAGCAACCAAATGGTAATGCTTCAGAGACAACTTCATGTCCCAGCTTTATTCCTTCAAGGCTGTAGAAGATTCCTTTCAGCAACAAAAATAATAATGCTTCAGAGACGACTTCATGTCCCAGCTTTATTCCTTCAAGGCTGTAGAAGATTCCTTTCAGCAACCAAATAATAAAGCTTCAGAGAAACTTCATGTCCTTCATGTCCCAGCTTTATTCCTTCAAGGCTGTAGAAGATTCCTTTCAGCAACCAAATAATAATGCTTCAGAGACGACTTCCCATGTCCCAGCTTTATTCCTTCAAGGCTGTAGAAGATTCCTTTTCAGCAACCAAATAATAATGCTTCAGGAGACGACTTCATGTCCCAGCTTTATTCCTTCAAGGCTGTAGAAGATTCCTTTCAGCAACCAAATAATAATGCTTCAGAGACGACTTCATGTCCCAGCTTTATTCCTTCAAGGCTGTAGAAGATTCCTTTCAGCAACCAATGGTAATGCTTCAGAGACGACTTCATGTCCCAGCTTTATTCCTTCAAGGCTGTAGAAGATTCCTTTCAGCAACCAAATGGTAATTCCTTCAAGCTTTCAGAGACGACTTCATGTCCCAGCTTTATTCCTTCAAGGCTGTAGAAGATTCCTTTCAGCAACCAAATAATAATGCTTCAGAGACGACTTCATGTCCCAGCTTTATTCCTTCAAGGCTGCTAGAAGATTCCTTTCAGCAACCAAATAATAATGCTTCAGAGACGACTTCATGTCCCAGCTTTATTCCTTCAAGGCTGTAGATTCCTCCTTTCAGCAACCAAATAATAATGCTTCAGAGACGACTTCATGTCCCAGCTTTATTCCTTCAAGGCTGTGAAGATTCCTTTCAGCAACCAAATAATAATGCTTCAGAGACGACTTCATGTCCCAGCTTTATTCCTTCAAGGCTGTAGAAGATTCCTTTCAGCAACCAAATGGTAATTCTTCAGAGACGACTTCATGTCCCAGATTCATTCAAGGCTGTGTTCCCAGCAGCAAATAATTGCTTCAACGACTTCATGTCCCAGCTTTATTCCTTCAAGGCTGTGAAGATTCCTTTCAGCAACAAATAGGAACGACTTCATAATTCCTTCAAGGCCAAATAATAATGCTTCAGAGACGACTTCATGTCCCAGCTTTATTCCTTCAAGGCTGTAGAAGATTCCTTTCAGCAACCAAATGGTAATGCTTCAGACGACATGTCCCAGCTTTATTCCTTCAAGGCTGTGAAGATTCCTTTCAGCAACCAAATAATAATGCTTCAGAGACGACTTCATGTCCCAGTCTTTTATTCCTTCAAGGCTGTAGAAGATTCCTTTCAAACTAAATGGTAATGCTTCAGAGACGACTTCATGTCCCAGCTTTATTCCTTCAAGGCTGTAGAAGATTCCTTTCAGCAACCAAATAATAATGCTTCAGAGACGACTTCATGTCCCAGCTTTTTATTCCTTCAAAGGCTGTAGAAGATTCCTTTCAGCAACCAAATGGTAATGCTTCAGAGACGACTTCATGTCCCAGCTTTATTCCTTCAAGGCTGTAGAAGATTCCTTTCAGCAACCAAATGGTAATGCTTCAGAGACGACTTCATGTCCCAGCTTTATTCCTTCAAGGCTGTAGAAGATTCCTTTCAGCAACCAAATAATAATGCTTCAGAGACGACTTCATGTCCCAGCTTTATTCCTTCAAGGCTGTAGAAGATTCCTTTCAGCATGTCACCAAATTCCTTTCAATAATGCTTCAGAGACGACTTCATGTCCCAGCTTATTCCTTCAAGGCTGTGAAGATTCCCTTTCAGCAACCAAATGGTAATGCTTCAGAGACGACTTCATGTCCCAGCTTTATTCCTTCAAGGCTGTAGAAGATGTAGAAGATTCCTTTCAGCAACCAAATAATAATGCTTCAGAGACGACTTCATGTCCCAGCTTTATTCCTTCAAGGCTGTGAAGATTCCTTTCAGCAATTCCTTCAAGGCTGTGAAGATTCCAAAAATAATAATGCTTCAGAGACGACTTCATGTCCCAGCTTTATTCCTTCAAGGCTGTGAAGATTCCTTTCAGCAACCAAATGGTAATGCTTCAGAGACGACTTCATGTCCCAGCTTTATTCCTTCAAGGCTGTAGAAGATTCCCCCACTTTATTTCAGCAACCAAATAATAATGCTTCAGAGACGACTTCATGTCCCAGCTTTATTCCTTCAAGGCTGTAGAAGATTCCTTTCAGCAAATAATGCTTCAAAACCCCATTCCAAATAATACCTTTTCAGCTTCAGAGACGACGACTGTCCCAGCTTTATTCCTTCAAGGCAACCAAATGTAGAAGATTCATGTCTTTATTCAGCAACCAAATAAATGGTAATGCTTCAGAGACGACTTCATGTCCCAGCTTTATTCCTTCAAAGGCTGTAGAAGATTCCTTTCAGCAACCAAATAATAATGCTTCAGAGACGACTTCATGTCCCAGCTTTATTCCTTCAAACCTGTAGAAGACTTTCAGCAACCAAATAATAATGCTTCAGAGACGACTTCATGTCCCAGCTTTATTCCTTCAAGGCTGTGAAGATTCCTTTCAGCAACCAAATGGTAATGCTTCAGAGACGACTTCATGTCCCAGCTTTATTCCTTCAAGGCTGTAGAAGATTCCTTTCAGCAACCAAATAATAATGCTTCAGAGACGACTTCATGTCCCAGCTTTATTCCTTCAAGGCTGTAGAAGATTCCTTTCAGCAACCAAATAATAATGGTTCATGTCCCAGAAGGCGACTTCATGTCCGACTTCATTCCTTTATTCAAGGCTGTTTATTCCTTTCCAACCAAATGGTAATGCTCAGAGACGACTTCATGTCCCAGCTTTATTCCTTCAAGGCTGTAGAAAGATTCAAAACCAAATAATGCTTCAGAGACGACTTCATGTCCCAGCTTTATTCCTTCAAGGCTGTGAAGATTCCTTTCAGCAACCAAATGGTAATGCTTCAGAGACGACTTCATGTCCCAGCTTTATTCCTTCAAAGGCTGTAGAAGATTCCTTTCAGCAACCAAATAATAATGCTTCAGAGAGACGACTTCATGTCCCAGCTTTATTCCTTCAAAGCTGTAGAAGATTCCTTTCAGCAAACAAATAATAATGCTTCAGAGACGACTTCATGTCCCAAGGCTGTTATTCCCTTCAAGGCTGTAGAAGATTCCTTTCAGCAACCAAATAATAATGCTTCAGAGACGACTTCATGTCCCAACTTTATTCCTTCAAGGCTGTAGAAGATTCCTTTCAACAACCAAATGGTAATGCTTCAGAACGACTTCATGTCATGGCTGTAGAAGATTCCTTTCAGCAACCAAATTCATGTCTTCGAGACCTTCAGCTTTATTCCTTCAAGGCTTAGAAGGAATGCTTCTTTTATTCAGCAACCAAATAACAACCAAATAATGCTTCAGAGACGACTTTATTCCTTCAGGCTGTCCCAGCAACCAAATTCCTTCAAGGTCTGTAGAAGATTCCTTTCAGCAAACAAATGGTAATGCTTCAGACGACTTCATGTCCCAGCTTTATTCCTTCAAGGCTGTAGAAGATTCCTTTCAGCAACCAAATAATAATGCTTCAGAGACGACTTCATGTCCAACTTTATTCCTTCAAGGTTGTAAAGATTCCTTTCAGCAACCAAATGGTAATGCTTCAGAGACGACTTCATGTCCCAGCTTTATTCCTTCAAGGCTGTAAAGATTCCTTTCAGCAACCAAATAATAATGCGACTTCAGAGACCTTCTGTACCTTTCATGTCCCAGCGACTTTATTCCTTCAAGGCTGTAGAAGATTCCTTTCAGCAACCAAATGGTAATGTTTCAGAGACGACTTCATGTCCCAGCTTTATTCCTTCAAGGCTGAAGATTCCTTTCAGCAACCAAATAATAATGCTCAGACGACTTCATGTCACTTCATGTCCCAGCAACCGGTAAGCCGTATTCCTTCAAGGCTGTGTGAAGATTCCTTTCAGCAACCAAATAATAATGCTTCAGAGACGACTTCATGTCCCAGCTTTATTCCTTCAAGGCTGTAGAAGATTCCTTTCAGCAACCAAATAATAATGCTTCAGAGACGACTTCATGTCCCAGCTTTATTCCTTCAAGGCTGTAGAAGATTCCTTTCAAGCAACCAAATAATATTCCTTCAAGCTTCAGAGACATTCAGAGACGACTTCATGTCCCAGCTTTATTCCTTCAGGCTGTAGAAGATTCTTTCAGCAACCAAATAATAATGCTTCAGAGACGACTTCATGTCCCAGCTTTATTCCTTCAAGGCTGTAGAAGATTCCTTTCAGCAACCAAATAATAATGCTTCAGAGACGACTTCATGTCCCAGCTTTATTCCTTCAAGGCTGTTCCTTTCAGAAGATCCCTTCATGTCCCAACCAAATAATAAATAATGCTTCAGAGACGACTTCATGTCCCAGCTTTATTCCTTCAAGGCTGTAGAAGATTCCTTTCAGCAACCAAATAATAATGCTTCAGAGACGACTTCATGTCCCAGCTTTATTCCTTCAAGGCTGTAGAAGATTCCTTTCAGCAAACCAAATAATAATGCTTCAGAGACGACTTCATGTCCCAGCTTTATTCCTTCAAGGCTGTGAAAGATTCCTTTCAGCAACCAAATAATAATGCTTCAGAGACGACTTCATGTCCCAGGCTTTATTCCTTCAAGGTAATGTTCAGAAGATTCAACAGCAAAAATTCCAAATGGTAATGCTTCAGAGACGACTTCATGTCCCAGCTTTATTCCTTCAAGGCTGTAGAAGATTCCTTTCAGCAACCAAATAATAATGCTTCAGAGACGACTTCATGTCCCAGCTTTATTCCTTCAAGGCTGTAGAAGATTCCTTTCAGCAACCAAATGGTAATGCTTCAGAGACGACTTCATGTCCCAGCTTTATTCCTTCAAGGCTGTAGAAGATTCCTTTCAGCAACCAAATAATAATGCTTCAGAGACGACTTCATGTCCCAGCTTTTGTTCCCTTCAAGGCTGTGAAGATTCCTCAGCAACCAAATGGTAATGCTTCAGAGACGACTTCATGTCCCAGCTTTATTCCTCAAGGCTGTAGAAGATTCCTTTCAGCAACCAAATGCTTAATGCTTCAGAGACGACCGACTTCCTTATTTATTCAAGGCTGAAAGTTCCCAGCAACCAAATGGTAATATGTCCTTTATTCCTTCAAGGCTGTAGAAGATTCCTTTCAGCAACCAAATAATAATGCTTCAAGACGAAATTTATTCCTTCAAGGCTGTAGAAGATTCCTTTCAAACCAAAAAATGGTTTCAGAGACGACTTCATGTCCCAGTTTTATTCCTTCAAGGCTGTAGAAGTTCGCTTTCAGCAACCAAATAATAATGCTTCAGGGAACGACTTCATGTCCCAGTTTTATTCCTTCAAGGCTGTGAAGACCTTTCAGCAAACCAAATAATAATGCTTCAGAGACGACTTCATGTCCCAGCTTTATTCCTTCAAGGCTGTAATGAAGATTCCTTTATTCCTTCAGCAACCAAATAATAATGCTTCAGAGACGACTTCATGTCCCAGCTTTATTCCTTCAAGGCTATGAAGATTCCTTTCAGCAACCAAATAATAATGCTTCAGAGACGACTTCATGTCCCAGCTTTATTCCTTCAAGGCTGTAGAAGATTCCTTTCAGCAACCAAATAAATGCTTCAGACGACTTCATGTCCCAACTTTTATTCCTTCGAGGCTGTAGAAAATTCCTTTCAGTCCCAAATAATAATGCTTCAGAGACGACTTCATGTCCAACTTTATTCCTTCAAGGCTGTAGAAGATTCCTTTCAGCAAATGGTAATGCCAAACGAATTCATGTCACAGCTTTATTCAGAGACGAAGATTCCTTTCAACAACAAATAATAATGTTCCGACTTCATGTCCCAGCTTTATTCCTTCAAGGCTGTAGAAGATTCCTTTCAGCAATGCTTCAAAACGACTTCATGTCCCAGTTTATTCCTTCAAGGCTGTAGAGATTCCTTTCAGCTTGAGACGACCCAGCTTTATTCCTTCATGTCCCGACTTCATGTCCCAGCTTTATTCCTTCAAGGCTGTAGAAGATTCCTTTCAGCAACCAAATAATAATGCTTCAGACGACTTCGTGTCAGCTTTGTTTCAAGGCTGTAGAAGGTCCTTTTCAGCAACCAAATAAAAACAATGCTTCAGAGACGAAAAAATAATAATGCTTCCATGTCCCAGCTTTTATTCCTTCAAGGCTTAGAAGATTCCTTTCAGCAACCAAAATGGTAATGCTTCAGAGACGAATTCATGTCCCAACTTTTATTCCTTCAAGGCTGTGTAGAAGATTCCTTTCAGCAAACCAAATAATAATGCTTCAGAGACGACTTCATGTCCCAGCTTTATTCCTTCAAGGCTGTAAGATTCCTTTCAGCCACCAAATAATAATGCTAGAGACGACTTCATGTCAGCTTTATTCCTTCAATGGATTCCTTTCAGCAACCAAATAATAATGCTTCAGAGACGACTTCATGTCCCAGCTTTATTCCTTTCAAAGGCTGTAGAAGATTCCTTTCAGCAACCAAATGGTAATGCTTCAGAGACGACTTCATGTCCCAGCTTTATTCCTTCAAGGCTGTGAAGATTCCTTTCAGCAACCAAATAATAATGCTTCAGAGACGACTTCATGTCCCAACTTTATTCATAAGGCTGTTCCTTTCAGCTTTATAATCTGAACGACTTCAAGGCTTTATTCCTTCAAGGCTGTAGATTCCTTTCAGCAACCAAATAATAATGCTTCAGAGACGACTTCCATGTCCCAGCTTTATTCCTTCAAGGCTGTAAGATTCCTTTCAGCAACCAAATGGTAATAATGCTTCAGAGACGACTTCATGTCCCTTTTATTCTTCAAGGCTTTATTCCTTCAAGGCTGTAGAAGATTCCTTTCAGCAACCAAATAATAATGCTTCAGAGACGACTTCATGTCCCAGCTTTATTCCTTCAAGGCTGTAGAAGATTCCTTTCAGCAACCAAATAATAATGCTTCAGGGAGACGACTTCATGTCCCAGCTTTATTCCTTCAAGGCTGTAGAAGATTCCTTTCAGCAACCAAATGGTAATGCTTCAGAGACGACTTCATGTCCAGCTTTATTCCTTCAAGGCTGTAGAAGATTCCTTTCAGCAACCAAATAATAATGCTTCAGAGACGACTTCATGTCCCAGCTTTATTCCTTCAAAGGCTGTAGAAGATTCCTTTCAGCAACCAAATAATAATGCTTCGAGACGACTTCATGTCCCAGCTTTATTCCTTCAAGGCTGTAGAAGATTCCTTTCAGCAACCAAATAATAATGCTTCAGAGACGACTTCATGTCCCAGCTTTATTCCTTCAAGGCTGTAGAAGATTCCAACCAAATTTCAAGGCTTTGTAGAAAGGCTGTGATTCCTTTCAGCAACCAAATAATAATGCTTCGAGAGACGACTTCATGTCCCAGCTTTATTCCTTCAAGGCTGTAGAAAGTTCCTTTCAGCAACCAAATAATAATGCTTCAACGACTTCATGTCCCACTTTATTCCTTCAAGCTTTATTCCTTTCAGCAACCAAATTCAATGCTTCAGAAGATTCCCAACTTTCAAGTCTATGAAGATTCCTTTCAGCAACAAGTAATGCTTCAGAGACGACTTCATGTCAGCTTTATTCCTTCAAGGCTGTAGAAGATTCCTTTCAACAAATAATAATGCTTCAAATAATTTTGAAAGGCTGTAAAAGATTCCTTTCAACAACAAATAATAATGCTTCAGGAACGACTTCATGTCCCAGCTTTATTCATTCAAGGCTGTAGAAGATTCCTTTCAGCAAAAATAATAATGCTTCAGAGGGCGACTTCATGTCCCAACGCTTTATTCGCTCAAGGCTGTAGAAAGGTTCCTTTCAGCAACCAAATAATAATACTTCAGAGACGACTTCATGTCCAACTTTATTCCTTCAAGGCTTATAGAAGATTCCTTTCAACAACCAAATAATAATGCTTCACTGTGTCCCAACTTTATTCCTTCAGCTTTAAATTCCTTTCAGGCAAATAATAATGAAGGGCGATTCCTTTCAGCTTTATTCGCTAATAATAATGATTCCTTTCAGCAAACAAATGGTCATGTTCAGCAGCTTCATTCCCAGCTTTATTCCTTCAGGCTGTGAAGATTCCTTTCAACAACCAAATGGTAATCTTCAGAGACGACTTCATGTCTTGCTTTGTTCAGCCTTCAAGGCTGTAGAAGATTCCTTTCAACAGCAAATAATAATGCTTCAGAGACGACTTCATGTCCCAGCTTTATTCCTTCAAGGCTGTAGAAGATTCCTTTCCAGCAACCAAATAATAATGCTTCAGAGACGACTTCATGTCCCCAGGTTTTATTCCTTCAAGGCTGTTAGAAGATACCTTTCAGCAACCAAAATAATAATGCTTCAGAGACGACTTCATGTCCCAACTTTATTCCTTCAAGGCTGAAAGTTCTTTCAGCAGCAAATAATAATGCTTCAAGACGACTTCATGTCCCAGCTTTATTCCTTCAAGGCTGTAGAAGATCCTTTCAACGTAAATAATAGTAACTGAGACGACTTCATGTGTCTGCTTTATTCCTTCAAGGCTGTGGAAAGATTCCTTTCAGCAACCAAATAATAATGCTTCAGAGACGACTTCATGTCCCAGCTTTATTCCTTCAAGGCTCTATGAAAAGATTCCTTTCAGCAACAAATAATAATGCTTCAGGGACGACTTCATGTCCCAGCTTTATTCCTTCAAGGCTGCCAGAAGATTCCTTTCAACAACCAAATGGTAATGCTTCAGAGACGACTTCATGTCCCAGCTTTATTCCTTCAAGGCTAGAAGATTTCCCTTTCAAACCAAATAATGCTGGGGCTTCATGTCCCAACCAAGGCTGTAGTAACCAAATAATAATGCTTCAGAGACGACTTCATGTCCCCAGCTTTATTCCTTCAAGGCTGTGAAGATTCCTTTCAGCAACCAAATAATAATGCTTCAGAGACGACTTCATGTCCCAGCTTTATTCCTTCAAGGCTGTAGAAGATTCCTTTCAGCAACCAAATGGTAATGCTTCAGAGACGACTTCATGTCCCAGCTTTATTCCTTCAAGGCTGTAGAAGATTCCTTTTCAGCAACCAAATAATAATGCTTCAGAGACGACTTCATGTCCTAGCTTTATTCCTTCAGGCCTTTGAAGAAATTCTGCTTCAGAGACGAATTCCAAATGTAGAAAGATTCTTCAGCAACCAATAATGCGCAAACTTCATGTCCCAGCTTTATTCCTTCAAGGCTGTAGAAGATTCCTTTCAGCAACCAAATAATAATGCTTCAGAGACGACTTCATGTCCAAGCTTTATTCCTTCAAGGCTGTAGAAGATTCCTTTCAGCAACCAAATGGTAATGCTTCAGAGACGACTTCATGTCACAGCTTTTATTCCTTCAGGGCTAGAAGATTCCTTTCAGCAACCAAATAATAATGCTTCGAGACGACTTCATGTCCCAGCTTTATTCCTTCAAAGGCTGTAGAAGATTCCTTTCAGCAACCAAATAATAATGCTTCAGAGACGACTTTCATGTCCAGCTTTATTCCTTCAAAGGCTGTAGAAGATTCCTTTCCCAACCGTAATAATGCTTCCAGACGACGACTGTCCCAGCTTTATTCCTTCAAGGCTGTGAAGATTCCTTTCAGCAACCAAATAATAATGCTTCGAGACGACTTCCTTCAACTTTTATTCCTTCAAGGCTGTAAAGATTCCTTTCAGCAACCAATAATAATGCTTCAGAGACGACTTCATGTCCCAGCTTTATTCCTTCAAGGCTCATGAAGATTCCTTTTCAGCAACCAAATAATAATGCTTCAGGAGACGACTTCATGTCCCAGCTTTTTTCCTTCAAGGCTGTGAAAGATTCCTTTCAGCCAAATAATAATGGCAGAGACGACTTCATGTCCCAGCTTTTGTTCAGCCTTCAAGGCTGAAAGTTCCTTTCAACAAATGTCTTCAGAGACGACTTCATGTCCAACTTTATTCCTTCAAGGCTGTAGAAGATTCCTTTTCAGCAACCAAATGGTAATGCTTCAGAGACGAATTCATGTCCCCAGCTTTATTCCTTCAGGCTGTAGAAGATTCCTTTCAGCAACCAAATAATAATGCTTCAGAGACGACTTCATGTTTAGCTTTATTCCTTCAAGGCTGTAGAAGATTCCTTTCGGCAACCAAATAATAATGCTTCAGAACGTCTTCATGTCCCCTTATTCCTTCAAAGGCTGTAGAAAATTCCTTTCAGCAACAAATGGTAATGCTTCGAGAACGACTTCATGTCCCCAGCTTTATTCCTTCAAGGCTGTAAAATTCCTTTCAGCAACCAAATGGTAATACTTCAGAGACGACTTCATGTCAGCTTTATTCCTTCAGGCTGTTAAGTTCCTTTCAGCAACCAAATGGTAATGCTTCAGAGACGACTTCATGTCCCAGCTTTATTCCTTCAAGGCTGTGAAGATTCCTTTCAGCAACCAAATAAAAATGCTTCAGAGAGACTTCATGTCCCAACTTTGTTATTCAGCTAAAGGCTGTAGAAGATACCTTTCAGCAACCAAATAATAATGCTTCAGGGCGACTTCATGTCCCAGCTTTATTCCTTCAAGGCTGTAAGATTCCTTTCAGCAACCAAATAATAATGCTTCAGAGACGACTTTATTTAGCTTTATTCCTTCAAGGGCTGTAGAAGATTCCTTTCAGCAACCAAGTAAAATGCTTCAGAACACGACTTCATGTCTACCTTTATTCCTTCAAGGCTGTAGAAAGATTCCTTTCAACAACCAAATGGTAATGCTTCAGAGACGACTTCATGTCCCAGCTTTATTCCTTCAAGGCTGTAGAAGTTCTTTCAACAACCAAGTTTTCACGACCAAATAATGTCCCGAGACGACTTTATTCCTTCAAGGCTGTGAAGATTCCTTTCAACTTAACAAATAATGCTTCAGGAGACGACTTCATGTCCCAGCTTTATTCCTTCAAGGCTGTATAGAAAATTCCTTTCAGCAACCAAATAATAATGCTTCAGAGACGACTTCATGTCCCAGCTTTATTCCTTCAAGGCTGTAGAAGATTTCCTTTCAGCAGCAAATGAAGTAATGCTTCAGAGACGACTTCATGTCCCAGCTTTATTCCTTCAAGGCTGTAGAAGATTCCTTTCAGCAACCAAATAATAATGCTTCGAGACGACTTCATGTTCCAGCTTTATTCCTTCAAAGCTGTAGAAGATTCCTTTCAACAACCAAATAATAATACTTCGAGACGACTTCATGTCCCAGCTTTATTCCTTCAAGGCTAAGCCAGAAGATTTCAGCAACAAATAATAATGTGAGGGACGACTTCATGTCCCAGCTTTATTCCTTCAGGCTGCCAGAAGATTCCTTTCAACAACCAAATGGTAATACTTCAGGAACGACTTCATGTCCCAGCTTTATTCCTTCAAGGCTGTAGAAAATTCCTTTCAGCAACCAAATGGTAATGCTTCAGAGACGACTTCATGTTTCAGCTTTATTCCTTCAAAGGCTAGAAGATTCCTTTCAACAACCAAATGGTAATGCTTCAAGAGACGACTTCATGTCCCAGCTTTTTCCTTCAAAGGCTTCCTTCAAGGACTTCATGTCTAATTCCTTCAAGGCTGTGGGATTCCCTTTCAGCAACCAAATAATAATGCTTCAGAGACGACTTCATGTTTCCAGCTTTATTCCTTCAAAGGCTGTAGAAAGATTCCTTTCAGCAACCAAATGGTAATGTTCGAGACGACGACTTTATTCCTTCATGTTTCCAACCAAATAATTATTCTCATTCCTTCAGGCTGTGAAGATTCCTTTCAACAACCAAATGGTAATGCTTCAGAGACGACTTCATGTCCCCTTCAAGGCTGTAGAAAGATTCCTTTCAGCAACAAATAATGCTTCAGGGAACGACTTCATGTTCCAAAAGGCTATTCCTTTCAGCAACAAATAATAATGCTTCAGAGACGTCTTCATGTCCCAGCTTTTTATTCCTTCAAGGCTGTGAAGATTCTTTCAACACCAAATGGTAATGCTTCAGAGACGACTTCATGTCCCAGCTTTATTCCTTCAAGGCTGTAGAAAATTCCTTTCAGCAACCAAATAATAATGCTTCAGAGACGACTTCTGTCCCAGCTTTATTCCTTCAAGGCTGTAGAAGATTCTTTCAGCAACCAAATGGTAATGCTTCAGAGACGACTTCATGTCCCAGCTTTATTCCTTCAAGGCTGTAAAGATTCCTTTCAACAAACCAAATGGTATCTTCAGAGACGACTTCATGTCCCAGCTTTATTCCCTTCAAAGGCTGTAGAAGATTCCTTTCAGCAACCAAATAATAATGCTTCAGAGACGACTTCATGTCCCAGCTTTATTCCTTCAAGGCTGTAGAAGATTCCCTTCCAACAAATAATAATGCTTCAGAGACGGACTTCATGTCCCAGCTTTATTCCTTCAAGGCTGTAAATTCCTTTCAAACCAAATAATAATGCTTCAGACGACTTCATGTCCCAGATTCCTTCAAGGCTGTAGAAGATTCCTTTCAGCAACCAAATAATAATGCTTCAGAGACGACTTCATGTCCCAGCTTTATTCCTTCAAGGCTGTAAAGATTCCTTTCAACAACCAAATAATAATGCTTCAGAGACGACTTCATGTCCCAGCTTTATTCCTTC
The DNA here is from genome assembly GCA_903632075.3 of Acanthosepion pharaonis. Taxonomy (NCBI): domain Eukaryota; kingdom Metazoa; phylum Mollusca; class Cephalopoda; order Sepiida; family Sepiidae; genus Acanthosepion; species Acanthosepion pharaonis. The sequence goes on along the minus strand of CAHIKZ030001125.1, from coordinate 1,806,854 downwards.
AAAGGCTGTGAAGATTCCTTTCAGCAACAAATAATAATGCTTCAGAGACGACTTCATGTCCCAGCTTTATTCCTTCAAGGCTGTAAGATTCCTTTCAGCAACCAAATAATAATGCTTCAGAGACGACTTCATCCCAGCTTTATTCCTTCAAGGCTGTAGAAGATTCCTTTCAGCAACCAAATAATAATGCTTCAGAGACGACTTCATGTCCCAGCTTTATTCCTTCAAGGCTGTAGAAGATTCTTTCAACAACCAAATGGTAATACTTCAGAGACGACTTCATGTCCCAGCTTTATTCCTTCAAGGCTGTAGAAGATTCCTTTCAGCAACAAATAATAATGCTTCAGACGACTTCATGTCCAGCTTTATTCCTTCAAGCTGTGATTCCTTTCCATGCAAATAATAATGCTTCAGGGACGACTTCGTTCCCAGCTTTATTCCTTCAAGGCTGCCAAGAAAGATTCCTTTCAGCAACCAAATAATAATGCTTCAGAGACGACTTCATGTCCCTTTATTCCTTCAAGGCTGTAGAAGATTCCTTTCAGCAACCAAATATGTCGCTTCGAAGACGACTTCATGTTCCAACTTTATTCCTTCAAGGCTGAAAGATTCCTTTCAGCAACCAAAATAATAATGCTTCAGGGCGACTTCATATTCCAGATTTATTCCTTCAGGCTGTGAAGATTCCTTTCAGCAACCAAATATAGTAATGCTTCAGGGACGACTTCATGTCCCAGCTTTATTCCTTCAAGGCCTTATTGAAGATTCCTTTTCAGCAACCAAATAATAATGCTTCAGAGACGACTTCATGTCCCAGCTTTATTCAGCAAGGCTGTAGAAAATAAATAATAATACTTCAGAACGACTTCTTTCCTTCAAGGCTGTAACCAAATGGTAATGCTTCAGAACGACTTCATGTTCCAGCTTTATTCCTTCAAGGCTGTAGAAGATTCCTTTCAACAACCAAACAATAATGCTTCAGGGACGACTTCATCGCTTTATTCCTTCAAGGCTTTATTCCTTTCAGCAACCAAATGGTAATGCTTCAAGAGACAACTATGTCCCAGCTTTATTCAGATTCCTTTCAGCAGCAAATAATAATGCTTCGAGACGACTTCATGTCAACTTTGTTCCTTCAAGGCTGTAGAAGATTCTTTCAGCAGCAAATAATAATGCTTCAGAACGACTTCATGTCCCAGCTTTATTCCTTCAAGGCTGTAGAAGATTCCTTTCAGCAACCAAATAATAATGCTTCAGGGACGACTTCATGTCCCAGCTTTATTCCTTCAAGGCTGTAGAAGATTCCTTTCAGCAACCAAATAATGCTTCAGGAACGACTTCATGTTCCAACTTTATTCCTTCAAGGCTGTAGAAGATTCCTTTCAGCAACCAAATAATAATGCTTTGAGAGAGACGACTTCATGTCAGCTTTATTCCTTCAAGGCTGTAGAAGATTCCTTTCAGCAACCAAGTGGTAATGCTTCAGAGACGACTTCATGCAGCTTTATTCCTTCAAGTCTGTGAAAGATTCCTTTTCAGCAACCAAATGGTAATGCTTCAGAACGACTTCATGTCTAGCTTTATTCGGCAAGGCTGTGAAGATTCGCAGCAACAAATAATAATGCTTCAGAGACGACTTCATGTCCAGCTTTATTCCTTCAAGGCTGTAGAAGATTCCTTTCAGCAAATAAATGGTAATTTCCCCAGCTTTATTCCTTCAAGGCTGTAGAAGATTCCTTTCAACAGCAACCAAATAATAATTTATTCATCTTCAAGCTTCAGCAACAAACGGTACGACTTCATGTCCCAGCTTTATTCCTTCAAGGCTGTAGAAGATTCCTTTCAGCAACCAAATAATAATGCTTCAGAGACGACTTCATGTCCCAGCTTTATTCCTTCAAAGGCTGTAGAAGATTCCTTTCAGCAACAAATAATAATGCTTCAGAGACGACTTCATGTCCCAGCTTTATTCCTTCAAGGCTGTAGAAGATTCCTTTCAGCAACCAAATAATAATGCTTCAGAGACGACTTCATGTCCCAGCTTTATTCCTTCAAGGCTGTAGAAGATTCCTTTCAGCAACCAAATAATAATGCTTCAGAGACGACTTCATGTCCCAGCTTTATTCCTTCAAGGCTGTGAAGATTCCTTTCAGCAACCAAATGGTAATGCTTCAGAGACGACTTCATGTCCCAGCTTTATTCCTTCAAGGCTGTAGAATTCCTTTCAGCAACCAAATGGTAATGCTTCAGAGACGACTTCATGTCCCAGCTTTATTCCTTCAAGGCTGTAGAAGATTCCTTTCAACAACCAAATAATAATGCTTCAGAGACGACTTCATGTCCCCAGCTTTATTCCTTCAAGGCTGTAGAAGATTCCTTTCAGCAACCAAATGGTAATGCTTCAGAGACGACTTCATGTCCCAGCTTTATTCCTTCAAGGCTGTAGAAGATTCCTTTCAGCAACAAAATAATAATGCTTCAGAGACGACTTCATGTCCCAGCTTTATTCCTTCAAGGCTGTAGAAGATTCCTTTCAGCAACAAATAATAATGCTTCAGAGACGACTTCATGTCCCAGCTTTATTCCTTCAAGGCTGTAGAAGATTCCTTTCAGCAACAAAATAATAATGCTTCAGAGACGACTTCATGTCCCAAATTCCTTCAAGGCTGTGAAAATTCCTTTCAGCAACAAATGGTAATGCTTCAGGGAACGAATTCATGTCCCAGCTTTATTCCTTCAAGGCTGTGAAGATTCCTTTCAGCAACAAATAATAATGCTTCAGAACGACTTCGCTGTCAGCTTTATTCCTTCAGGCTGTAGAAGATTCCTTTCAGCAACCAAATAATAATGCTTCAGAGACGACTTCATGTCCCAGCTTTATTCCTTCGGGCACAACAAAGATTCCTTTCAACCAACAAATAATAATGCTTCTGAAGACGACTTCATGTCAGCTTTATTCAGCCAAGGCTGTAGAAGATTCCTTTCAGCAACCGTGGTAATGCTTCAGAGACGACTTCATGTCAACTTTATTCCTTCAAGGCTGTAGAAGATTCCTTTCAGCAACCAAATAATATTAACTGAGACGACTTCATGTCCCGACTTCCTTCAAGGCTGTGAAGATTCTTTCAGCAACCAAATAATAATGCTTCCGAGACGACTTCATGTCCCAGCTTTATTCCTTCAGAGCATGAAGATTCTTTCAGCAACCAAATAATAATACTTCAAGACGACTTCATGTCAGCTTTATTCCTTCAAGGCTGAAGATTCCTTTTTCAGCAACAAGTGGTAATGCTTCAGAGACGACTTCATGTCCCAGTCCCCTTCAAGGCTTTATTCCTTTTCAGCAACCAAATGGTCAGAGACGACTTCATGTCAGCTTTCCTTCAAAGACATGAGAAGATTCCTTTCAGCAACCAAATGGTAATGCTTCAGAGACGACTTCATGTCCCAGCTTTATTCCTTCAGAGGCTGTAGAAGATTCCTTTCAGCAACCAAATGGTAATGCTTCAGAGACGACTTCATGTCCCAGCTTTATTCCTTCAAGGCTATAGAAGATTCCTTTCAGCAACCAAATGGTAATGCTTCGAGACGACTTCATGTCCCAGCTTTATTCCTTCAAGGCTGTAGAAGATTCCTTTCAGCAACCCGCAAATAATAATGCTTCGAGACGACTTCAGAGACGCAACCAAATAATAATGCTTCATCTTCATGTCCCAGCTTTATTCCTTCAAGGCTGTAGAAGATTCCTTTCACAAACCAAATAATAATGCTTCAGAGACGACTTCATGTCAGCTTTTATTCTTAAGGCTGTGAAGATTCCCTTTCAGCAACCAAATGGTAATGCTTCAGAGAGCTTTATTCCTTCAAGGCTGTAGAAGATTCCTTTTCAGCAACCAAATGTCCCAGTTTATTCCTTCAAGGCTGTAGGAGTTCTTTCAGAGACGACTTCATGTCCCAGCTTTATTCCTTCAAGGCTGTAGAAGATACCTTTCAACAAACCAAATAATAATGCTTCAGAGACGACTTCATGTCAACTTTAATCAGAGACAAATGACTCATGTCCAGCTTTATTCCTTCAGGCTTATAATCTTCTTCATGTCTAGGCTCCTTCAGTGTAGAAGATTCCTTTCAGCAACCAAATGTAATGCTTCAGAGACATGTCCCAGCTTTATGTCCAGCTTGTATTCCTTTCAGCATAAATAATAATGCTTCAGAACGATGTCCCAGCTTTATTCCTTCAGCAACCAAATAAATAATGCTTCAGAGACGACTTCATGTCCCAGCTTTATTCCTTCAAGGCTGTAGAAGATCCTTTCAGCAACCAAATAATAATCTTCAGAGACGACTTCGTGTCCCAGCTTTTATTCCTTCAAGGCTGTAGAAGATTCCTTTCAGCAACAAATGGTAATGCTTCAGAGACGACTTCATGTCCTGTGCTTTATTCCTTCAAGGCTGTGAAGATTCCTTTCAGCAACAAATAATAATGCTTCGAGACGACTTCATGTCCCACTTTATTCCTTCAAGGCTTATTCCAACAACGGCAAATAATAATGCTTCAGAACTTCATAATCCCAGCTTTATTCCTTCAAGGCTTCCTTTCAGCAACCAAATGGTAATGCTTCAGAGACGACTTCATGTCCCAGCTTTATTCCTTCCAAGGCTGTAGAAGATAATAATGCTTCAAGAGACGACTTCATGTCTAGCTTTATTCGCTGGGCTGTAGGGAATTCCAAATAATAATAGCTTCAGACGACGACTTCATGTCCCAGCTTTATTCCTTCTTGAAAAGGCAGCAAATGGTAATGAAGATTCATGTCTTTCCTTCAAGCTGTAAAGATTCCTTTCAGCAGCAAATGGTAATGCTTCAGAACAGACGGTCTTCATGTCCCCAGCTTTATTCCTTCAAGGCTGTAGAAAGATTCCCTTTCAGCAACCAAATAATAATGCTTCAGAGACGACTTCATGTCCCAGCTTTATTCCTTCCGGCTGAAGATTCCTTTCAGCAGCAAATGGTAATGCTTCAGAGACGACTTTTTATTCAGCAACCAAACCAAATAATAATGCTTCAGAGACGACTTCATGTCCCAGCTTTATTCCTTCAAGGCTGTGAAAGATTCCTTTCAGCAACAAATGGTAATGCTTCAGAGACGACTTCATGTCCCAGCTTTATTCCTTCAAGGCTGTTCCTTTCATGAGAATGGTAATGCTTCGAGACGACTTTGTCAGCTTTAACCAAATGGTAATAATGCTTCAGAGACGACTTCATGTCCCAGCTTTTATTCCTTCAAGGCTGTGAAGATTCCTTTCAGCAACCAAATAATAATGCTTCAGGGACTTCATGTCCCAGCTTTTATTCCTGTAGAAGATTCCTTTCAGCAACCAAATAATAATGCCAGAGACGACTTCATGTCCCAGCTTTATTCCTTCAAGGCTGTAGATTCTTTCAGCAACAAATTTCTTCGAGCAACCAATTCCTTCAAAGGCTAATGATTCCTTTCAGAACCAAATGAAGACGACTTCATGTCCCAGCTTTATTCCTTCAAGGCTGTAGAAGATTCCTTTCCAGCAAAATAATAATGCTTCAAATGGTATTCCTTCAAGGCTGTAGAAGATTCTTCAGAGACGAGACGTCTTCATGTCCCAGCTTTATTCCTTCAAGGCTGTAGAAGATTCCTTTCAGCAACCAAAATACACTTCCAGAGACTGTGTCACTTTCATGTCCCAGTCTTTATTCCTTCAAGGCTGTAGAAGATTCCTTTCAGCAACCAAATGGTGCTTCGAACGACTTCATGTCCCAGCTTTATTCCTTCAAGGCTGTAGAAAGATTCCTTTCAACGAAATAGTAATACTTCATTCTGTCCCAGCTTTATTCCTTCAAGGCTGTAGAAGCTTCCAGGAACGACTTCATGTTTTATTCCTTCAAGGCAACCTTTCAAACCAATGCTTCAGAGACGACTTCATGTCCCAGCTTTATTCCTTCAAGGCTGTAGAAGATTCCTTTCAGCAAATGGTAATGCCAAACTTCATGTCCATTTATTGCTTCATGCTTTCAGAGACGACGACTTCATGTCCCAGCTTTATTCCTTCAGGCTGTAGAAATTCAAGGCAAATAATAATGCTTTAGAACGACTTCATGTCCCAGCTTTCAGCAACCTGTAAATTCATGGCAACCAAATAATGCTTCAGAGACGACTTTGCTGTCCCAGCTTTATTCCTTCAAGGCTGTAGAAGATTCCTTTCAGCAACCAAATAATAATGCTTCAGAGACGACTTATGTCCCAGCTTTATTCCCTTCAAGGTTGCAGAAGATTCCTTTCAGCAACCAAATAATAATGCTTCAGAGACGACTTCATGTTCCAGCTTTATTCCTTCAGGGGCTGTAGAAGATTTCTTTCAGCAACAAATAATAATGCTTCAGAGACGACAAATGGTAATACTTCAGAGACGACTTCATGTCCCCAGCTTTATTACTTCAAGGCTGTAGAAGATTCCTTTCAGCGACTTCATGTCCCATTTATTACTTCAAGGCTGTAGAAGATTCTGGTCAGCAACCAAAGGCTGTAAAGATAATGCTTCAGAGACGAGACTTCATGTTCCAGCTTTATTCCTTCAAGGCTGTAGAAAGATTCCTTTCAGTAACCAAATGGTAATGTTTCAGAGACGACTTCATGTCCCAGCTTTATTCCTTCAAGGCTGTAGAAGATTCCTTTCAGCAACAAATAATAATGCTTCAGAGACGACTTCATGTCCCAGCTTTATTCCTTCAAGGCTGTAGAAGATTCCTTTCAGCAAACAAATGGTAATGCTTCAGAGACGACTTCATGTCCCAGCTTTATTCCTTCAAGGCTGCTTCAGAGAGATTCCTTTCCTTCAAGGTGTAAAGATTCCTTTCCAACCAAATAATAATGCTTCAGAGACGACTTCATGTCCCAGCTTTCACCTTCAAGGCTTCCTTTCAAGGTAATGCTTCAGAGACGACTTCATGTCCCAGCTTTATTCAGCAAAGATTCCAAACCAAATAATAATGCTTCAGAGACGACTTCATGTCCCAGCTTCCTTCAAGGCTGTAGAAGATTCCTTTCCTTGGCAATGGTAGAAGACTATTGTCCTTTTATTCCTTCAGCAAAGATTCCAAACCAATAATGCTTCAGAGACGACTTCATGTCCCAGCTTTATTCCTTCAAGGCTGTAGAAGATTCTTTCAGCAATAAAATGGTAATTCATGCTTTTATTCTAGAGATTCAACTTCAAATGTCCCAGCTTTATTCTTTAAGGCTGTGAAGATTCCTTTCAGCAACCAAATGGTAATGCTTCAATGACTTCATGTAGACGACCTTCAAGGCTACAGTCCCAGCAAATTATTCGACTTCATGTCCCAGGCCTTCAAGTAGAAGATTCCTTTCAGCAACCAAATACAGCTTCAGAGACGACTTCATGTCCCAGCTTTATTCCTTCAAGGCTGTAGAAGATTCCTTTCAGCAAAAATAAAATGCTTCAGAGACGACTTCATGTTCCAGACGAAGGCTGGAAGATTCCTTTTCCCCAAATATGTCCCAAGACGACTTCATGTCCTTTCATTCAAGGCTGTAGAAGATTCCTTTCAGCAACCAAATAATAATGCTTCCAGAGACGACTTCATGTCCCAGCTTTATTCCTTCAAGGCTAGAAGATTCCTTTTTTTCAGCAACCAAATGGTAATGCTTCAGAGACGACTTCATGTCCCAGCTTTATTCCTTCAAGGCTGTAGAAGATTCCTTTTTCAGCAAACTGTGAAGATTCCTTTCCAGCAACCAAATAAATGCTTTCAGACGACTTCATGTCCCAGTCCCAGCTTTTATTCTTCAGAGACGGCTATGTCCCAGATTCCTTCAAGGCTGTGAACCTTTCCAAGCAAATGGTAGCTTCAGAGACGTCCCAGCTTTATTCCTTCAAGGCTGTCCCAAATAATAATGCTTTTCATGTTCCTTTATTCCTTCAAGGCTGTTCCTTTCAGAAGATTTCAAGAGACGACTTCATGTCCCAGCAACCTTCAAAAAATTCCTTTCAGCATGGTAATGCTTCAGAGACGACTGTCATGTATTCCAGGCTTTGTTCCTTTCAAGGCTGTTCATGTTCCAAGATCTTTTCAGCAACCAAATAATAATGCTTCAGGAGACGACTTCGTAATAAGTTTATTCCTTCAAAGGCTGTGATTCCTTTCTAAAGCAACCAAATGGTAATGCTTCAAGATTCCTTTATTCCTTCAAGGCAACCAAAAATAATAATGCTTTCAGAGACGACTTCATGTTCCAGCTTTATTCCCTTCAAGGCTGTAGAAGATTCCTTTCAGCAACCAAATGTAATCAGCAACCAAGTGGTTCCTTTCAAACCAAATAACTTCAGAGACGACTTTGTTGTACTGTAGAAGATCCCAGCAACCACGTTTCATTCTTCCTTCAAGGCTGTAGAAGATTCCTTTCAGCGAAAAACCAAATAATAATGCTGAAGATTCCAGCTTTATTCTAGTAACCTTTCTGCTTCAAATAATAATGCTTCAGAGACGACTTCATGTCCCAGCTTTTATCCTTCAGGGCCTTTCCTTAGCTTCGAAGATTCCCAGCTTTCCTTCAAGGCTGTAACCAAATAAATGGTAATGCTTCAGAGACGACTTCATGTCCTTTTATTCCTTCAAGGCTGTAGAAGATTCCTTTCAGCAACAAATAATAATGCTTCAGAGACGACTTCTGTTTCCAGCTTTATTCCTTCAAGGCTGTAGAAGATTCCTTTCCAGCAACAAATGGTAATGCTTCAGAGACGACTTCATGTCCCAGCTTTATTCCTTCAAGGCTGTGAAGATTCCTTTCAGCAACCAAATGGTAATGCTTCAGAGACGACTTCATCCCAGCTTTTTATTCCTTCAAGGCTGTAGAAGATTCCTTTCAACAAACAAATAATAATGCTTCAGAGACGACTTCATGTTCCAGCTTTATTCCTTCAAGGCTGTAGAAGATTCCTTTCCGCAACCAAATAATAATGCTTCAGAGACGACTTCATGTCCCAGCTTTATTCCTTCAAGGCTGTAGAAGATTCCTTTTCAGCAAACTAAATGGTAATACTTCAGAGACGACTTCATGTCCCAGCTTTTATTCCTTCAAAGGTTGTAGAAGACTTCATGTTTCTTTCCTTCAGCAACACTTTCAAACCAAATGGTAATGCTTCAGAGACGACTTCATGTCCTTCAGGCTTTTATTCCTTTCAAACCAAATAATAATGAAGATTCATGTTCAGCTTTAACTTCAAATAATTCCTTTTCAAACCAAATGGTAATAGCCAGAGACGACTTCATGTCCCAGCTTTATTCCTTCAAGTTGTAGAAGATTCCTTTCAGCAACCAAATAATAATGCTTCAGAGACAACTTCATGTCCCAGCTTATTCCTTCAAGGCTGTAGAAGATTCCTTTCAGCAACCAAATGGTTCATATGCTTTATTCCTTCAAGGCGACCCTTCAAATAATAATGTTCCCAGCTTTATTCCTTCAAGGCTGTAGAAGATTCCTTTCAGCAACCAAGTGGTAATGCCTTCAGAGACGACTTCATGTCCCAGCTTTATTCCTTCAAGGCTGTAGAAGATTCCTTTCAGCAACCAAATAATAATGTTCAGAGACGACTTCATGTCCCAGCTTTATTCCTTCAAGGCTGTAGAAGATTCCTTTCAGCAACCAAATGGTAATGCTTCAGAGACGACTTCATGTCCGCTTTTATTCCTTCAGGGCTGTGAAGATTCCTTTCAGCAGCAAATAATGCTTCAGAGACTTCATGTTCATTTGTTCCCAAGGCTTTATTCCTTTCAAAATGGTAATGCTTCAGAACGACTTCTTTCCAGCTTTACCAGGCTGTAGTTCTTTCAACAGCCAAATAATAATGCTTCAGAGACGACTTGTATTTCATGTTCCTAGCTTATTCCTTTCATAACCAAATGGTAATATGATTCAGTTTACCTTCAAGGCTGTAGGAATTCCTTTCAGACGAAAATGCTTCAGAGTTCATATTTCAGCTTTTATCCTTCAAGGCTGTAGAGATTCCTTTCAACAACCAAATAATATGCTTCAGAGACGACTTCATGTCCAACTTTATTCCTTCAAGGCGTGAAGATTCCTTTCAACCAACAATAGTTTCAGAGACGACTTCATGTCCCAGCTTTGTTCCTTCAAGGCTGTAGAAGATTCCTTTCAGCAACCAAATGTTAATGCTTCAGAGACAACTTCATGTCCCAGCTTTATTCCTTCAAGGCTGTAGAAGATTCCTTCAGCAACCAAATGGTAGTATTAACCAGAGACGACTTCATGTTCATAAAGGCCAGCTTTATCAGCCCTTCAAGGCTGTCAGCTTTGATCCTTCAAGGCTGTGAAATTCTTTCCCAAGCAAATATTAATGCTTCAGGGCACTTCATGTCCAAAGGATTCCTTCAAGGCTGAAGATTCCCCTTTCAGCAACAAATGGTAATGCTTCAGAGACGACTTCGTGTCCCAGCTTTTATTCCTTTCAAGGGCTGTAGAACATTCCTTTCAGCAACAAATATAATAATGCTTCAGAGACGACTTCATGTCCAGCTTTTATTCCTTCAAGGTTGTAGGAATTCCTTTTCAGCAACCAAATGGTAATGCTTCAGACGACTTCATGTCCCAGCTTTATTCCTTCAAGGCTGTAGAAGATTCCTTTCAAACCAAATAATATGCTTCAGAGACGACTTCATGTCCCAGTTTTATTCCTTCAAGGCTGTGAAGATTCCTTTCAACCAAATACACAAATGCTTCAGAGACGACTTCATGTCCCAGCTTTTTATTCCTTCATGTAGAAGATTCCTTTCAGCAACTTCAGAGAGACGACTAAACTTTTATTCCTTCAGAAGACTTTCAACAACTTAGACTTCATGTCCCAGCTTTTTTTCTTCAAGGGCTGCTTAGAAGATTCCTTTTCAGCAAAAATAAATGGTAATGCTTCAGAGACGATTCCTTCATGTCCCAGCAACCAAATTAATTCCTTCATTTATTCTTCAAAGAAGATTCCTTTCAGCAACAAATAATAATGCTTCAGAGATGACTTCCATCCCAGCTTTATTCCTTCAAGGCTGTAGAAGATTCCTTTCAGCAACAAATGGTAGCAATGCTTCAGAGACGACTTCATGTCCCAGCTTATTCCTTCAAGGCTGTAGAAGATTCCTTTCAGCAACCGGAAATACTTCAGAGATTGACTTCATGTCCGCTTTATTCCTTCAAGGCTGTAGAAGATTCCTTTCAGCAAACAAATGGTAATGCTTCAGAGACGACTTCATGTCCCAGCTTTTATTCCTTCAAGGCTGGCGAAGATTTCTTTCAGCAAATTAAATAATAATGCTTCAGAGACGACTTCATGTCGCTTTATTCCTTCAAGGCTGTAGAAGATTCCTTTCAGCAACCAAATAATAATGCCTTCAGGTAGAAGATTCCTTTCAGCAACCAAATATGTCTTCAGAGCGACTTCATGTCCTTTCTTCAAGCTGTAGAAGATTCCTTCAACAACCAAATGGTAATGCTTCAAGAACGACTTCGCCTTGTCCCAGCTTTATTCCTTCAAAGGCTGTAGAAGATTCCTTTCAGCAAACAAATAATAATGCTTCAGAGACGACTTCATGTCCCAGCTTTATTCCTTCAAGGCTGTAAGATTCCTTTCAGCAAACAAAATAATGCTTCAGAGACGACTTCATGTCCAGTTTTATTCCTTCAAGGCTGTGAGATTCCTTTCAGCAACCAAATGGTAATGCTTCAGAGACGACTTCATGTCCCAGCTTTATTCCTTCAAGGCTGTAGAAGATTCCTTTCAGCAACCAAATAGTAATGCTTGAGACGACTTCATGTCCCAGCGGCCCCTTCATAGCTGTAGAAGACTCTTTCAGCAACCAAATAATAATGCTTCAGAGACGACTTTCATGTCCCAGCTTTTATTCTCAAGGTCGTAGAAGATCTCCTTTCACAACCAAAATAATATAATTTCATGTCCCATTTTTGTCTTCAAGGCTGTAGTATTCTTCAGTAACCTAAATAATAAATGTTCAGAGACGACTTCATGTCCCAGTTTTATTCCTTCAAGGCTGTAGAAGATTCCTTTCAGCAACCAAATAATAATGCTTCAGAGACGACTTCATGTCCCAGCTTTATTCCTTCAAGGCTGTAGAAGATTCCTTTTCAGCAACAATGGTACGCTTCAGAGACGACTTCATGTCCCAGCTTTATTCCTTCAAAGGCTGTAGAAAATTCCTTTCAGCAACCAAATGGTAATACTTCAGAGACGACTTCATGTCCCAACTTTATTCATTCAGGCTGTGAAGATTCCTTTCAGCAGCAAATAATAATGCTTCAGACGACTTGTCCCAACTTTTCCTTCAAGGCTGTAGAAGATTCCTTTCAGCAACAAATGGTAATGCTTCAGAGACGACTTCATGTCCCAGCTTTATTCCTTCAAGGCTGTGAAGATTCGCTTTCAGCAACAAATAATAATGCTTCAGAACGACTTCATGTCCAGCTTTATTCCTTCAAGGCTGTAGAAGATTCCTTTCAGCAACCAAATAGTAATGCTTCAGAGACGACTTCATGTCAGCACGTTCCTTCAAGGCTGTAGAAGATTCCTTTCAGCAGCAAATAATAATGCTTCAGAGACGACTTCATGTCCCAGCTTTATTCCTTCAAGGCTGTAGAAGATTCCTTTCAGCAACCAAATGGTAATGCTTCAGAGACGACTTCATGTCCCAGCTTTATTCCTTCAAGGCTGTAGAAAATTCCTTTCAGCAACCAAATAATAATAACTTCAGAGACGACTTCGTATCCCAGCTTTATTCCTTCAAGGCTGTAAAGATTCCTTTCCTTCAACCAAATAATAATGCTTCAGAGACGACTTCATGTCCCAGCTTTATTCCTTCAAGGCTGTAGAAGATTCCTTTCAACAACCAAATGGTAATGCTTCAGAGACGACTTCATGTCCCAGCTTTATTCCTTCAAGGCTGTAGAAGATTCCTTTCAGCAACCAATGGTGTGGTAATGCTTCAGAGACGACTTCATGTCCCAGCTTTATTCCTTCAAGGCTGTATGAAGATTCCTTTTCAACAGCAAATAATGATAGCTCAGAGACGACTTCATGTCCCAGCTTTTATTCCTTCAAGGGCTGTAGAAGATTCCTTTCAGCAACAAATAATAATGCTTCAAGGACGACTTCATATCCCAGCTTTATTCCTTCAAGGCTGTAGAAGATTCCTTTCAACAACAAATAATAATGCTTCAGAGACGACTTCATGTTCCAGCTTTATTCCTTCAAAGGCTGTAGAAGATTCCTTTCAAGCAACAGTAATATTCACTTCAGAACGACTTCATGTCCCAGCTTTATTCCTTCAAGGCTGTGAAGATTCCTTTCCTTAACCAAATGGTGATAACTAGAGACGACATGTCCCAGCTTTTTCCTTCAAAGGCTGTAGAAGATTCCTTTCAGCAACCAAATAATAATGCTTCAGAGACGACTTCATGTCCAGCTTTATTCCTTCAAGGCTGTAAAGATTCCTTTCAACAACCAAAAATAATGCTTCAGAGACGACTTCATGTCCCAGCTTTATTCGCTAAGGCGCGAAAGATTCCTTTCAGCAACCAAATAATAATGCTTCAGAACTAAAGGCTTTATGTCCCAGCTTTAAGGCTGTATTCCTTTCAGCAACCAAATAATAATGCTTCAGACGACTTCATGTCCCAGCTTTATTCCTTCAAGGCTGTAGAAGATTCCTTTCAGCAACCAAATAATAATGCTTCAGAGACGACTTCATGTCCCAGCTTTATTCCTTCAAGGCTGTAGAAGAATCCTTTCAGGAACCAAGTGGTAATGCTTCAGAGACGACATGTTCCAGCTTTATTCCTTCAAGTCTGAAGATTCCTTTCAGCACCAAATGGTAATGCTTCAGAACGACTTCATGTCCCAGCTTTCTTCAACTAAGGCTGTAAAAGATTCCTTTCAGCAACCAATAATAATGCTTCAGAGACGACTTATGTCCCCAGCTTTATTCCTTCAAGGCTGTAGAAGATTCCTTTCAGCAACCAAATGGTAATCTTCAGAGACGACTTCATGTCCCAACTTTATTCCTTCAAGGCTGTAGAAAGATTCCTTTCAGCAACCAATGGTAATGCTTCAGAGACGACTTCATTGTCAGCTTTATTCCTTCAAGGCTGTAGAAGATTCCTTTCAGCAACCAAGTGGTAATACTTCAGAGACGAGCTTCATGTCAGCTTTATTCAGCTAAAGGCTGTAGAAGATTCCTTTTCAGCAACCAAATAATAATGCTTCAGAGACGACCTTCATGTCAACTTTATTCCTTCAAGGCTGTAGAAAATTCCTTTCAACCAGCAAATAATAATGCTTCAGAGACGACTTCATGTCCCAGCTTTATTCATATTCAGATATGAAAGATTCCTTTCGGCAAGCAAATGAAATTGTGCTTCAGAGACGACTTCATGTCCCAGCTTTATTCCTTCAAGGCTGTGAAGATTCCTTTCAGCAACCAAATAATAGTAACTAGAGACGACTTTAGTATCCCAGCTTTATTCCTTCAGGCTGTAGAAGATTCGCTTTCAGCAACCAAATAATACTTCGAGACGACTACATGTCCTTTGTTCCTTCAGAAGCTGTAGAAGATTCCTTTCAACATCAAATGGTAATGCTTCAGGGCAACTTCATGTCCCAGCTTTATTCCTTCAAGGCTGTAGAAGATTCCTTTCAGCAACAAATAATAATGCTTCAGAGACGACTTCATGTCCCAGCTTTATTCCTTCAAGGCTGTAGAAGATTCCTTTCAGCAACCAAATAATAATGCTTCAGAGACGACTTCATGTCCCAGCTTTATTCCTTCAAAGGCAACCAAATGGTAATGAGAGACGACTTCCCCAGCTTTTATTCCTTCAAGGCTGTAGAAGACAAACCAAATAATAATGCTTCAGAGACGACTTCATGTCCCAGCTTTATTCCTTTCAAGGCTGTAGAAGATTCCTTTCAGCAACCAAATAATAATGCTTCAGAGACGACTTCATGTCCCAGCTTTATTCCTTCAAGGCTGTAGAAGATTCCTTTCAGCAACCAAATGGTAATGCTTCAGAGACGACTTCATGTCCCAGCTTTATTCCTTCAAGGCTGTAGAAGATTCCTTTCAGCAACCAAATAATAATGCTTCAGAGACGACTTCATGTCCCAGCTTTATTCCTTCAAGGCTGTAGAAGATTCCTTTCAGCAACCAAATGGTAATGCTTCAGAGACGACTTCATGTCCCAGCTTTATTCCTTCAAAGGCTGTAGAAGATTCCTTCCAGCAAATCAAGGCTGTAGAGATTCTTTCAGCTTTATTCCTTCAAGGCTGTAAGATCCAAATAATAATGCTTCAGAGACGACTTCATGTCCCAGCTTTATTCCTTCAAGGCTGTAGAAGATTCCTTTCAGCAACCAAATGGTAATGCTTCAGAGACGACTTCATGTCCCAGCTTTATTCCTTCAAGGCTGTAGAAGATTCCTTTCAGCAACCAAATAATAATGCTTCAGAGACTTCATGTCCCACTTTATTCCTTCAAGGTGTCCCTTTCAGCTTCAGAGACGACTTCATGTCCCATTTATTCCTTCAAGGCTGTAGAAAGATTCCTTTCAGCAACCAAATGGTAATGCTTCAGAGACGACTTCATGTCCCAGCTTTATTCCTTCAAGGCTGTAGAAGATTCCTTTCAGCAACCAAATAATAATAATGCTTCAGAGACGACTTCATGTCCTAGCTTTATTCCTTCAAGGCTGTAGAAGATTCCTTTTCAGCAACCAAATAATAATGCTTCAGAGACGACTTCATGTCCCAGCTTTATTCCTTCAAGGCTGTAGAAGATTCCTTTCAGCAACCAAATAATAATGCTTCAGAGACGACTTCATGTCCCAGCTTTATTCCTTCAAGGCTGTAGAAGATTCCTTTCAGCAACCAAATAATAATGCTTCAGAGACGACTTCATGTCCCAGCTTTATTCCTTCAAGGCTGTAGAAGATTCCTTTCAACAAACCAAATAATAATGCTTCAGAGACGACTTCATGTCCCAATTCCTTCAAGGCTGTAGAAGATTCCTTTCAGCAACCAAATAATAATGCTTCAGAGACGACTTCATGTCCCAGCTTTATTCCTTCAAGGCTGTAGAAGATTCCTTTCAGCAACCAAATAATAATGCTTCAGAGACGACTTCATGTCCTAGCTTTATTCCTTCAAGGCTGTAGAAGATTCCTTTCAAGCAACCAAATGGTAATGCTTCAGAGACGACTTCATGTCCCAGCTTTATTCCTTCAAGGCTGTAGAAGATTCCTTTCAGCAACCAAATAATAATGCTAGAGACGACTTCATGTCCCAGCTTTATTCCTTCAAGGCTGTAGAAGATTCCTTTCAGCAACAATAATAATGCGACTTCAAGACTATTCCTTAATAATGCTTCAGAGACGACTTCCAGCTTTATTCCTTCAAGGCTGTAGAAAATTCCTTTCAGCAACCAAATAATAATGCTTCAGAGACGACTTCATGTCCCAGCTTTATTCCTTCAAGGCTGTCCAGCAAGAAGCATACCTTTCATGTCAACTTTGTTCAAAAGGCTGTGAAAATAAACCAAATGCTTCAGAGACGACTTCATGTCCCAGCTTTATTCCTTCAAGGCTGTAGAAGATTCCTTTCAGCAACCAAATAATAATACTTCAGAGACGACTTCATGTCCCAGCTTTATTCCTTCAAGGCTGTGAAAGATTCCTTTCAGCAACCAAATGGTAATGCTAGAGACGACTTCATGTCCCAGCTTTATTCCTTCAAGGCTGTGAAGATTCCTTTCAGCAACCAAATAATAATGCTTCAGAGACGACTTCATGTCCCAGCTTTATTCCTTCAAGGCTGTAGAAGATTCCTTTCAGCAACAAAATAATAATGCTTCAGAGACGACTTCATGTCCCAGCTTTATTCCTTCAAGGCTGTGAAGATTCAGCAACCAAATTTCAGCAACCCAATAATAATGCTTCAGAGACGACTTCATGTCCCAGCTTTATTCCTTCAAGGCTGTAGAAGATTCCTTTCAGCAACCAAATGGTAATGCTTCAGAGACGACTTCATGTCCCAGCTTTATTCCTTCAAGGCTGTGGGATTCCTTTCAACAACCAAATAATAATGCTTCAGAGACGACTTCATGTCCCAGCTTTATTCCTTCAAGGCTGTGAAAGATTCCTTTCAGCAACCAAATAATAATGCTTCAGAGACGACTTCATGTCCCAGCTTTATTCCTTCAAGGCTGTAGAAGATTCCTTTCAGCAACCAAATAATAATGCTTCAGAGACGACTTCATGTCCCAGCTTTATTCCTTCAAGGCTGTAGAAAGATTCCTTTCAGCAACCAAATAATAATGCTTCAGAGACGACTTCATGTCCCACTTTATTCCTTCAAGGCTGTATAAGATTCTTTCAGCAACCAAATGGTAATGCTCAGAGACGACTTCATGTCCCAGCTTTATTCCTTTTATTCCTTTCAAGGCTGTCAGAAGGCTGTATTCCTTTCAGCAACCAAATAATAATGCTTCAGAGACGACTTCATGTCCCAGCTTTATTCCTTCAAGGCTGAAAGATTCCTTTCAGCAGCAAATAATAATGCTTCAGAGACGACTTCATGTCCCAGCTTTATTCCTTCAAGGCTGTAGAAATTTCCTTTCAGCAACCAAATGGTAATGCTTCAGACGACTTCATGTCCCAGCTTTATTCCTTCAAGGCTGTGAAAAGATTCCTTTCAGCAACCAAATAATAATGCTTCAGAGACGACTTCATGTCCCAGCTTTATTCCTTCAAAGGCTGTAAAGATTCCTTTCCTAATAATGCTTCAGAGACGACTTCATGTCCCAGCTTTATTCCTTCAAGGCTGTAAAGAAGATTCCTTTCAACAACCAAATGGTAATGCTTCAGAGACGACTTCATGTCCCAGCTTTATTCCTTCAAGGCTGTAGAAGATTCCTTTCAACAACCAAATAATAATGCTTCAGAGACGACTTCATGTCCCAGCTTTATTCCTTCAAGGCTGTAGAAAATTCCTTTCAGCAACCAAATGGTAATGCTTCAGAGACGACTTCATGTCCCAGCTTTATTCCTTCAAGGCTGTAGAAGATTCCTTTCAGCAACCAAATAATAATGCTTCAGAGACGACTTCATGTCCCAGCTTTATTCCTTCAAGGCTGTAGAAGATTCCTTTCAGCAACCAAATAATGCTTCAGAACGACTTCATGTCCCAGCTTTATTCCTTCAAGGCTGTAGAAGATTCCTTTCAGCAACCAAATAATAATGCTTCAGAGACGACTTCATGTCCCAGCTTTATTCCTTCAAGGCTGTAGAAAGATTCCTTTCAAGCAGCAAATAATAATGCTTCAGAGACGACTTCATGTCCCAGCTTTATTCCTTCAAGGCTGTAGAAGATTCCTTTCAGCAGCAAATAATAATGCTTCAGAGACGACTTCATGTCCCAGCTTTATTCCTTCAAGGCTGTAGAAGATTCCTTTCAGCAACCAAATAATAATGCTTCAGAGACGACTTCATGTCCCAGCTTTATTCCTTCAAGGCTGTAAGATTCCTTTCAGCAGCAAATAATAATGCTTCAGAGACGACTTCATGTCCCAACTTTATTCCTTCAAGGCTGTAGAATTCCTTTCAGCAACCAAATAATAATTTCAGAGACGACTTCATGTCCAACTTTTCCTTCAAGGCTGTAGAAAATTCCTTTCAAGTAATAATGCTTCAGAGACGACTTCATGTCCCAGCTTTATTCCTTCAAGGCTGTAGAAGATTCCTTTCAGCAACAAATAATAATGCTTCAGAGACGACTTCATGTCCCAGCTTTATTCCTTCAAGGCTGTAGAAGATTCCTTTCAGCAACCAAATGGTAATGCTTCAGAGACGACTTCATGTCCCAGCTTTATTCCTTCAAGGCTGTGAAAGATTCCTTTCAACAGCAAATAATAATGCTTCAGAACGACTTCATGTCCCAGCTTTATTCCTTCAAGGCTGTAGAAGATTCCTTTCAGCAACCAAATAATAATGCTTCGAGACGACTTCATGTCCCAGCTTTATTCCTTCAAGGCTGTAGAAGATTCCTTTCAGCAACCAAATAATAATAGCTTCAGACGACTTCATGTCCCAGCTTTATTCCTTCAAGGCTGTGAAAGATTCCTTTCAGCAACCAAATGGTAATGCCCGACTTCATGTCCCAGTTTATTCCTTCAAGGCTGTAGAAAGATTCCTTTCAGCAACCAAATGGTAATGCTTCAGACGACTTCATGTCCCAGCTTTATTCCTTCAAGGCTGTAGAAGATTCCTTTCAGCAACAAATATGCTTCGAGACGACTTGTCCCCAGCTTTATTCCTTCAAGGCTGTTTCCTTTCAGAACAAATAATAATGCGACTTCTTGTCCCAGCTTTATTCCTTCAAGGCTGTAGAAGATTCCTTTCAGCAACCAAATAATAATGCTTCAGAACGACTTCATGTCCCAGCTTTATTCATGCTTGTAGAAAGATTCCTTTCAACAACCAAATAATAATGCTTCAGAGACGACTTCATGTCCCAGCTTCCTTCAAGGCTGTGGGAGTTCCTTTCAGCAACCAAATGGTAATACTTCAGAGACGACTTCATGTCCCAGCTTTATTCCTTCAAGGCTGTAGAAGATTCCTTTCAGCAACCAAATAATAATGCTTCAGAGACGACTTCCCCAGCTTTATTCCTTCAAGGCTGTGAAGATTCCTTTCAGCAACAAATAATAATGCTTCAGAGACGACTTCATGTCCCAGCTTTATTCCTTCAAGGCTGTAGAAAGATTCTTTCAACAACCAAATAATAATGTAGAAGACGACTTCATGTCCCAATTCCTTCAAGGCTTCTTTCAGCAACCAAATAATAATGCGCTTCAGACGACTTCATGTCCCAGCTTTATTCCTTCAAGGCTGTAGAAGATTCCTTTCAGCAGCAAATAATAATGCTTCAGAGACGACTTCATGTCCCAGCTTTATTCCTTCAAGGCTGTGAAAGATTCCTTCAGCAACCAAATAATAATGCTTCAGAGACGACTTCATGTCCCAGCTTTATTCCTTCAAGGCTGTAGAAGATTCCTTTCAACAGCAAATAATAATGCTTCAGAGACGACTTCATGTCAGCTTTATTCCTTCAAGGCTGTAGAAAGATCCTTTCAGCAACCAAATAATAATAGCTTCGAGACGACTTCATGTCCAACTTTATTCCTTCAAGGCTGTGATTCCTTTCAGCAACAAATGGTAATGCTTCAGAGACGACTTCATGTCCCAGCTTTATTCCTTCAAGGCTGCCACAGAAAATTCCTTTCAGCAACCAAATAATAATGCTTCAGAGACGACTTCATGTCCCATTTATTCCTTCAGCTTTATTCCTTCAAGGCTTTTCCTTTCAGCAACAAATAATAATGCTTCAGAGACGACTTCTTCATGTCCCAGCTTTATTCCTCAAGGCTGTAGAAAGATTCCTTTCAGCAACCAAATAATAATGCTTCAGAGACGACTTCCCATGTCCCAGCTTTATTCCTTCAAGGCTGTAGAACGACTTCATGTCCCAGCTTTATTCCTTCAAGGCTGTGAAGATTCTTTCAGCAGCAAATGCTTCAGAGAGACGACTTCATGTCCCATTTATTCTTCAAGGCTGTAAGATTCCTTTCAGCAACCAAATAATAATGCTTCAGAGACGACTTCATGTCCCAGCTTTATTCCTTCAAGGCTGTAGAAGATTCCTTTCAGGAACAAATGGTAATGCTTCAGAGACGACTTCATGTCCCAGCTTTATTCCTTCAAGGCTGTGAAAGATTCCTTTCAGCAACCAAATAATAATGCTTCAGAGACGACTTCATGTCCCAGCTTTATTCCTTCAAGGCTGTAAAATTCCTTTCAACAACAAATGGTTTCCGACTTCATGTCCCAATTCCTTCAAGGCTGATGGTAATGCTTCAAAGACGACTTCATGTCCAGCTTTATTCCTTCAAGGCTGTGAAGATTCCTTTCAGCAACCAAATAATAATGCTTCAGAGACGACTTCATGTCCCCAGCTTTATTCCTTCAAGGCTGTAGAAGATTCCTTTCAGCAGCAAATGGTAATGCTTCAGAGACGACTTCATGTCCCAGCTTTATTCCTTTTTCAAGGCTGTGAAGATTCCTTTCAGCAGCAAATAATAATGCTTCGAACGACTTCATGTCCCAGCTTTATTCCTTCAAGGCTGTAAGATTCCTTTCACAACCAAATAATAATGCTTCAGAGACGACTTCATGTCCCAGCTTTATTCCTTCAAGGCTGTAGAAAGATTCCTTTCAGCAACAAATAATAATGCTTCAGAGACGACTTCATGTCAGCTTTATTCCTTCAAGGCTGTAGAAGATTCCTTTCAGGAACAAATAATAATGCTTCAGGAACGACTTCATGTCCCAGCTTTATTCCTTCAAGGCTGTAGAAGATTCCTTTCAGCAACCAAATAATAATGCTTCAGAGACGACTTCATGTGTCCCAGGTTTATTCCTTCAAAGGCTGTAGAAGATTCCTTTCAGCAACCAAATGGTAATGCTTCAGAGACGACTTCATGTCCCAGCTTTATTCCTTCAAGGCTGTGAAAGATTCCTTTCAGACATGTCCAAATAATAATGCTTCAAGAGACGACTTCATGTTCCAGCTTTATTCCTTCAAGGCTGTAGAAAATTCCTTTCAGCAACCAAATGGTAATGCTTCAGAGACGACTTCATGTCCCCAACTTTATTCCTTCAAAGGCTGTAGAAGATTCCTTTCAGCAAGCAAATAATAATGTAGAGACGACTTCATGTCCCAGCTTTATTCCTTCAAGGCTGTTCAGAAAATTCCTTTCCTTTATTCCTTCAAGGCTGTGAAAATTCAAATGGTAATGCTTCAGAGACGACTTCATGTCCCAGCTTTATTCCTTCAAGGCTGTAGAAGATTCCTTTCAGCAACCAAATGGTAATGCTTCAGACGACTTCATGTCCCCTTTACTTCAAGGCTGTCCCATTCTTTATTCCTTCAAGGCTGTGAAAAGATTCCTTTCAGCAACCAAATAATAATGCTTCAGAACGACTTCATGTCCCAGCTTTATTCCTTCAAGGCTGTAGAAGATTCCTTTCAGCAACCAAATAATAATGCTTCAGAGACGACTTCATGTCAAGCTTTATTCCTTCAAGGCTGTGAAGATTCCTTTCAGCAACCAAATGGTAATGCTTCTGAGACGACTTCATGTCCAGCTTTATTCCTTCAAGGCTGTGAAGATTCCTTTCAACAACCAAATAATAATGCTTCAGAACATGTCCAACTTTTTCCTTCAACCAAATGGTAATAATGCTTCAGAGACAGCTTCATTCCCAGCTTTATTCAACTAAGGCTGTAGAAGATTCCTTTCAACAACAAATAATAATGCTTCAGAGACGACTTCATGTCCCAGCTTTATTCCTTCAAGGCTGTAAGTTCCTTTCAAACCAAATAATAATGCTTCATGTCCAGCTTTATTCCTTCAAGGCAAAGATTCCTTTCCAAATAATAATTCATGTTGCTTTTATTCCTTCAAGCTTCAAGAGACGACTTCATGTCCCAGCTTTATTCCTTCAAGGCTGTGAAGATTCCTTTCCAGCAACCAATAATGCTTCAGAGACGACTTCATGTCCCAGCTTTATTCCTTCAAGGCTGTGAATTCCTTTCAGCAACCAAATAATAATGCTTCAGAGACGACTTCATGTCCCAGCTTTATTCCTTCAAGGCTGTAGAAGGTTCCTTTCAGCAACCAAATGGTAATGCTTCAGAGACGACTTCATGTCCCAACTTTATTCCTTCAAAGGGCTGAAGATTCCTTTCCAACCAAATAATCATGCTTCAGGGACGACTTCATGTTCAACTTTATTCCTTCAAGGCTGTGAAGATTCCTTTCAGCAACAAATGGTAATGCTTCAGAGACGACTTCATGTCCAGCTTTATTCCTTCAAGGCTGTAGAAAGATTCCTTTCAACAAATAATAATAGCTTCAGGGACGACTTCATGTTCCAGCTTTATTCCTTCAAGGCTGTAGAAGATTCCTTTCAACAGCAAATAATAATGCTTCAGAGACGACTTCATGTCAGCTTTATTCCTTCAAGGCTGTAGAAGATTCCTTTCAACAACAAATGGTAATGCTTCGAGACGACTTCATGTCCCAGCTTTATTCCTTCAAGGCTGTAGAAAACCAAATGGTAATCTTCAGTTCATGTCCCCAGCTTTATTCCTTCAAGTGTAGAAGATTCCTTTCGACTTCATGTCCCGAGCTTTATTCCTTCAAGGCTGTAGAAGATTCCTTTCAACAACCAAATAATAAGACGAATGCTTCCTTCAGAGACGACTTTCATGTCCCTGAGAGACTTCATGTCCCATTTCCTTCAAGGCTGTAGAAGATTCCTTTCAGCAACCAAATATAATGCTTCAGATGACTTCCCAGCTTTATTCCTTCAAGGCTGTACTTTCAGCAACAAATAATAATCCCAGTCAGCTTTATTCCTTTATTCCTTTCCTTTCAAGGCTGTGAAAGATTCCTTTCAGCAAGCAAATAATAATCTTCAGAACGACTTCATGTCCCAGCTTTATTCCTTCAAGGCTGTAGAAGATTCCTTTCAGCAACCAAAATAATAATGCTTCAGAGACTTCTGTCCCCCTTTATTCCTTCAAGGCTGTAGAAAATTCCTTTCAGCAACCAAATAATAATGCTTCAGAGACGACTTCATGTCCCAGCTTTATTCCTTCAAGGGCTGTGAAGATTCCTTTCCAACAACCAAATGGTAATGCTTCAGAGACGACTTCATGTCCCAGCTTTATTCCTTCAAGGCTGTAGAAGATTCCTTTCAGCAACCAAATAATAATGCTTTTTTCCTTCAAAGGCTGTAGAAGATTCCTTTCAGCAACCAAATGGTCATGTGTCCCAGCTTTATTCCTTCAAGGCTGTTTAGAAGATTCCTTTCAGCAACCAAATAATTTCCTTTAAACAAATAGCTTCAGAGACGACTTCATGTTCCAGCTTTATTCCTTCAAGGCTGTGAAGATTCCTTTCAGCAAATAATAATGCTTCAGAGACGACTTCATTGTCCCAGATTTATTCCTTCAAGGCTGTAAGAAGATTTCAACAACCAAATAATAATGCTTCAGAGACGACTTCATGTCCCAGCTTTATTCCTTCAAGGCTGGCGAAGATTCCTTTCAGCAACCAAATAATAATGCTTCAAGAGACGACTTCATGTCCCAGCTTTATTCCTTCAAGGCTGTAGAAGATTCCTTTCAGCAACAAATAATAATGCTTCAGACGACTTCATGTTCCAGCTATTCCTTCAAAGGCTGTGAAAATTCCTTTCAGCAAATAAATAATGCTTCAGAGACGACTTCATGTCCCAGCTTTATTCCTTCAAGGCTGTAGAAGATTCCTTTCAGCAACCAAATAATAATGCTTCAGAACGACTTCATGTCAGCTTTATTCCTTCAAGGCTGAAGATACCTTTCAGCAACAAATAATAATGCTTCAGAGACGACTTCCATGTCGCTTTATTCCTTCAAGGCTGTGAAAGATTCCTTTCAGCAACCAAATGGTAATGCTTCAGAACGACTTCATGTTCCAACTTTATTCCTTCAAGGCTGTAGAAGATTCCTTTCCAAGCAAATGGTAATGCTTCAGAACGACTTCATGTCCTAGCTTTATTCCTTCAAGGCTGTAAAGATTCCTTTCAACAACAAATAATAATGCTTCAGGGCGAATTCATGTCAGCTTTATTCCTTCAAGGCTGTGAAGATTCCTTTCAACAACCAAATGGCGTAATTCAGAGACGACTTCATGTCCCAGCTTTATTCCTTCAAAGGCTGTAGAAAATTCCTTTCCAGCAACCAAATAATAATGCTTCAGAAGACGACTTCATGTCCCAGCTTTATTCCTTCAAAACTGTGAAAATTCCTTTCCAGCAACAAATAATAATGCTTCAGAGACGACTTCATGTCCCAGCTTTATTCCTTCAAGGCTGAAAGATTCTTCAGCAGCAAATGGTAATGCTTCAGAGACGACTTCATGTCCCAGCTTTATTCCTTCAAAGGCTGTAGAAAGATTCCTTTCAGCAACAAATGGTAATGCTTCGAAACGACTTCATGTCCCAGCTTTATTCCTTCAAAGGCTGTAGAAGATTCGCTTCCAACAGCAAATAATGCTTCAGAACGACTTGTGTCCCAGCTTTTATTCCTTCAAGGCTGTGAAAATTCCTTTCAGCAACCAAATGGTAATGCTTCAGGGCGACTTCATGTCAGCTTTATTCCTTCAAAGGCTGTAGAAGATTCCTTTCAACAACCAAATGGTAATGCTTCAAGAGACGACCATGTCCCAGCTTTATTCCTTCAGGCTGGCTTTTCAGCAACCAAATATTAATGAGATTCGACTTATTCGTCCTTTTTTCTTCAAGGCTGCCTTGAAGATTCCTTTCAGCAACCAAATGGTAATGCTTCAGAGACGACTTCATGTCCCAGCTTTATTCCTTCAAGGCTGTAGAAGATTCCTTTCAACAACAAATAATAATCGCCAGAGACGACTTCATGTCCCAGCTTTATTCCCTTCAAGGCTGTAGAAGATTCCTTTCAGCAACCAAATGGTAATCGCTTCGAGGACGACTTCATGTCAACTTTTATTCGCTAGCTTTATTCCTTCAGAGGCTGTCCCAGAAAGATTCCTTTCAACAGCAAATAATAATGCTTCAAATTCATGTCCCAGCTTTAATGCTTTCAGCAAATAATGACTTCAGACGACTTCATGTCCAGCTTTATTCCTTCAAAGCTGTAGAAGATTCCTTTCAAGCTTAACCGTTCATACTTCATGTCTAGCTTTGTCGCTTCAAGGCTGACGTCTTCATGTCCCAGCTTTCCTTCAAAGGCTTCCTTCAAAGCTTCAGAGACGACTATGTCAGCTTTATTCCTTCAAGGCTGATTCCTTTCAACAACCAAATAATGCTTCAATTCATATCGCTTTATTCGCTAAAACATGAGACGACTTCATGTCCCCAGCTTTATTCAGCCTTCAAGGCTGTGAAAGATTCCTTTCAGCAACCAAATGGTAATGCTTCCAGAAGCGACTTCATGTCCCAGCTTTATTCCTTCAAGGCTGTGAAAGATTCCTTTCAGCAACCAAATAATGCTTCATAATTCGTAATGCTTCAGCAACGACTTCATGTCCCAGCTTTATTCCTTCAAGGCTGAAAGATTCCTTTCAGAAATAATAATGATTCCTTTCAGCAACCAAATAATAATGCTTCAAAACGACTTCATGTCCAGCTTTATTCGCTCAAGGCTGAAGAAAATTCCTTTCAGCAACCAAATGGTGATAGCTGAGACGACTTCATGTCCCTTTATTCATGAGCTTTAAAGATTCCTTCAAGGCTGTTCAGAAAGACTTCATCTTTATTCCTTCAGCAACCAACCAAATGGTAATGCTTCAGAGACGACTTTATTCCTTCAAGGCTGTAAGATTCCTTTCAACAGCAAATAATGCTTCAGAGACGATTCATGTCAGCTTTATTCCTTCAAAGGCTGTAGAAGATTCCTTTAACAACCAAATAATAATGCTTCAGAGACGACTTCATGTCCCAACTGTCAGCTAAAGGCTGTAGAAGATTCCTTTCGCTTAACCAAATAATAATGCTTCAAGAGACGACTTCATGTCCCAGCTTTATTCCTTCAAAGGCTGTAGAAGATTCTTCAACAGCAAATAATAATGCTTCAGAGACGACTTCATGTCCCAGCTTTATTCCTTCAAGGCTGTAGAAAGATTCCTTTCAGCAACCAAATGGTGATAACTACAGGGCAACTGTAATCACAGCTTTTATTCCTTCAAGGCTGAAAGATTCCTTTCCAACAACCAAATAATAATGCTTCAGAACGACTTCATGTCAGCTTTATTCCTTCAAAGGCTGTAGAGGAATTCTTTCAGCAACAAATAATAATGCTTCAGAGACGACTTTATGTCCCAACTTTATTCCTTCAAGGCTGTAGAAAGATTCCTTTCAACAACAAATAATAATGCTTCAGAGACGACTTCATGTCAGCTTTATTCCTTCAAGTCTGTATGAAGATTCTTTCAGCAACCAATAATAATGCTTCAGAGACGACTTCATGTCCCAGCTTTATTCCTTCAAAGGCTGTGAAAGATTCCTTTCCAGCAACCAAGTGGTAATGCTTCAGAACGACTTCATGTCCCAGCTTTATTCCTTCCAAGGCTGAAAATTCCTTTTCAGCAACAAATGGTAATGCTTCAGAACGACTTCATGTCAGCTTTTTTCCTTCAAGGCTGTGAAAGATTCCTTTCAGCAACAAATGGCTATTCTTCAGAACGACTTCATGTCCCAGCTTTATTCCTTCAAGGCTGTAGAAGATTCCTTTCAGCAACTAATAATGTCTTAGGAACGACTTCATGTCCAGCTTTATTCCTTCAAGGCTGTGAAGATTCCTTTCAGCAACCGATGGTAATGCTTCGAGACGACTTCATGTCGCTTTATTCCTTCAAGGCTGTAGAAGATTCCTTTCAGCAACAAATAATAATGCTTCAGAGACGACTTACATGTCCAACTTTATTCCTTCTAGGTAGAAGACCAACCAAACTAATGCTTCAGACGATGGCCCAGCTTTATTCCTTCAATACTGAAAAAAATCCTTTCAGCAACCAAATTGAAAAATACTTCAGAGGACGACTTCATTTCCCAAAAATAATATTACCAGGCTGTAGAAGATTTTTCAGCAACCAAATATTGCCAATGTCCCAGCTTATTTTGGTCAGAAAAAATAATAATCCCACGACT
This sequence comes from Acanthosepion pharaonis, assembly GCA_903632075.3. Classification (NCBI taxonomy): domain Eukaryota; kingdom Metazoa; phylum Mollusca; class Cephalopoda; order Sepiida; family Sepiidae; genus Acanthosepion; species Acanthosepion pharaonis. The sequence goes on along the minus strand of CAHIKZ030001125.1, from coordinate 1,778,940 downwards.
ATGTCCCACTTTATTTTTTCAAGGCTGTGATAAGATTCCTTTCAATGCTTCAGAGACATTTTTTGAAATGAAGACTAATGCTTCAGAGACGAAAGTTGTCCCAGCTTTAAATGACCCAATGAGGGTTGAAGATTCCTTAAAACAAAACAAATAATTCCTTCACCAAAACCAACCACGAATAGACGACTTATCCCAGTTTTATTCCTTCAAGGCATGGCAACCAAAATGGTAACAAAACGACTTGACTTTAGAAGTTTCTGCACCAAATAATAATGCTTCAGAGACGACTTCATGTCAAAAGTTATTCAGTTAAGAAGATTCCTTTCAGCAACCAAATAATAATGCTTCGGAGACGATTACATGTCCCAGCTTTATTCCTTCAAGGCTGTAGAAGATTCCTTTTCAGCAACCAAATAATAATGGTAATTCCTTCAATGTTAGTTGTAGAAGATACTCTCTGAGACGACCATGTCCCCAATTCCTTCAGGCTGTAGAAGATTTTTCTCATTCAACCATGTCCCACATCTTAATGAAGATCTTTCAAACCTGTTTACGACTATGTCCCAGCTTTAATTCCTTCAAGGCAAAATAGCAAAAACAATTTGAAGATAACAATTCAAAGATTCAGCAAATCCAAATAATTCAGTTTATTCGACTAAATGTCCCAGGTTTATTCCTTCAAAACAGAAGATTCTTTTTAAGCAAACTTAATAATGCTTCAGACGACTTCATGTCCCAGCTTACATTGAAAATTCATTGGTAGAGACGACTTCATGTCCTGTGAAAGGCTACTTTTTCAGCAACAAATAATAATGCTTCAGAGACGACTTCATGTCCCAGCTTTATTCCTTCAAGGCTGTAGAAGATTCCTTTCATCCCCTTGCAACCAAACGAATGTCCCAGCTTTATTCTTCAGGTTCTAGAAGATTCATAACCAAATACAATGCTTCAGAGACGACTTCATGTCCCAGCTTCTTATTCCTTCAAGGCTGTAGAAGATTCCTTTCAGCAACCAAATGGTAATGCTTCAAGAGACGACTTCATGTCCCAGCTTTATTCCTTCAAGGTCTAGAAGATTCCTTTCAGCAACCAAGTAATTCTTCGAGAGACGACTTCATGTCCCAGCTTTTATTCATTTGCAAGGCTGTAGAAGATTCCTTTCAACAACCAAATGGTAATGCTCAGAGACGACTTCATGTCCCAGCTTATTCCTTCAAGGCTGTAGAAGATTCCTTTCAGCAAAAATAAATGGTATGCTTCAGAGACGACTGTCCCTGCTTTATTCCTTCAAGGCTGTAGAAGATTCCTTCAGCAAGCCAAATAATAATGCTTCAGACGACGTCCCAGCTTTATTCTTCCAGGCTGTAGACATTCCTTTCAGCTGTTCCTTCAGAGATGACTTCATGTCCCCAGCTTTATTCCTTTCGTTGTAGAAGATATTTCAGCAACCAAATTGATAATGCTTCAGAGACGACTTCATGTCCCAGCTTTTATTCCCTTCAAGGCATGAGGAGATTCCTTTTCAACCAAATGGTAATGCTTACAGAGACACGACTTCATGTCCCCAGCTTTATTCATTCAAGGCTGTAGAAGATTCCTTTCAGCAACCAAATGGTAATGCTTCAGAGACGACTTCATGTCCCAGCTTTATTCCTTCTTCAGCAACCTGTAGAAGATTCCTTTCATTCAAACCAAAATGGTAATGCTTCAGAGACGACTTCATGTCCAGCTTTATTCTTCAAGGCTGTAGAAGATCCTTTCAGCAACCAAATAATAATGCTTCAGAGACGACTTCATGTCCCAGCTTTATTCCTTCAAGGGCTGTGAAAGATTCCCTTTCAGCAACCAAATGGTAATACTTCAGAGACAATTCCTTCCCAGCTTTATTCCTTCAAGGCTGTGAAAGATTCCTTTCAGCAACCAAATAGCAATGCTTCAGAGACTTCATGTCCCAGCTTTATTCCTTCAAAGGCTGTAGAAGATTCCTCAGCAACCAAATAATAATGCTTCAGAGACGACTTCATGTCCCAGCTTTATTCCTTCAAGGCTGTGAAGATTCCTTTCAACCAACAAATAATAATGCTTCAGAGACGACTTCATGTCCCAGCTTTATTCCTTCAAAGGCTGTGGGGGTTCCTTTCAGCAAATGGTAATGTGCTTCAGAACGACTTCATGTCCCAGCTTTATTCCTTCAAGGCTGTGAAGATTCCTTTCAGCAACCAGTGGTAATGCTTCAGAGACGACTTCATGTCCCAGATTTTCCTTCAAGGCTGAAAAGATTCCCTTTCAGCAACCAAATAATAATGCTTCAGAGACGACTTCATGTCCCAGCTTTATTCCTTCAAGGCTGTGAAAGATTCCTTTCAGCAACCAAATAATAATGCTTCGGGCAGCTTCATGTCCCAACTTTATTCCTTCAAGGCTGTGAAGATTCCTTTCAACAACCAAATGGTAATGCTTCGAGACGACTTCATGTCCCAGCTTTATTCCTTCAAGGCTGTGAAGATTCCTTTCAGCAACAAGTGGTAATACTTCAGAGACGACTTCATGTCCCCAGCTTTATTCCTTCAAGGGCTGTAGAAGATTCCTTTCAGCAACCAAATAATAATGCTTCAGAGACGACTTCATGTCCCAGCTTTTATTCCTTCAAGGCTGTAGAAGATTCCTTTCAGCAACCAAATAATAATGCTCAGAGACGACTTTGTCCCAGCTTTTATTCCTTCAAGGTTGTAGAAGATTCCTTTCAGCAAGCAAATGGTAATGCTTCAGAGACGACTTCATGTCCCAGCTTTATTCCTTCAAGGCTGTGAAGATTCCTTTCAGCAACCAAATAATAATGCTTCGGAGACGACTTCATGTCCCAGCTTTATTCCTTCAAGGCTGTAGAAGATTCCTTTCAGCAACCAAATAATAATGCTTCAGAGACGACTTCATGTCCCAGCTTTATTCCTTCAAAGGCTGTAGAAGATTCCTTTCAGCAACCAAATGGTAATGCTTCGAAGACGACTTCATGTCCCAGCTTTATTCCTTCTGAAGGCTGTAGAAGATTCCTTTCAGCAACCAAATAATAATGTTCGAGACGACTTCATGTCCCAGAGACGACTTCATTCCCAGCTTTATTCTTCAAGGCTGTAGAAGATTCCTTTCAGCAACCAAATGGTAATAATGCTTCACAGAGACGACTTCATGTCCCAGCTTTATTCCTTCAAGGCTGTGAAGATTCCTTTCAACAACCAAATAATAATGCTTCAGAGACGACTTCATGTCCCAGCTTTATTCCTTCAAGGCTGTAGAAGATACCTTTCAGCAACCAAATAATAATGCTTCAGAGACGACTTCATGTCCCAGCTTTATTCCTTCAAGGCTGTAGAAAGATTCCTTCAGCAACCAAATAATAATGCTTCAGAGACGACTTCATGTCCCAGCTTATTCTTCATTCCTTTCAGCAACTGTAGAACGATTCCCCAGCTTTTTCCTTCAAACAACCAAATTTCAGCAAACCAAATAATGCTTCAGGAGACGACTTCATGTCCCAACTTTATTCCTTCAAGGCTGTAGAAGATCCTTTCCAGCAACCAAATAATAATGCTTCAGAGACGACTTTAAGTCCCAGTTTTTATTCATCAAAGGCTGTAGAAGATTCCTTTCAGCAAACAAATAATAATGCTTCAGAGACGACTTCATGTCCCAGCTTTATTCCTTCAAGGCTGTAGAAGATACCTTCAGCAACCAAATAATAATGTCTTCAGGAGACGACTTCATGTCCCAGCTTTATTCCTTCAAGGCTGTAGAAGATTCCTTTCAGCAACCAAATGGTAATGCTTCAGAGACGACTTCATGTCCCAGCTTTATTCAGCAAGGCTGTAGAAGATTCCTTTCAGCAACCAAATGGTAATGCTTCAGAGACGACTTCATGTCCCAGCTTTTATTCCTTCAAGGCTGTAGAAAGATTCCTTTCAGCAACCAAATAATAATGCTTCAGAGACGATTCATGTCCAGCTTTATTCCTTCAAAGGCTGTAGAAGATTCCTTTCAGCAACCAAATAACGATTCAGACGACTTCATGTCCCAGCTTTATTCCCTTTCAAGGCTGTAGAAGATTCCTTTCAGCAACAAATAATAATGCTTCAGAGACGACTTCATGTCCCAGCTTTTAAGGCTGTAGAAGATTCCTTCAGCAACCAAATAATAACAAGGAGACGACTTCTGTGTCCCAGATTCCTTTCCAGCAACCAAATGGTAATGCTTCAGAGACGACTTCATGTCCTAGCTTTATTCCTTCAAGGCTGTAACCAAATAATAATGCTCAAGACGATTCCCCAGCTTTATTCCTTCAAGGCAAAGATTCCAAAACTAAATAATGTTTCAGAGACGACTTCATGTCCCAGCTTTATTCCTTCAAGGCTGTAGAAGATTCCTTTCAGCAACCAAATAATAATGCTTCAGAGACGACTTCATGTCCCAGCTTTGTTCCTTCAAGGCTGTAGAAGATTCCTTTCAGCAACCAAATGGTAATGCTTCAGAGACGACTTCATGTCCCAGCTTTATTCCTTTTCAAGGCTGTAGAAGATTCCTTTCAGCAACCAAATAATAATGCTTCAGAGACGACTTCATGTCCCAGCTTTATTCCTTCAAGGCTGTAGAAGATTCCTTTCAGCAACCAAATGGTAATGCTTCAGAGACGACTTCATGTCCAGCTTTATTCCTTCAAGGCTGTAGAAGATTCCTTTCAGCAACAAATGGTAATGCTTCAGAGACGACTTCATGTCCCAGCTTTTTCCTTCAAGGTTGTAGATTCCTTTCAGCAACCAAATGGTAATACTTCAGACGACTTCATGTCCCAGCTTTATTCCTTCAAGGCTGTGAAGATTCCTTTCAGCAACCAAATAATAATGCTTCAGGAGACGACTTCATGTCCCAGCTTTATTCCCTTCAAGGCTGTAGAAGATTCCTTTCAGCAACCAAATAATAATGCTTCAGAGACGACTTCATGTCCTTCAAGGTCTTTTTCATTCCTTCAAGACACTTATGTCCCAGATTCCTTTCAGCAACCAAATAATAATGCTTCAGAGACGACTTCATGTCCCAGCTTTATTCTTCAAGGCTGTAGAAGATTCCTTTCAGCAACCAAATAATAATGCTTCGACGACGTCTTCATGTCCCAGCTTTATTCCTTTGGCTGTAGAAAGATTCCTTTCAGCAAACGTAATGCTTCAGAGACGACTTCATGTCCCAGTTTTATTCCTTCAAGCTGTAGAAGATTCCTTTCAGCAACCAAATAATAATGCTTCAGAGACGACTTCATGTCCCAGCTTTATTCCTTCAAGGCTGTAGAAGATTCCTTTCAGCAACAAATAATAATGCTTCAGAGACGACTTCATGTCCCAGCTTTATTCCTTCAAGGCTGTAGAAGATTCCTTTCAGCAACCAAATAATAATGCTTCAGACGACTTCATGTCCCAGCTTTATTCCTTCAAGGCTGTAGAAGATACCTTTCAGCAAATCAAATAATAATGCTTCAGAGACGACTTCATGTCCCAGCTTTATTCCTTCAAGGCTGTAGAAGATTCCTTTTCAGCAACCAAATGGTAATGCTTCAGAGACGACTTCATGTCCCAGCTTTTATTCCTTCAAAGGCTGTAGAAGATTCCTTTCAGCAACCAAATGGTAATGCTTCAGAGACGACTTCATGTCTAGCTTTATTCCTTCAAGGCTGTAGAAGATTCCTTTCAGCAACCAACACACGTGAGACGACTATGTCCCATGCTTCAGAGACGAATTCATGTCTATGTCTTTATTCCTTCAAAGGCTGTAGAAGATTCCTTTCAGCAACCAAATAATAATGCTTCAGAGACGACTTCTTTCATGTCCCAGCTTTATTCCTTCAAGGCTGTAGAAGATTCCTTTCAGCAACAAATAATAATGCTTCAGAGACGACTTCATGTCCCAGCTTTATTCCTTCAAAAAGGCTGTAGAAGATTCCTTTCAGCAACAAATAATAACAAGCTTCAGAGACGACTTCCATGTCCCAGCTTTTATTCCTTCAAACCAAATGGCTGTAGTCCCAGCTTTATTCTTCACATGTAGAAGATTCCTTTCAGCAACCAAATAATAATGCTTCAGAGACGACTTCATGTCCCAGCTTTATTCCTTCAAGGCTGTAGAAAGATTCGCTTTCAGCAACCAAATAATAATGCTTCAGAGACGACTTCATGTCCCGGCTTTTATTCCTTCAAGGCTGTAGAAGATTCCTTTCAGCAACCAAATAATAATGCTTCAGAGACGACTTCATGTCCCAGCTTTATTCCTTCAAGGCTGTAGAAGATTCCTTTCAGCAACTAAATGGTACAAGACGACAAACCCAGCTTTATTCCTTCAAGGTAAAGATGCTTCAGAGACGACTTCATGTCCCAGCTTTACCTTCTTCTTCGGCTGTAGAAGATTCCTTTCAGCAACCAAATAATAATGCTTCAGAGACGACTTCCCATGTCCTAGCTATTCCTTCAAGGCTGTAGAAGATCTTTTCAGCAACCGTTTCAGAGACGATTCCCCAGCTTTCAAGGCAGGAAGATTCCAAACCAAATAATATGCTTCAGAGACGACTTCATGTCCCAGCTTTATTCCTTCAAGGCTGTAGAAGATTCCTTCAGCAACCAAATAATAATGCTTCTTCCAGAGACTTCATGTCCAGCTTTATTCCTTCAAGGTTGTAGAAGATTCTTTCAGCAACCGTGGTAATGCTTCAGAGACGACTTACGTCCCAGCTTTATTCCTCGCTGTAGAAGATTCCTTCTAGCAACCAAATAATACGTTTCAGAGAGACGACTTGTCCAGCTTTATTCTTCAAGGCTGTAGTTCCTTTCAGCAACCAAACAATAATGCTTCAGACGAGACTTCATGTCCCAGCTTTTATTCCTTCAAGGCTGTAGAAGATTCCTTTCAGCAACCAAATAATAATGCTTCAGAGACGACTTCATGTCCCAGCTTTATTCCTTCAAGGTTGTAGAAGATCTTTCAGCCACCAGTAATAATGCTTCAGAGACGACTTCATGTCCCAGCTTTATTCCTTCAAGGTTGGGGAAGAATCCTTTCAGGAACCAAGTGGTAATGCTTCAGGAGACGACTTCCCATGTCCCCAGCTTTATTCTTCAAGGCTGTAGAAGATTTCAGCAACCAAATTAATGCTTCAACCTTCTATGTCCCAGGTTTATTCTCAAGGCTGTAGAAGATTCCTAGAGATGGGAGAATGACTTCATGTCCCAGCTTTTATTCCTTCAAGGTTTTCAGCAAACCAAATAATAATGAAGATTGTCCCAGCTTTTATTCAGCAACTAAAACTAAATGGTAATGCTTCAGAGACGACTTCACGTCCCAGCTTTATTCCTTCATACAGTAGAAGATTCCTTTCAGCAACCAACACACGTTTTAGAGACGACTTATGTCCCAGCTTTTATTCCTTCAAGGCTAGAAGATTCCTTTCAGCAACCAAATGGTAATGCTTCAGAGACGTATTTCATGTCCCAGCTTTATTCTCTTCCAGGCTGTAGAAGATTCCTTTCAGCAACCAAATAATAATGCTCAGAGACGACTTCATGTCCCAGCGCTTTATTCCTTTCCAAGGCTGTAGAAGATTCCTTTCAGCAACTAAATAATAATGCTTCAGAGACGTCTTCATGTCCCAGCTTTATTCCTTCAAGGCTGTAGAAGATTCCTTTCAGCAACACACGCTTCAGAGACGACTTCATGTCCCAGCTTTTTTGTCTTCAAGGCTGTAGATATTCCTTTCAGCAACTAAATGGTAATGTTTGTATCGACTTCATGTCCCATTTTATTCCTTCAAGGCTGTGAAGACCTTTCAGCAACCAAATAATAATGTCATAGAGAGACGACTTCATGTCCCAGCTTTATTCCTTCATATTGTAAGATTCCTTTCAGCAAACTAAATAATAATGCTTCAGAGACGACTTCATGTCCAACTTTTATTCATTCAGAAGATTCCTTTCAACTAAATAATCCTTGTCCCAGCTGGTCTTCAAGGCTGTAGAAGATCTTTCAGCAACCAAATGGTAGGTTCGAGACGACTTCATGTCCCAGCTTTATTCATTCAAGCAGAAGATTCTTTCAGCAACCAAATAATAATGCTTCAGAGACGACTTGTCCCAGCTTTATCAGCAGAAGATTCTTTCAAATAAATAATGCTTCAGGAGACGACTTCATGTCCCAGCTTTATTCCTTCAAGGCTGTAGAAGATTCCTTTCAGCAACCAATAATACTTCAGAGACGACTTCATGTCCCAGCTTTATTCCTTCTGAGGCTGTAGAAGATTCACTTTCAGCAACAAATGGTAATGCTTCAGAGACGACTTCATGTCCCAGCTTTATTCCTTCAAGGCTGTAGAAGATTCCTTTCAACAACCAAATAATAATGCTTCAGAGACTTCATGTGTCCCAGCTTTATTCCCTTCAAGGCTGTAGAAGATTCCTTTCCTTGTAAATAAATATTAATGCCAGGAACGACTTCATGTCCCAGCTTTTATTCCTTCAAGGGCTGTAGAAGATTCCTTTTCAGCAACCAAATAATAATGCTTCAGAGACGACTTCATGTCCCAGCTTTATTCCCTTCCTTCAAGGCTGGTAATGCTTCAGAGACGACTTCCTTTCATTCCTTCACAAGATTCCTTCAGCAAACAAATGGTAATGCTTCAGAGACAACAATGTCCCAGTTTTTATTCCTTCAAGGCTGTAGAAGATTCCTTTCAGCAACCAAATGGTAATGCTTCAGAGACGACTTCATGTCCCAGCTTTAATTCCTTCAAGGCTGCCAAAGATTCAACAATAAAGCTTCTGTAGATGACTTCATGTCCTTCCAATTCCTTCAAGAGAAGACCTTTCATGTCCAACTAATGTTCAGTATTTTCTGTCCCAATTCCTTCTGGCTGTAGAAGATACCTTTCAGCAACCAAATAATAATGCTAGAGAGACGACTTCATGTCCCAGCTTTATTCCTTCAAGGCTGTAGAAGATTCCTTTTCAGCAACCAAATAATAATGCTTCGAGACGACTTTATGTCCCAGCTTTTATTCACCAAGGAAGATTCCTTTCTTGTTAAACCATGGTAATGCTCAGAGACGACTCCATGTCCCATTTCCCAACAAGTAAACAAATAATAATGCTTCAGAGACGACTTCATGTCCCAGCTTTTATTCCTTCCGGTTGTAGAAGATTCCCTTTCAGCAACCAAATAATAATAACTTTCAGAGACGACTTCATGTCCCAGCTTTTATTCTTCAAGGCTGTAGAAGATTCCTTTCAGCAACCAAATAATAATGCTTCAGACGACTTCATGTCCCGCTTTATTCCTTCAAGGTTGTAGAAGATTCCTTTCAGCAACTAAATGGTAATAACTCAGAGACGACTTCATGTCCCCAGCTTATTCCTTCATATGTAGAAGATCTTTCAGCAACCAAATAATAATGCTTCAGAGACGACTTCATGTCCCAGCTTTTATTCCTTTCAGCAAACTAAGGCTGAGACGAATGTCCCATTTATCTTTCAACGTAGAAGACTTTCAAACCAATAATGCTGCAAGATGACTTCATGTCCCAGCTTTATTCCTTCAAAATGTGAAAATTCCTTTTCAGCAACTAAATGGTAATGCTTTCAGAGACGACTTTAAGGTCCCAGCTTTATTCCTTCAAAAGGCTGAAGATTCCCTTTCAGCAACCAAATAATAATGCTTCAGAGACGACTTCATATCCCAGCTTTATTCCTTCAAGGCTGTAGAAGATTCCTTTCAGCAACCAAATAATAATAGCTTCAGAGACGACGTATGTCCCTTTATTCCTTCAAGGCTGTATTCCTTCAAGGCAAATAATAATGAGAGACAACTTCATGTCCCAACAACCAAGCTGTAGAAGATACCTTTCAAACCAAATCATAATGGTTCATGTCCGACTTCCATGTCCCAGCTTCCTTCAAGGCTGTAGAAGATTCCTTTCAGCAACCAAATAATAAAGCTTCAGACGACTTCATGTCCCAGCTTTTTCCTTCAAGGCTGTAGAAGATTCCTTTCAATGACCAAATAATAATGCTTCAAGAGACGACTTCATGTCCCAGCATTCGCCTTCAAGGCTGTAGAAGATTCTTTCCTTGAACAAATAATAATTTCAGAGACGACTTCATGTCCCAGCTTTATTCCTTCAAGGGCTGTGAAGATTCCTTTCAGCAACCAAATAATAATGCTTCAGAGACGACTTCATGTCCCAGCTTTTATTCCTTCAAGGCTGTAGAAAGATTCCTTTCAGCAACCAAATAATAATGCTTCAGAGACGACTTCATGTCCCAGCTTTATTCTTCAAGGCTGTAGAAGATTCAACTCAGCAACTAAATGGTAATGCTTCAGAGACGACGACATGTCCCAGCTTTATTCCTTCAAGGCTGTAGAAGATTCCTTTCAGCAACCAAATAATAATGCTTCAGACGACTTCATGTCCCAGCTTTATTCCTTCAAGAAGATTCCTTTCTTTTCAGCAACCAAATGGTAATGCTTCGAGAGACAGACTTCCTTTCATATGCGATAATAATCCAGACTTTATTTCCTTCAAGGCTGTAGAAGATTCCTTTCAGCAAACAAATGGTAATACTTCAGAGACGACTTCATGTCCCAGCTTTATTCCTTCAAGGCTGTAGAAGATTCTTTCAGCAACCAAATAATAATGCTTCAGAGACGACTTCATGGTCCCAGCTTTATTCCTCAAGGCTGTAGAAGATTCCCTTTCAGCAAAATCAAGTGGTAATGCTTCAGAGACGACTTCATGTCCCAGCTTTATTCCATCAAAGGCCAGAAGATTCCTTTCAGCAACCAAATGGTAATGCTTCAGAGACGACTTCATGTCCCAGCTTTATTCCTTCAAAGGCTGTAGAAAATTCCTTTCAGCAACAAATAATAATGCTTCAAGAGACGACTTCATGCCCTAGTTTATTCCTTCAAGGCTGTAGAAGATTCCTTTCAGCAACAAATGGTAATGCTTCAGAGACGATTCATGTCCCAGCTTTCCTTCAAGGCTGTAGAAGATTCCCTTTCAGCAACCAAATAATAATGCTTCAGAGACGACTTCATGTCCCCAGCTTTCCTTCCTGTCAAAGATTCCAGCAACCAAATAATTTCAGATGACTTCAACCCAGCTTTATTCCTTCAATGAAGAATGCTTTCAGCAAACCAATAATGCGACTTCATGTCCCAGCTTTATTCCTTCAAAGGCTGTAGAAGATTCTTTCAGCAAACCAAATGGTAATAGCTTCAGAGACGACTTCATGTCCCAGCTTTATTCCTTCAAGGCTGTAGAAGATTCCTTTCAGCAACCAAATAATGATACTTCAGAGAACGACTTCATGTCCCAGCTTTTTATTCCTTCAAGGCTGTGAAGATTCCTTTCAACCAAATAATAATGAGAGACGACTTCATGTCCCAGCTTTATTCCTTCAAGGCTGTAGAAGATTCCTTTTCAACAACAAATAATAATGCTTCAGAGACGACTTCATGTCCCAGCTTTTCCTTCAGGCTGTAGAAGATTCCTTTCAGCAACCAAATAATAATGCTTCAGAGACGACTTCGTAATCAGGTTTATTCCTTCAAGTCTGTTAGAAGATTCTTTTCAGCAACCAAATAATGATGCTTCAGAGACGACTTCATGTCCCAGCTTTATTCTTCAGGCTGTAGAAGAATTCCTTTCAGCAACCAAATGAATAATGCTTCAGAGACGACTTCGTATCCCAGCTTTATTCAAGGCTGTTTGAAGATTCCTTTCAACAACAAATGGTAATGCTTCGAGACGACTTCATGTCCCAGACTTTTCCTTCAGGCTGTAGAAAATTCCTTTCAGCAACCAAATAATAATGCTTCAGAGACGACTTCATGTCCCAGCTTTATTCCTTCAAGGCTGTAGAAGATTCCCTTTCAGCAACCAAATAATAATGCTTCAGAGACGACTTCATGTCAGCTTTATTCCTTCAAACATGAACATCTTTCAGCAACCAAATGGTAATGTTTTTCAGACGACTTCATGTCCCAGCTTTATTCCTTCAAGGCTGTAGAAGATTCTTTCAACCTTCAAATAATAAATAGCTTCAGACGACTTCATGTCCCAGTTTTATTCCTTCAAGGCTGTGAAGATTCCTTTCAGCAACCAAATAATGCTTCAGAGACGACTTCGTGTCCCAGCTTTATTCCTTCAAGGCTGTAGAAGATTCCTTTCCCAGCAACCAAATAATAATGCTTCAAGAGACGACTTCATGTCCCAGCTTTTATTCTTCTTCAAGGTTAACAAAGATACCTTTCAGCAACCAAATAATAATGCTTCAGAGACGACTAAAAGTCCCAGCTTTATTCCTTCAAGGGCTGAAGATTCATTTCAGCAACCAAATAATAATGCTTCAGAGACGACTTCATGTCCCAGCTTTATTCCTTCAATGGCTGTGAAGATTCCTTTCAGCAACCAAATGGTAATGCTTCAGACGACTTCATGTCCCATTTCTTCAAGGCTGTAGAAGATTCCTTTCAGCAACAAATAATAATGCTTCAGAGACGACTTGCTCCCAGCTTTATTCCTTCAAGGCTGTAGAAGATTCCTTTCAGCAACCAAATAATAATGCTTCAGAGACGACTTCATGTCCCAGCTTTATTCCTTCAAGGCTGTAGAAGATTCCTTTCAGCAAACCAAATAATAATGCTTCAGAGACGACTTCATGTCCCAGCTTTATTCCTTCAGGCTGTAGAAATTCCTTTCAGCAACCAAATGGTAATACTTCCAGAACGACTTCATGTCCCAGCTTTATTCCTTCTCAAGGCTGTAGAAATTCCTTTCAGCAACCAAATAATAATGCTTCAGAGACGACTTCATGTCCCAGCTTTATTCCTTCAGGAACAGAAGATTCCTTTCAGCAACCAAATGGTAATGCTTCAGAGACGACTTCATGTCCCAGCTTTATTCCTTCAAGAAGAATTAAATGTCGTTTCAGAGAGATTCCTTTCAGCAATTCCAAATGTAGAAGATGCTTCAGCAACGACTTCAGAGACCCATGTCCCAGCTGTTCAGCTTCAAGGCTGTAGAAGACTTTTCCTTTTTCAGAGACAGCCCAATTCCTTCAAGGTGGTGCAACTAAATGGTAATGCTTCAGAGACGACTTCATGTCCCAGCTTTATTCCTTCAAGGCTGTAGAAGATTCCTTTCAACTTGACTAAATAATAATGCTTTAGAGACGACTTAAGGTCCCAGCTTTTATTCCTTCAAGGTTGTAGAAGACTTTCAGCAACCAAAATGCAAAATTCATGTCCCAATGCTTCATACAGACGACTTTTCATCAACCAAATATTCCTTCAAGGAGACTGTAGTCCCAGCTTTATTCCTTCAACGAACAAATAATAAATGCTTCAGAGACGACTTCATGTCCCAGTTTATTCCTTCAAAGGGCTGCTGAAGATTCCTTTCTTCAGCAACCAAATGGTAATGCTTCAGAGACGACTTCATGTCCCAGCTTATTCCTTCAAGGCTGTAGAAGATTCCTTTCAGCAACCAAATAATAATGCTTCAGAGACGACTTGTCCCAGCTTTATTCTTCAAGGCTGTAGAAGACTCTTCAGCAACTAAATAATAATGCTTCTGAGACGACTTGCGTCCAGCCAAATTCCTTCATACGTAGGAAGATCTTTCAGCAACCAAATAATAATGCTCAGAGACGACTTCATGTCCCAGATTTATTCCTTCAAGGCCAGAAGATACCTTTCAGCAACCAAATAATGCTTCAGAGACGACTTCATGTCCCAGCTTTTATTCCTTCTCAAGGCTGTAGAAGACCCCTTTCAGCAACCAAATAATAATGCTTCAGAGACGACTTCATGTCCCAGCTTTATTCCTTCGTTGTAGAAGATTCCTTTCAGCAAAACCAAATGGTAATGTAGAGAGATTCCCCAGCTTTTCCTTTCAAGGCAAAGATTCCAGCAACCAAATAATAAGAGACGACTCTGTCCCAGCTTTTATTCCTTCAAGGTTGTAGAAGATTCCTTTCAGCAACCAAATAATAATGCTTCAGAGACGACTTATGTCCCAGCTTTTATCCTTCAAGGTTGTAGAAGATTCCTTTCAGCAACCAAATAATAATGCTTCAGAGACGACTTGGCGTCCCAGCTTTATTCCTTCAAGGTTGTAGAAGATTCCTTTTTCAGCAACCAAATGGTACGCTTCAGAGACGACTTCATGTCCCAGCTTTATTCCCTTCAAGGCTGAAGATTCCTTTCAGCAACCAAATAGTTAAGCTTCAGAGACGACTTCATGTCCCAGCTTTTATTCCTTCAAGGCTGTAGAAGATTCCTTTCAGCAACTAAATAATAATGCTTCAGAGACGAATTCTTCCTGTGTCCTTCAAGGTTGTAGAAGACTTTATTCAGAGACGACTTTACGCTCCAGCTTTATTCCTTCAAGGCTGAGAAGATTTTCAGCAAACCAAATAATAATGCTTCAGAGACGACTTTATGTCCCAGCTTTATTCCTTCAAGGCTGTAGAAGATTCCTTTCAGCAAACAAATAATAATGCTCAGGAGACCATGTCCCAGCTTTATTCCTTCAAGGCTGTAGAAGTGATTCCTTTCAGCAACCAAAATGGAATAAGCTTCAGAGACGACTTTATGTCCCAGCTTTATTCCTTCAGGCTGTAAAGATTCCTTTCAGCAACCAAAAATGGTAATGCTTCAGAGACGACTTCATGTCCCAGCTTTCACCCTTCAAGGCTGTAGAAGATTCCTTTCAGCAACCAAATAATAATGCTTCAGAGACGACTTCTATGTCCCAGCTTTATTCCTTCAAGGCTGTGAAGATTCCTTTCAGCAACTAAATAATAATGCTTCAAATGTGTCCCAGCTTTATTCCTTCAAGGTTGTAGAAGATTCTTTCAGAGGACGTTTCAGAGATGACTTCATGTCCCAGCTTATTCCTTCAAGGCTGTAGAAGATTCCTTTCAGCAAACCAAATAATAACAGTTTCAGAGACGACTTCATGTCCCAGTTTTTTCCTTCTGCTGTAGAAGACTCCTTTCAGCAACCAAATGGTAATGTTTCAGAGACGACTTCATGTCCCAGCTTTATTCCTTCGTTGTAGAAGATTCTTTCAGCAAACCAAATAATAATGCTTCAGAGACGACTTCATGTCCCAGCTTTATTCCTTTCAAGGCTGTAGAAGATTCCTTTCACAACCAAATGGTACGCTTCAGAGACGACTTCATGTCCCAGCTTTATTCCTTACAAGGTTGTAGAGACGACTTCATGTCCCAGCTTTATTCCTTCAAGGTCAGAAGATTCCTTCAAACTAAATAATAATGCTTCAGAGGACGATTCATGTCCCAGCTTTATTCCTTCAAGGTTGTAGAAGACCTTTCAGCAACCAAATAATAATGCTTCAGAGACGACTTCATGTCCCAGCTTTATTCCTTCACATGTAGAAGATTCCTTCAGCAACCAAATGGTAATGCTTCAGAGACGACTTCTATGTCCCAGCTTTTATTCCTTCAAGGCTGTGTAGAAGATTCCTTTCAGCAACCAACAATAATGCTTCAGACGACTTCATGTCCCAGCTTTATTCCTTCAAGGCTGTAGAAGATTCCTTTCAGCAACCAAAATAATAATGCTTCAGAGACGACTTCATGTCCCAGCTTTATTCCTTCAAGGCTGTAGAAAGATTCCTTCAGCAACCAAATAATAATGCTTCAGAGACGACTTCATGTCCCAGCTTTTATTCCTTCAAGGCTGTAGAAGATCCTTTCAGCAACCAAAATGGTAATGCTTCAGAGACGACTTCATGTCCCAGCTTTATTCCTTCAAGGCAGAAGATCCTTTCTTTCAGAGACAACCAAATTTAATCCTTCAAGGCTGTAGAGATTCCTTTCATAGCAAACCCAGAGACGAATTATGTCCCAGCTTATTCCTTCTTCAAGGCTGTAGAAGATTCCTTCAGCAACCAAATAATAATGCTTCAGAGACGACTTCATGTCCCAGCTTTATTCTTCAGGCTGTAGAAGATTCTTTTTCAGCAACCAAATGGTAATGTTTCAGAGACGACTTCTATGTCCCAGCTTTATTCCTTCAAGGCTGTAGAAGATTCTTTCAGCAACCAAATAATAATGTTTCAGAGACGACTTCATGTCCCAGCGCTTTATTCCTTCAAGGTAGAAGATTCCTCAGCAACCAAATGGTAATGCTTCAGAGACGACTTCATGTCCCAGCTTTATTCCTTCAAGGCTGTAGAAGATTCCTTTCAGCAACCAAATAATAATTTCAGAGACGACTTGTCCCAGCTTTTATTCCCCTTCAAGGCTGTAGAAGATACTTTCAGCAACCAAATAATAATGGTTCAGAGACGACTTCATGTCCCAGCTTTATTCCTTCAAGGCTGTAGAAGATTCCTTTCAGCAACCAAATAATAATGCTTCAGACGACTTCATGTCCCAGCTTTATTCCTTCAAGTCTGTAGAAGATTCCTTCAAGGCAAAGAAATAATAGGTAATGAGACGACTTCTATGTCCCAGTTTATATTCCTTTGTAGAAGATCCTTTCAGCAACCAAATGGTAATGCTCAGGAGACGACTTATGTCCTAGCTTTATTCCTCCTTCTGGCCGTAGAAGATTCCTTTCAGCAACCAAATGGTAATGCTTCAGAGACGACTTTCATGTCCCAGCTTTTTCTCTTCAAGGCTGTAGAAGATTCCTTTCAGCAACCAAATGGTAATGCTTCAGAGACGACTTGCTGTCCCAGCTTTATTCCTTCAAGGTTGTAGAAGATTCCTTTCAGCAACCAAATAATAATGCTTCAGAGACGACTTCATGTCCCAGCTTTATTCCTTCAAGGTTGTAGAAGATCTTTCAGCAACCAAATGGTAATGCTTCAGAGACGACTTCTGTCCCAGCTTTTATTCCTTCAAGGCTGTAGAAGATTCCTTCAGCAACCAAATGGTGGTCACGTTTCAGAGACGACTTCATGTCCTGTAGCTTTATTCCTTCAAGGCTGTAGAAGATTCCTTTCAGCAACCAAATGGTAATGCTTCAGAGACGACTTCATGTCCCAGCTTTATTCCTTCAAGGTTGTAGAAGATTCCTTTCAGCAACCAAATGGTAATGCTTCAGAGACGACTTCATGTCCCAGCTTTATTCCTTCAAGGTTGCAGAAGATTCCTTTCAGCAACCAAAATAATAATGCTTCAGGACGACTTCATGTCCCAGCTTATTCCTTCAAGGCTGTAGAAGATTCCCTTTCAGCAACCAAATGGTAATGTTCAGAGACGACTTCATGTCCCAGCTTTATTCCCTTCAACAGAAGATTCCTTTCAGCAACCAAATGGTAATGCTTCAGAGACGACTTCATGTCCCAGCTTTATTCCTCCTGTGAAGACCTTTCAGCAACCAAATAATTCCTTCAGAGACGACTTTACGTCCCAGATTCTTCCGTTGTAGAGATTCCTTTCAGCAACCAAATGGTAATGCTTCAGAGACGAATTCATGTCCCAGCTTTATTCCCTTCAAGGTTGTAGGAAGATCTCCTTTCAGCAACCAAATAATAATGCTTCAGAGACGACTTCATGTCCCAGCTTTTATTCCTTCAAGGCTGTGGAAGATTCCTTTCAGCAACCAAATAATAATGCTTCAGAGACGACTTCATGTCCCAGCTTTATTCCCTTCAAGGTTGTGCAGAAGATTCTTCAGCAACTAAATAATAATGCTTCAGAGACGACTTCATGTCCCAGCTTATTCTTTATTCCTTTCAGCAAACTAAAATGGTAATGCTTCAGAAGATTTATTCCTTTCCTTCAGCAACCAAATGGTAATGCTTCCAGAGACGACTTCTGTCCCAGTTTATTCCTTCAAGGCTTTTGGTAATGCTTCAGACGATCATGTCCCAGAAGATTCCTTCAGCTGTAGAAGATTCCTTTCAGCAACCAAATAATAATGCTTCAGAGACGACTTCATGTCCCAGCTTTATTCCTCAAGGCTGTAGAAGATTCCCTTTCAGGACGAATGTCCAGCTTTATTCCTTCAATACCTTCAGCAACCAAATGGTAATGCTTCAGAGACGACTTCATGTCCCAGCTTTATTCCTTCAAGGCAGAAGATCTCTTTCAGCAAACCAAATGGTAATGCTTCAGAGACTTCATGTCCCAGCTTTATTCCTTCAAGGCTGTAGAAGATTCCTTTCAGCAACCAAATAATAATGCTCAGAGACGACTTCATGTCCCAGCTTTATTCCTTCAAGGTTGTAGAAGATTCTTTCAGCAAACCAAATGGTAATGCTTCAGAGACGACTTCATGTCCCAGCTTTTATTCCCTTCACTGTAGAAGATTCTTTCAGCAACCAAATGGTAATGCTTCAGACGACTTCATGTCCCAGCTTTATTCCTTCAAGGCTGTAGAAGACTCCTTTCAGCAAATTAAATAATAATGCTTCAGAGACGACTTCCATGTCCCAGCTTTATTCCTTCAAGGCTGTAGAAGATTCCTTTCAGCAAACAAATAATAATGCTTCAGAGACGACTTCATGTCCCAGCTTTTATTCCTTCAAGGTTCAAGGCAACCAAATGTAATGAGAGATTCCCAGCTTATTACTCAAGGTTGTAAACCAAACCAATGGTAATGCTTCAGAGACGACTTTCATGTCCCAGCTTTATTCCTTCAAGGCTGTAGAAGACCTTTTCAGCAAACCAAATGGTAATGCTTCTGAGACGGACTTCATGTCCCAGCTTTATTCCTTCAGGCTGTAGAAGATTCCTTTCAGCAAACAAATAATAATGCTTCAGAGACGACTTCATGTCCCAGCTTTCTTTATTCCTTTCTTCAGACGGTCCCAGCTTTATCTTCAAGGTTGTAGAAGATTCCTTCAGCAACCAAAAATAATGCTTCAGAGACGACTTCATGTCCCAGCTTTATTCCTTTCAAGGCTGTAGAAGATTCCTTTCAGCAACCAAAATGGTAATGCTCAGAGACGACTTCATGTCCCAGTTTTATTACTTTCAAGGCTGTAGAAGATTCCTTTCAGCAACCAAATGGTAATGCTTCAGAGACGACTTCATGTCCCAGCTTTATTCCTTTCAAGGCTGTAGAAGCTTCAGAGACGACTTCATGTCCCAGCTTTATTCTCCTTCTGCAAGATCCAAATAAATGGTAATGCTTTCAGAGACGACTTCATGTCCCAGCTTTATTTTCAAGGCTGAAGATTCCTTTCAGCAACCAAATAATAATGCTTCAGAGACGACTCTTATGTTCCAGCTTTATTCCTTCAAGGTTGTAGAAGATTCCTTTCTCAAACTAAATGGTAATGCTTCAGAGACGACTTCATGTCCCAGCTTCTCCTTCATTGCTAGAAGACTCCTTTCAGCAACCAAATAATAATGCTTCAGAGACGACTTGTTCCAGCTTTATTCCTTCTCAAGGCTGTAGAAGATTCCTTTCAGCAACCAAATGGTAATGCTTCAGAGACGACTTCATGTCCCAGCTTTATTCCTTGCATGCTGTAGAAGATTCCCTTTCAGTAAACCAAATAATAATGCTTCAGACGACTTCATGTTCCAGCTTTTATTCTTCAAGGTTGTAGAAGATTCTTTCAGCAACCAAAATGGTAATGCTTCAGAGACGACTTCATGTCCTGTGCTTTATTCTTCAAGGCTGTAGAAGATTCCTTTCAGCAACCAAATAATAATGCTTCAGAGACGACTCTGTCCCAGCTTTATTCCTTCAAGGTTGTAGAAGATTCCTTTCAGCAACCAAATGGTAATGCTTCAGAGACGACTTCATGTCCCAGCTTTATTCCTTCAAGGTTGTAGAAGATTCCTTTCAGCAACCAATAATAATGCTTCAGAGACGACTTATGTCCCAGCTTTATCTTCCTTCAAGGCAACCAAATAATGTAGAAGATTATTCCTCCTTGATCTTTCAGCAACCAAATGGTAATGCTTCAGAGACGACTTCATGTCCCAGCTTTTGTATTCCTTCAAGGCTGTAGAAGATTCTTTCAGCAACCAAATGGTAATGCTTCAGAGACGACTTCATGTCCCAGCTTTATTCCTTTCAAGGCTGTAAGATTCCTTTCAGCAACCAAATGGTAATGCTTCAGAGACGACTTCATGTCCCAGCTTTATTCCTTCAAGGCTGTAGAAGATTCCCTTTCAGCAAACAAATAATAATGCTTCAGAGACGACTCATGTCCCAGCTTTATTCCTTCAAGGTTGTAGAAGATTCCTTTCAGCAACCAAATGGTAATGCTTCAGAGACGACTTCATGTCCCAGCTTTTTATCCCTTCAGCAGGGTGTTCAGAAGACTCCTTTCCCAACTAAATTCCTTTCAAAATAATGCTTCAGAGACGACTCTGCTGTCCCAGCTTTATTTATTCAAGGCTGTAGAAGATTTCAGCAACCAAATGGTACGTTTCAGAGACGACTTCATGTCCCAGCTTTATTCTTCAAGGCTGTAGAAGATTCCTTTCAGCAAACTAAATGGTAATGCTTCAGAGACGACTTCATGTCCCAGCTTTTCCTCAAGGTTGTAGAAGATTTCAGCAACTAAATGGTAATGCTTCAGAGACGATCATGTCCCAGCTTTATTCCTTCAAGGCTGTAGAAGATTCCTTTCAGCAACCAAATGGTACGTTTGGATGTCCCAGCTTATTCTTCAAGGTCAGAAGATTCTTTCATGTCCCCAGCTTTATTCCTTCAAGGCTGTAGAAGACCTTTTCAGCAACCAAATAATAATGCTTCAGAGACGACTTCATGTTCCAGCTTTATTCCTTCAAGGCTGTAGAAGATTCCTTTCAGCAACCAAATAATACGCTAATGCCCAGCTTTATTCCTTCAGGAGACGACTTTCATAAACCAAATGGTAATGCTTTATTCCTTCCAGCTTTTAGGCTGTAGAAGATTCCTTTCAGCAACCAAAATGGTAATGCGCTTCAGAGACGACTTCTTGCTGTCCCAGCTTTATTCCTTCAAGATCTGTAGAAGAAATAATAATTCAGCAACCATTCCTTCAAGGTAATAATGCTTCAGAGACGACTTCTATGTTCCAGCTTTTATTCCTTCAAGGCTGTAGAAGATTCTTTCAGCAACCAAATGGTAATGCTCAGAGTCCCAGCTTTATTCCTTCAAGGTCCCAGCTTTATTCCTTTACTTTCAAGGTTGAAGATTCCTTTCAGCAACCAAATAATAATGCTTCAGAGACGACTTCATGTCCCAGCTTTATTCCTTCAAGGTTGTAGCAAGATTCAGAGACGACTTCAGCCAACTTTAATGGTTCAAGGCTGTAGAAGACGACTTAATAATAATGCTTTATTCCTTCAAGGCCAGAAGATTCCTTTCAGCAAACCAAATGGTAATGCTTCAGACACGAATTCATGTTCCAGCTTTATTCCTTCAAGGCTGTAGAAGATCTTTTCAGCAACCAAATAATAATGCTCAGAGACGACTTCATGTCCCCAGCTTATTCCTTCAAGGCTGTGAAGATTCCTTCAGCAACCAAATAATAATGCTTCAGAGACGACTTCATGTCCCAGCTTTATTCCTTCAAGGCTGTAGAAGATTCCTTTCAGCAACTAAAATGGTACGTCCCAGCTGCTTCAAGGCTAGACGACTTTCATGTCCCGCTTTTTATTCCTTCAAGGCTGTAGAAGATCCTTTCAGCAACCAAATAATACGTTTAGAGACGACTTCATGTCCCAGCTTTTATTCCTTCAAGGCTGTAGAAGATTCCTTTCAAACCAAATGGTAATGCTTCAGAGACGACTTCTTATGTCCCATTCCTTCAAGCTTTTCTTCATTAATGTCAGAGACGACTTCATGTCCTAGGCTTATTCCCTTCAAGGTAGAAGATTCTTTCTAGCAACCAAATAATAATGCTTCAGAGACTTTCTTGTCCCAGCTTTATTCTTCTTCAGCAACCAAATGGCTGTAGAAGTCCCATTCCCAGAAGATTTTCAGCAACCAAATAATAATGCTTCAGAGACGACTTCATGTCCCAGCTTTATTCCTTCAAGGTTGTAAAGATTCTTTCAGCAACCAAATAATAATGCTTCAGAGACGACTTGTTGTCCCAGCTTTTATTCCTTCAAGGCTGTAGAAGACCTTTCAGCAAAAATAAAATTCAGGTAACAATATTTAAGGTTAGAAGACTTTTCATGTCCCAGAGATTACTTTATTCCTTCAAGGCCAGAAGATTCCTTTCAGCAACCAAATAATAATGCTTCAGAGACGACTTCATGTCCCAGCTTTATTCCTTCAAGGCTGTAGAAAGATTCCTTCAGCAACCAAATGGTAATGCTTCAGAGACGACTTCATGTCCCAGCTTTTGTTCCTTCAAGGCTGTAGAAGATTCCTTTCAGCAAAACCAAATAATAATGTTTCAGAGACGACTTCATGTCCCAGCTTTATTCTTCAAGGCACAGAAGATTCCTTTCAGCAACCAAAATGGTAATGCTTCAGACGACTTCATGTCCCCAGCTTTATTCCTTCAAGGCTGTAGAAGATTCCTTTCAGCAACCAAATAATAATGCTTGAGACGACTTCATGTCCCAGCTTTATTCCTTCAAGGCTGTAGAAGATTCCTTTCAAGCAACCAAATGGTAATGCTTCAGAGACGACTTCATATGTCCCAGCTTTATTCCTTCTTCATGTAGAAGATTCCTTTCAGTAACCAAATAATGCTTCAGAGACGACTTCTGTCCTTTTTGCAGACGATCTTCAGCAAACTGTCCGAGCCCTTTTATTCCTTCAAGGCTGTAGAAGATTCCTTTCAAATAATAATGTAACCAAATTCCTCAAGGTTGTAGAAGATGCTTCAGAGATGACTTGCTGTCCCAGCTTTATTCCTTCAAGGCTGTAGAAGATTCCTTTCAGCAACCAAATAATAATGCTTCAGAGACGACTTCATGTCCCAGCTTTATTCCTTCAAGGCTGAAGATTCCTTTCAGCAAACTAAAATGGTAATGCTTCAGGAGACGACTTCATGTCCCAGCTTTTATTCCTTCGGTTGTAGAAGGATTCTTTCAGCAACCAAAATGGTAATGCTCAGAGACGAATTCATGTCCCAGCTTTATCTTCAAGGCTGTAGAAGATTCCTTTCAGCAAATCAAAATGGTAATGCTTCAGAGACGACTTCATGTCCCAGCTTTATTCCTTCAAGGCTGTAGAAGATTCTTTTCAGCAACCAAATAATAATGCTCAGAGACGACTTCATGTCCCAGCTTTATTCCTTCAAGGTTGTAGAAGATCCTTTCAGCAACTTCAAATAATAATGTTTCAGAGACGACTTCATGTCCCAGCTTTATTCCTTCAAGGCTGTAGAAGATTCCTTTCAGCAACCAAATAATAATGCTTCAGAGACGACTTCATGTCCCAGCTTTATTCCTTCCAAGGCTGTAGAAGATCCTTTCAGCAACTAAATGGTAATGCTCAGAGACGACTTCATGTCCCAGCTTTATTCCTTCAAGGTTGTAGAAGATTCCTTTCAGCAAACCAAATAATAATGTTGAGACGACTTAATGTCCCAGCTTTTATCCTTCAAGGCTGTAGAAGATTCTTCAGCAACCAAAATGTTAATGCTTCAGAGACGACTTCATGTCCCAGCTTTTATTCCTTGGCTGTAGAAGATTACTTTCAGCAACCAAAAGCTGGTAATGCTTCAGAGACGACTTCATGTCCCAGCTTTATTCCTCTTCAAGGCTGTAGAAGATTCCTTTCAGCAAAACTAAATGGTAATGCTTCAGAGACGACTTTATGTCCCCAGCTTTTATTCCTTCAAGGCTGTAGAAGATTCCTTTTCAGCAACCAAATAATAATGCTTTCAGAGACGACTTCATGTCCAGCTTTTTCCTTCAAGGTTGTAGAAGATTCCTTTCAGCAACCAAATGGTAATGCTTCAGAGACGACTTTCATGTCCCAGCTTTTATTCCTTCATATTGTAGAAGATTCCTTCAGCAACCAAATGGTAAGACGACTGTCCCAGCTGTAGAGACTTCAGCAACCAACAATAATGTCTTGTCCCAGATTTATTCCTTTCAAGGCAACCAACAATAATGAGACGATTCCCCAGCTTTGACCTCTTTCCAAGGCAAAGATTCTGGGCGGTAATGCTTCAGAGATTTCGACCGCATGTCCCAGGTTTATTCCCCAGCTTTATTCCTTCAAGGCTGTAGAAGATTCCTTCAGCAAACCAAATGGTAATGCTTCAGAGACGACTTTCATGTCCCAGCTTTTATTCTTCAAGGTTGTGAAGATTCTTTCAGCAACCAAATGGTAATGCTTCAGAGACGACTTCATGTCCCAGCTTTATTCCTTCAAGGCTGTAGAAGATCCCTTTCAGCAACCAAATGGTAATGCTTCAGAGACGACTTCATGTCCCAGCTTTATTCCTTCAAGGCTGTAGAAGATTCCTTTCAGCAAACCAAATGGTAATGTTTCAGAGACGACTTCATGTCCCAGCTTTATTCCTTCATACATGAAGATTCTTTCAGCAACTAAATAATAATGCTTCAGAGACGACTTCATGTCCCAGCTTTATTCTTCAAGGTTGTAGAAGATTCCTTCAGCAACCAAATGGTAATGCTTCAGAGACGACTTCATGTCCCAGCTTTTTATTCCTTCAAGGCTGTAGAAGATTCCTTTCAGCAAACTAAATAATAATGCTTCAGAGACGACTTCATGTCCCAGCTTTATTCCTTCAAGGTTGTAGAAGATTCCTTCAGCAACCAAATGGTAATGCTTCAGAGACGACTTTTGCTGTCCCAGCTTTATTCCTGCTGTAGAAGATTCTTTCAGCAACCAAATAATAACAATGCTTCAGAGACGACTTATGTCCCAGCTTTTATTCCTTCAAGGCTGTAGAAGATTCCTTCAGCAACCAAATGGTAATGCTTCAGAGACGACTCATATGTCCCAGCTTTATTCCTCAAGGCTGTAGAAGATTCCTCTTGCAACCAAATAATAATGCTTCAGAGACGACTTCATGTCCCAGTTTTATTCCTTCAAGGCTGTAGAAGATTCCTTTCAGCAACCAAATGGTAATGTTTAGAGACGACTTCATGTCCCAGCTTTATTCTTCAAGTCTGTAGAAGATTCCTTTCAGCAAACTAAATAATAATGCTTCAGAGACGACTTCATGTCCCAGCTTTATTCCTTATTCCTTCAGCAACCAAATGGTAATGCTTCAGAGATTGACTGTAGAAGGCTGTAGAAGATTCCTTTCAGCAACCAAATAATAATGCTTCAGAGACGACTTCATGTCCCAGCTTTTTATTCCTTCAAGGCTGTAGAAGATTCTTTCAGCAACCAAATTGTAATGCTTCAGAGACGACTTTCATGTCCCAGCTTTATTCCCTTCAAGGCTGTAGAAGATTCCTTTCAGCAACCAAATGGTAATGTTTGCAGACGACTTCAGTCCCAGCTTCCTTCAGGAGAAGATTCCTTTCAGCAACCAAGTGGTAATGCTTCAGAGACGACTTTCAGAGACGATTCCCCAGCTTTCAGGCAACCTTTTCCAACTAAAATAATAATGCTTCAGAGACGACTTGTGTCCCAGCTTTATTCCTTCAAGGCTGTAAGATTCCTTTCAGCAACCAAAATAATGCTTCAGAGACGACTTCATGTCCCAGCTTTATTATTCAATCCTTCACGAAGATTCTTTCAGCAACCAAATAATAATGTATGTCCAGCTTTAAAGATTCCTTTCAGCAACCAAATAATAATGCTTCAGAGACGACTTCATGTCCCAGCTTTATTCCTTCAAGGCTGTAGAAGATTCCTTTCAGCAAACAAATAATAATGCTTCAGAGACGACTTCATGTCCCAGCTTTATTCCTTCAAGGCTGTAGAAGATTCCTTTCAGCAACCAAATAATAATGCTTCAGAGACGACTTCATGTCCCAGCTTTATTCCTTCAAGGCTGTAGAAGATTCTTTCAGCAACCAAATGGAATGCTTCAGAGACGACTTCATGTCCCAGCTTTTTTTTCCTTCAAGGCTGTAGAAGATTCCTTCAGCAACCAAATGGTAATGCTTCTTCAGAGACGACTTCATGTCCCAGCTTTATTCCTTCACATGTAGAAGATTCTTTCAGCACCAAATAATAATGCTTCAGGAGACGACTTCATGTCCCAGCTTTATTCCTTCAAGGCTGTAGAAGATTCTTTCAGCAACCAAATGGTAATGCTTCAGAGACGACTTCGCTGTCCCAGCTTTATTCCTTCAAGGCTGTAGAAGATTCCTTTCAAGCAAACAAATAATAATGCTTCAGAGACGACTTCATCCCAGCTTTCCCAGCTTTATTCCTTTCAAGGTTGCAGAAGATTCCTTTCAGCAACCAAATAATAATGTACTTCAGAGACGACTTCATGTTCCCAGCTTTTTTATTCCTTCAAGGCTGTAGAAGATTCCTTTCAGCAAATCAAATAATAATGTGCTTCAGACGTCTTCATGTCCCAGCTTTTATTCCTTCAAGGCTGTAGAAGATTTTTCAGCAACCAAAATGGTAAGCGCGACTTCAGAGACGACTTCATGTCCCAGCTTTATTCCTTCAAGGTTGTAGAAGATTCCTTTCAGCAACCAAATAATAATAACTTCAGAGAGACGACTTATGTCCCAGCTTTATTCCTTCAAGGCTGTAGAAGATTCCGCTTTCAGCAACCAAATAATAATGCTTCAGAGACGACTTCATGTCCCAGCTTTTTATTCCTTCAAGGCTGTAGAAGATTCCTTTCAGCAACCAAATAATAATGTTTCAGAGACGACTTCATATGTCCCAGCTTTTTATTCCTTCAAGGCTGAAGATTCCTTTCAACAACCAAATGGTAATGCTTCAGAGACGACTTCATGTCCCAGCTTTATTCCTTCAAGGCTGTAGAAGATTCCCTTTCAGCAACCAAATAATAATACTCAGAGACGACTTCATGTCCCAGCTTTATTCCTTCAAGGCTGTGAAGATTCCTTTCAGCAACCAAATAATAATGCTTCAGAGACGACTTCATGTCCCAGCTTTATTCCTTCAAGGCTGTAGAAGATTCCTTTCAGCAACCAAATAATAATGTCTTCAGAGACGACTTCATGTCCCAGCTTTATTCCTTCAAGGCTGTAGAAGATTCCTTTCAGCAATAAATAATAATGCTTCAGAGACGACTTCATGTCCCAGCTTTATTCCTTCAAGGCTGTGAGAAGATTCCTTTCAGCAACCAAATAATAATGCTTCAGGAGACGTCTTCATGTCCCAACTTTATTCCTTCAAGGCTGTCCCAGATTCCTTTTCATAATGATAATACCAGAGCGACTGTGTCCCAGCTTTATTCCTTCCTTTCAGCAACCAAATGGTAATGCTTCAGAGACGACTTCATGTCCCAGCTTTATTCTTCAAGGCTGTAGAAGATTCCTTTCAGCAACCCAATAATAATGCTTCAGAGACGACTTCATGTCCC
Organism: Acanthosepion pharaonis; assembly: GCA_903632075.3. Lineage (NCBI taxonomy): Eukaryota > Metazoa > Mollusca > Cephalopoda > Sepiida > Sepiidae > Acanthosepion > Acanthosepion pharaonis. The sequence goes on along the minus strand of CAHIKZ030001125.1, from coordinate 1,751,462 downwards.
AGCTTTATTCCTTCAAGGCTGTAGAAGATTCTTTCAGCAACCAACAATAATGCTTCAGAGACGACTTCATGTGTCCCAGCTTTATTCCTTCAAGGCTGTGAAGATTCCTTTCAGCAACCAAATAATAATGCTTCAGAGACGATTCCTTCAAGTCCCAGCAGCAAAATTTATTCCTTCAAGTCTGTGAAGATTCCTTTTCAGCAACCAAATGGTAATGCTTCAGAGACGACTTACAGTCCCAGCTTTATTCTTCAAGGCTGTAGAAGATTCCTTTCAGCAAACCAAATGGTAATGCTTCAGAGACGACTTCATGTCCCAGCTTTATTCCTCCTTCAAGGCTGTAGGTATTTCTTTCAGCAACCAAATGGTAATGCTTCAAGACGACTTCATGTCCCAGCTTTTTTCCTTCTTCAAGGCTGTAGATTCCTTTCAGCAACCAAATAAATAATGCTTCAGAGACGACTTCATGTCCCAGCTTTATTCCTTCAAGGCTGTAGAAGATTCCTTTCAGCAACCAAATAATAATGTTTTCAGGGACGACTTCATGTCCAGCTTTATTCCTTCAAGGCTGTGAAGATTCTTTCAGCAACCAAATAATAATGCTTCAGAGACGAGCTTCATGTCCCAGATTTATTCCTTCAAGGCTGTGAAGATTCCTTTCAGCAACCAAATGGTAATGCTTCAGAGACGACTTCATGTCCCAACTAAGGCTTTATTCATGTCTTTATTCCTTCTAGTATAGAAGATTCCTTTCAACAGCAAAATAATAGAAGAGACGACCATGTCCTTTCCTTCGCAGCAACTAAAATAATAATGCTTCAGAGACGACTTTCATGTCCTTTTATTCCTTTAGCATTTATTCCAACCAAATAATAAATAACACAGAAGATTCCTTCAAGCAACCAAGCAAATGGTAATAACTAAGAGACGACTTCATGTCCCAGCTTTTATTCATTAAAGGTTGTAGAAGATTTCTTTCAGCAACCAAATAATAATGCTTCAAGGAGACGACTTCATGTCCCAGCTTTTATTCATTCAAGGTTCATGTCCAGAAGATTTTCAGCAACCAAATGGTAATGCTTCAGAGACGACTTCATGTCCCAGCTTTATTCCTTCAAGGCTGTAGAAGATTCCTTTCAGCAACCAAATAATAATGCTTCAGAGACGACTTCATGTCCCAACGTAAATAATAATGCTTTATTCCTTCAAGGCTGTAGAAGATTCCTTTCAGCAACCAAATGGTAATGCTTCAGAGACGACTTCATGTCAGCTTTTATTCAACTGTCCCCAGCTTTATTCCTTCAAGGCTTTATAGAAGATTCCTTTCAGCAAAAAATAATAATGTTCAGAGACGACTTCATGTCCTTCGCAGCTTTATTCCTTCAAGGCTGTAGAAGATTCCTTTCAGCAACCAAATAATAATGAGACTTCAGAGACGACTTCATGTCCCAGCTTTATTCCTTCAAGGCATTAAAGTAGAAGATTCCTTTCAGCAACCAAATAATAATGCTTCAGAGACGACTTCATGTCCCCAGCTTTATTCCTTCAAGGTTGTTTAGAAGATTCTTTCAGCAACCAAATAATAATGCTTCAGAGACGACTTCGTGTCCCAGCTTTATTCCTTCAAGGCTGTAGAAGATTCCTTTCAGCAACCAAATAATAATGCTTCAGAGACGACTTCATGTCCCAGCTTTATTCCTAAGAACAAGGCGCTGTAGAAATAATAATGCTTCAGAGACGACTTCATGTCTTTCCTTCAAGCAACCAAATGGTAATCCTTCAGAGACGACTTCATGTCCCAGCTTTGTTCATTCCTTCAAGGCTGTAGAAGATTCCTTTCAGCAAACAAATAATAATGCTTCAGAGACGACTTCATGTCCCAGCTTTATTCCTTCAAAGGCTGTAGAAGATTCCTTTCAACAACAAATGGTAATGCTTCAGACGACTTCATGTCCCAGCTTTATTCCTTCATATTGTAGAAGATTCCTTTCAGCAACAAATAATGCTTCAGAGACGACTTCATGTCCCAGATTTTATTCCTTCAAGGCTGTGAAGATACCTTTCATAACCAAATACTAATGCTTCGGAGAGGACTTCATGTCCCAGCTTTATTCCTTCAGAAATTCAATGCTGATTCCTTTCAACAACCAAATGGTAATGCTTCAGAGACGACTTCATGTCCAGCTTTATTCCTTCAAGGCTGTAGAAGATTCCTTCATAAACCAAATGGTAATGACTTCATGTCCCAGAGAAAACAGACACTTCAAATAATAAAATACGTCCTTCATGTCAGCTTATCCCTTCAAGGCTTTGTAGAACGACTTCCTTTTCAGCAACCCTTTCAAACAAATAATAGCTTCAGAGACGACTTCATGTCCCAGCTTTGTTCCTTCAGGCTCTTCCAATAGTGTCTTCGAGAGAAGTCCCATTTCCTTCAAGGCAATTCCTTAAATGGTAATGCTTCAGAGACGACTTCATGTCCCAGCTTTATTCCTTCGAAACCCTTAAGACCCTTTCAGCAACCAAATGGTAATGCTTGAGACGAATTCATGTCCCAGCTTTATTCCTTCATACAGGTACCTTTCAGCAACCAAATAATAATGCTTCAGAGACGACTTCAGTCCCAGCTTTATTCCTTCAAGGCTGTAGAAGATTCCTTTCAGCAACCAAATAATAATGCTTCAGAGACGACTTCATGTCCCAGCTTTATTCCTTCAAGGCTGTAGAAGATTCCTTTCAGCAACCAAATAATAGTAGCTTCAGAGACGACTTCATGTCCCAGCTTTATTCCTTCAAGGCTGGCGAAGATTCCTTTCAGCAACCAAATGGTAATGCTCAGAGACGACTTCGTGTCCCAGCTTTTATTCCTTCAAGGCTGTAGAAGATTCTAGCAACCAAATAATAATGCTTCAGAGACGACATGTCCCAGCACATTCCTTCACATGAAGATTCCTTTCAGCAACAAATGGTAAATAGCTGAGACGACTTCATGTCCCAGCTTTTATTCTTCAAGGCTGTAGAAGATTCCTTTCAGCAACCAAATAATAATGCTTCAGACGACTGTGTCGCTTTTGTTCTTCAAAGGCTGTCCCAGCTTTATTCAGAGACGACTTCATGTCAGCTTTATTCCTTCAGGGCTGTAGAATTCGCTTTCAGCAACTAAATGGTAATACTTCAGAGACGACTTCGAGACCTTCAAGGCTGTAGTTCCTTTCAACCAAATAATAATATAATAATGCTTCAGCTTTATTCCTTCAAGGCTGTGACTTCATGTCTTCAGACTTTATTCCTTCAAGGCTGTAGAAGATTCCTTTCAGCAACCAAATGGTAATGCTTCAGAGACGACTTCGTATGTCCCAGCTTTATTCATTCAAGGCTGTAGAAGATTCCTTTCAGCAACCAAATAATAATGCTTCAGAGACGACTTCATGTCCCAGCTTTATTCCTTCAAGGCTTAAGATTCCTTTCAGCAACCAAATAATAATGCTTCAGAACGACTTCATGTCCAACTTTATTCCTTCAAGGCTGTAGAAGATTCCTTTCAAACAAAATAATAATGCTTCAGAGACGACTTCATGTCCCAGCTTTATTCATTCAAGGCTGTAGAAGATTCCTTTCAGCAACCAAATAATAATGCTTCAGAGACGACTTCATGTCCCAGCTTTATTCCTTCAAGGCTGTGAAGATTCCTTTCAGCAACCAAATGGTAATGCTTCAGAGACGACTTCATGTCCCAGCTTTATTCCTTCAAGGCTGTAGAAGATTCCTTTCAGCAACAAAATGGTAATGCTTCAGAGACGACTTCCATGTCCCAGCTTTATTCCTTCAAGGCTGTAGAAGATTCCTTTCAGCAACCAAATAATAATGCTTCAGAGACGACTTCATGTCCAGCTTTATTCCTTCAAAAACTGTAGAAGATTCCTTCAACAACCAAATAATAATGCTTCAGAGACGACTTCATGTCCCAGCTTTATTCCTTCAAGGCTGTAGAATTCCTTTCAGCAACCAAATGGTAATGCTTCAGAGACGACTTCATGTCCCAGCTTTATTCCTTCAAGGCTGTAGAAGATTCCTTTCAGCAACCAAATAATAATGCTTCAGAGACGACTTCATGTCCCAGCTTTATTCCTTCAAGGCTGTAGAAGATTCCTTTCAACAACCAAATAATAATGCTTCAGAGACGACTTCATGTCCCAGCTTTATTCCTTCAAGGCTGTAGAAGATTCCTTTCAGCAACCAAATAATAATGCTTCAGAGACGACTTCATGTCCCAGCTTTATTCCTTCAAGGCTGTAGAAGATTCCTTTCAGCAACCAAATAATAATGCTTCAGAGACGACTTCATGTCCCAGCTTTATTCCTTCAAGGCTGTAAAGATTCCTTTCAGCAACCAAATAATAATGCTTCAGAGACGACTTCATGTCCCAGCTTTATTCCTTCAAGGCTGTAGAAGATTCCTTTCAGCAACCAAATAATAATGCTTCAAGAGACGACTTCATGTCCCAAGCTTTATTCCTTCAAGGCTGTAGAAGATTCCTTTCAGCAACCAAATAATAATGCTTCAGAGACGACTTCATGTCCCAGCTTTATTCCTTCAAGGCTGTAGAAGATTCCTTTCAGCAACCAAATAATAATGCTTCAGACGACTTCATGTCCCAGCTTTATTCCTTCAAGGCTGTAGAAGATTCCTTTCAGCAACCAAATAATAATGCTTCAGAGACGACTTCATGTCCCAGCTTTATTCCTTCAAGGCTGTAGAAGATTCCTTTCAGCAACCAAATAATAATGCTTCAGAGACGACTTCATGTCCCAGCTTTATTCCTTCAAGGCTGTAGAGATTCCTTTCAGCACCAAATAATAATGCTTCAGAGACGACTTCATGTCCCAGCTTTATTCCTTCAAGGCAGCAGAAGATTCTTTCAGCAACCAAATGGTAATGCTTCAGAGACGACTTCATGTCCCAGCTTTATTCCTTCAAGGCTGTAGAAGATTCCTTTCAGCAACAAATGGTAATGCTTCAGGAGACGACTTACGTCCCAGCTTTATTCCTTCAAGGCTGTAGAAGATTCTTTCATGTCTTCAGAGACGACTTCCAGCTTTATTCCTTCAAGGCTGTAGAAGATTCCTTTCAGCAACCAAATAATAATGCTTCAGAGACGACTTCATGTCCCAGCTTTATTCCTTCAAGGCTGTAGAAGATTCCTTTCAGCAACCAAATGGTAATGCTTCAGAGACGACTTCATGTCCTGCTTTATTCCTTCAAGGCTGTAGAAGATTCCTTTCAGCAACCAATAATAATGCTTCAGAGACGACTTCATGTCCCAGCTTTATTCCTTCAAGGCTGTAGAAGATTCCTTTCAGCAACCAAATAATAATGCTTCAGAGACGACTTCATGTCCCAGCTTTATTCCTTCAAGGCTGTAGAAGATTCCTTTCAGCAACCAAATAATAATGCTTCAGAGACGACTTCATGTCCCAGCTTTATTCCTTCAAGGCTGTAGAAGATTCCTTTCAGCAAAATAATAATGCCAAATTCATGTCCCATTTGTTCCTTCAATGCTTCAGAGACGACTTCATGTCCCAGCTTTATTCCTTCAAGGCTGTAGAAGATTCCTTTCAGCAACCAAATAATAATGCTTCAGAGACGACTTCATGTCCCAGCTTTATTCCTTCAAGGCTGTAGAAGATTCCTTTCAGCAACCAAATAATAATGCTTCAGAGACGACTTCATGTCCCAGCTTTATTCCTTCAAGGCTGTAGAAGATTCCTTTCAGCAACCAAATAATAATGCTTCAGAGACGACTTCATGTCCCAGCTTTATTCCTTCAAGGCTGTAGAAGATTCCTTTCAGCAACCAAATAATAATGCTTCAGAGACTTCATGAGACGACTTCATGTCCCAGCAACCAAATTTATTTATTCCTTCAAGGCTGTAGAAGATTCCTTTCAGCAACCAAATGGTAATGCTTCAGAGACGACTTCATGTCCCAGCTTTATTCCTTCAAGGCTGTAGAAGATTCCTTTCAGCAACCAAATAATAATGCTTCAGAGACGACTTCATGTCCCAGCTTTATTCCTTCAAGGCTGTAGAAGATTCCTTTCAGCAACCAAATAATAATGCTTCAGAGACGACTTCATGTCCCAGCTTTATTCCTTCAAGGCTGTAGAAGATTCCTTTCAGCAACCAAATAATAATGCTTCAGAGACGACTTCATGTCCCAGCTTTATTCCTTCAAGGCTGTAGAAGATTCCTTTCAGCAACCAAATAATAATGCTTCAGAGACGACTTCATGTCCCAGCTTTATTCCTTCAAGGCTGTAGAAGATTCCTTTCAGCAACCAAATGGTAATGCTTCAGAGACGACTTCATGTCCCAGCTTTATTCCTTCAAGGCTGTAGAAGATTCCTTTCAGCAACCAAATAATAATGCTTCAGAGACGACTTCATGTCCCAGCTTTATTCCTTCAAGGCTTTTATTCCTTCAAGGCTGAAGATTCCTTTCAGCAACCAAATAATAATGCTTCAGAGACGACTTCATGTCCCAGCTTTATTCCTTCAAGGCTGTAGAAGATTCCTTTCAGCAACCAAATGGTAATGCTTCAGAGACGACTTCATGTCCCAGCTTTATTCCTTCAAGGCTGTAGAAGATTCCTTTCAGCAACCAAATAATAATGCTTCAAGAGACGACTTCATGTCCCAGCTTTATTCCTTCAAGGCTGTAAAAGATTCCTTTCAACAACCAAATAATAATGCTTCAGAGACGACTTCATGTCCCAGCTTTATTCCTTCAAGGCTGTAGAAGATTCCTTTCAGCAACCAAATAATAATGCTTCAGAGACGACTTCATGTCCCAGCTTTATTCCTTCAAGGCTGTAGAAGATTCCTTTCAGCAACCAAATAATAATGCTAATGCTTCATGCTTCAGAGACGACCTTCATGTCCCAGCTTTATTCCTTCAAGGCTGTAGAAGATTCCTTTCAGCAACCAAATAATAATGCTTCAGAGACGACTTCATGTCCCAGCTTTATTCCTTCAAGGCTGTAGAAGATTCCTTTCAGCAACCAAATGGTAATGCTTCAGAGACGACTTCATGTCCCAGCTTTATTCCTTCAAGGCTGTAGAAGATTCCTTTCAGCAACCAAATAATAATGCTTCAGAGACGACTTCATGTCCCAGCTTTATTCCTTCAAGGCTGTAGAAGATTCCTTTCAGCAACCAAATAATAATGCTTCAGAGACGACTTCATGTCCCAGCTTTATTCCTTCAAGGCTGTAGAAGATTCCTTTCAAAACCAAATAATAATGCTTCAGAGACGACTTCATGTCCCAGCTTTATTCCTTCAAGGCTGTAGAAGATTCCTTTCAGCAACCAAATAATAATGCTTCAGAGACGACTTCATGTCCCAGCTTTATTCCTTCAAGGCCTTTCAGCAACCAAATGGTAATGCTTCAGAACGACTTCCTTTTTATTCCTTCAAGGCTGTGAGCAACAAAATAATAATGCTTCAGAGACGACTTCATGTCCCAGCTTTATTCCTTCAAGGCTGTAGAAGATTCCTTTCAGCAACCAAATAATAATGCTTCAGAGACGACTTCATGTCCCAGCTTTATTCCTTCAAGGCTGTAGAAGATTCCTTTCAGCAACCAAATAATAATGCTTCAGAGACGACTTCATGTCCCAGCTTTATTCCTTCAAGGCTGTAGAAGATTCCTTTCAGCAACCAAATGGTAATGCTTCAGAGACGACTTCATGTCCCAGCTTTATTCCTTCAAGGCTGTAGAAGATTCCTTTCAGCAACCAAATAATAATGCTTCAGAGACGACTTCATGTCCCAGCTTTATTCCTTCAAGGCTGGCTGTAGAAGATTCCTTTCAGCAACCAAATGGTAATGCTTCAGAGACGACTTCATGTCCCAGCTTTATTCCTTCAAGGCTGTGAAGATTCCTTTCAGCAACAAATAATAATGCTTCAGAGACGACTTCATGTCCCAGCTTTATTCCTTCAAGGCTGTAGAAGATTCCTTTCAGCAACAAATAATAATGCTTCAGAGACGACTTCATGTCCCAGCTTTATTCCTTCAAGGCTGTAGAAGATTCCTTTCAGCAACCAAATAATAATGCTTCAGAGACGACTTCATGTCCCAGCTTTATTCCTTCAAGGCTGTAGAAGATTCCTTTCAGCAACCAAATAATAATAATTCAGAGACGACTTCATGTCCCAGCTTTATCCCAAGGCTTTATTCCTTTCAGCAACCAAATAATAATGCTTCAGAACGACTTCATGTCCCAGCTTTATTCCCAAAAGGCTAATGCTTTCAGAGACGACTTCATGTCCCAGCTTTATTCCTTCAAGGCTGTAGAAGATTCCTTTCAGCAACAAATAATAATGCTTCAGAGACGACTTCATGTCCCAGCTTTATTCCTTCAAGGCTGTAGAAGATTCCTTTCAGCAACCAAATAATAATGCTTCAGAGACGACTTCATGTCCCAGCTTTATTCCTTCAAGGCTGTAGAAGATTCCTTTCAGCAACCAAATAATAATGCTTCAGAGACGACTTCATGTCCCAGCTTTATTCCTTCAAGGCTGTAGAAGATTCCTTTCAGCAACCAAATAATAATGCTTCAGAGACGACTTCATGTCCTTCAAAGCTTTATTCCTTCAAGGCTGTAGAAGATTCCTTTCAGCAACCAAATAATAATGCTTCAGAGACGACTTCATGTCCCAGCTTTATTCCTTCAAGGCTGTAGAAGATTCCTTTCAGCAACCAAATAATAATGCTTCAGAGACGACTTCATGTCCCAGCTTTATTCCTTCAAGGCTGTAGAAGATTCCTTTCAGCAAATAATAATAATGCTTCAAGAGACGACAAATTCATGTTCCGACTTCATGTCTTTATTCCTTCAAGGCTGTAGAAGATTCCTTTCAGCAACAAATGGTAATGCTTCAGAGACGACTTCATGTCCCAGCTTTATTCCTTCAAGGCAGTAGAAGATTCCTTTCAGCAACAAATAATAATGCTTCAGAGACGACTTTCATGTCCCACTTCATGTCCCCAGCTTTATTCCTTCAAGGCTGTAGAAGATTCCTTTCAGCAACAAATAATAATGCTTCAGAGACGACTTCATGTCCCAGCTTTATTCCTTCAAGGCTGTAGAAGATTCCTTTCAGCAACCAAATAATAATGCTTCAGAGACGACTTCATGTCCCAGCTTTATTCCTTCAAGGCTGTAGAAGATTCCTTTCAGCAACCAAATAATAATGCTTCAGAGACGACTTCATGTCCCAGCTTTATTCCTTCAAGGCTGTAGAAAGATTCCTTTCATAATAATGCTTCAGAGACGACTTCATGTCCCAGCTTTATTCCTTCAAGGCTGTAGAAGATTCCTTTCCAGCAACCAAATAATAATGCTTCAGAGACGACTTCATGTCCCAGCTTTATTCCTTCAAGGCTGTAGAAGATTCCTTTCAGCAACCAAATAATAATGAGACGACTTCATGTCCCAGCTTTATTCCTTCAAGGCTGTAGAAGATTCCTTTCAGTAAACCAAATGGTAATGCTTCAGAGACGATCACGTTCCAGCTTTATTCCTTCATGCCGTAGAAGATCTCCTTTCAGCAACCAAATATCAATGCTTCAGAGACGACTTCATGTCCCAGCTTACCCTTCAAGGTTGCAGAAGATTCCCTTTCAGCAAACCAAATGGTAATGCTTCAGAGACGACTTCATGTCCCAGCTTTATTCTTCACGTGAAGATTCCTTTCTAAACCAAATACGAATGTTTCAGAGACGAATTTCATGTCCCAGCTTTTATTCCTTCAAGGCTGTAGCATTCCCCAGCAACCAAAATGGTAATGCTTCAGAGATCGACTTCATGTCCCAGCTTTATCTCCTGGCACAGAAGATCTTTCAGCAACCAAATACAATGCTTCAGAGACGACTTCATGTCCCAGCTTTATTCCTTTCTAAGGCTGGAAGATCTTCAACCAAATAATACGACTCTATGTCCTAGCTGGACCTTCAAGGTTACAGAAGGATTCCTTTCAGCAACCAAATGGTACGCTTCAGAGAGACGACTTCATGTCCCAGCTTTATTCCTTCGTTAGAAGATCTTTCAGCAACCAAATGGTAACAAGCCTAGAGATGATCATGTCCCAGCTTTACCTTCAAGGCCAGAAGATTCCTTTCAGCAACCAAATGGTAATGCTCAGAGACAACCATGTCCCAGCTTTATTCCTTCAAGGTTGTAGAAGATTCCTTCAGCAACCAAATGGTAATGCTTCAGAGACGACTTTGTCCCAGCTTTATTCCTTCAAGGCTGTAGAAGATTCCTTTCAGCAACCAAGACGACTTGTGTCAACTTTATTCCTTCAGGCTGTAGAGAATTCCTTTCAACAAATAATAATAAAGCTTCAGAGACGACTTCATGTCCCAGCTTTATTCCTTCAAGGCTGTAGAAGATTCCTTTTTCAGCAACCAAATAATAATGTTTCAGAGACGACTTCATGTCCCAGCTTTATTCCTTCAAGGCTGTAGAAGACCTTTTCAGCAACCAAATAATAATGCTTCAGAGACGATCATGTCCTAGCTTATTCCTTCGGGCTGTAGAAGATTCTTCAGCAACCAAATAATAATGCTTCAGAGACGACTTCATGTCCCAGCTTTATTCCTTCAAGGTTGTAGAAGATTCCTTTCAGCAAACTAAGTGGTAAATAATGCTTCAGAGACGACTTCATGTCCCAGCTTTATTCCTTCAAGGTTGTAGAAGATACTTTCAGCAACCAAATGGTAATGGTTAGAATGACTTATGTCCCAGCTTTTATCTTCATAATAGATTCCTTTCTAGCAACCAAATAATAATGCTTCAGAGACGACTTCATGTCCCAGCTTTATTCCCTTCCAAGGCTGTAGAAGATTCCTTTCAGCAACCAAATGGTAATGCTTCAGAGACGACTTACGGTCCCAGCTTTATTCCTTCAAGGCTGTAGAAGATTCCTTTCAGCAGCAAATGGTAATGCTTCAGAGACGACTTCATGTCCCAGCTTTATTCCTTCAAGGCTGTAGAAGATTCCTTTCAGCAACCAAATAATAATGCTTCAGAGACGACTTCATGTCCCATTTATTCCTTCAAGGCTGTAGAAGATTCCTTTCAGCAACAAAATAATAATGCTTCAGAACGACTTCATGTCCCAGCTTTATTCCTTCAAGGCTGAAGATTCCTTTCAGCAACCAAATAATAATGCTTCAGAGACGACTTCATGTCCCAGCTTTATTCCTTCAAGGCTGTAGAAGATTCCTTTCAGCAACCAAATAATAATGCTTCAGAGACGACTTCATGTCCCAGCTTTATTCCTTCAAGGCTGTAGAAGATTCCTTTCAGCAACCAAATGGTAATGCTTCAGACGACTTCATGTCCAGCTTTATTCCTTCAAGGCTGTAGAAGATTCCTTTCAGCAACCAAATAATAATGCTTCAGAGACGACTTCATGTCCCAGCTTTATTCCTTCAAGGCTGTAGAAGATTCCTTTCAGCAACCAAATAATAATGCTTCAGAGACGACTTCATGTCCCAGTTTTATTCCTTCAAAGGCTGTGAGATTCCTTTCAGCAACCAAATGCAATGCTCAGAGACGACTTCATGTCCCAGCTTTATTCCTTCAGGGCTGTAGAAGATTCCTTTCAGCAACCAAAAAATAATGCTTCAGAGACGACTTCATGTCCCCAGCTTATTCCTTTCAAGGTAATGTAGAAGTCCCAATTTTATTCCTTCAAGCAACCAACAATAATAATGCTTCAGAGACGACTTCATGTCCCAGCTTTATTTCCTTCAAGGCTGTAGAAGATTCCCTTTCAGCAAATCCAATAATAATGCTTCAGAGACGACTTCATGTCCCAGCTTTTATTCCTTCAAGGTTGTAGAAGATCTTTAGCAACCAAATGGTAATAACAGAGACGACTTCATGTCCCAGCTTTTATTCCTTCAAGGCTGTAGAAGATTCCTTTCAGCAACCAAATGGTAATGCTTCAGAGACGACTTGTCCCAGCTTTATTCCTTCAAGGCTGTAGAAGATTCCCTTTCAGCAACCAAATAATAATGCTTCAGAGACGACTTATTGTCCAGCTTGCATTCCTTCAAGGCTGTGAAAGATTCCTTTCAACAGCAAATGGTAATGCTTCAGAACGACTACATGTCCCAGCACTGTTCGCTTCAAGGCTGTAGAAGATTCTTTCAGCAACCAAATAATAGCTACAGAGACGACTTATGTCCCAGCTTTATTCCTCAAGGCTGTGAAAATTCCTTTCAACAGCAGATAAATAATGCTTCAGAGACGACTTCATGTCCCAGCTTTATTCCTTCAAGGCTGTAGAAGATTCCTTTCAGCAACCAAATAATAATTATTCTTCAGAGACGACTTCATGTCCCAGCTTTATTCCTTCAAGGCTGTAGAAGATTCCTTTCAGCAACCAAATAATAATGCTTCAGAGACGACTTCATGTCCAGCTTTATTCCTTCAAGGCTGTAGATTCCTTTCAGCAACCAAATAATAATGCTTCAGAGACGACTTCATGTCCCAGCTTTATTCCTTCAAGGCTGTATTCCTTTCAGCAACTAAATAATAATGCTTCAGAGACGACTTACGTCCCAGCTTTATTCCTTCATATTGTAGAAGATTCCTTTCAGCAACCAAATGGTAATGTCGAGACGACTTGGCGTCCCAGCTTTATTCCTTCAAGGCTGTAGATTCCTTTCAGCAACCAAATAATAATGCTTCAGAGACGACTTCATGGTCCCAGCTTTATTCCTTCAAGGTTGTAGAAGACTCCCTTTCTCAGCAACCAAATAATAATGCCTTCAGAGACGACTTCTACGTCCCAGCTTTATTCCTTCAAGGCTGTAGAAGATTCTTTCAGCAACCAAATAATAATGCTTCAGAGACTTCTGTCCCAGCTTTATTCCTTCAAGGCTGTAGAAGATTCCTTTCAGCAACCAAATGGTAATGTCGAGACGACTTCATGTCCCAGCTTTATTCCTTCGCTGTAGAAGATTCCCTTTCAGCAAACCAAATAATAATGCTTCAGAGACGACTTCATGTCCCAGCTTTCTTTATTCTTCAAGGTTGTAGAAGATCTTTTCAGCAACCAATGTAATGCTTCAGAGACGACTTCATGTCCCAGCTTTATTCCTTCAAGGCTGTAGAAGAAGAACCTTTCAAAACCAATAATAATGCTTCAGAGACGACTTCATGTCCCAAACTTCAAAGGCTGTAGAAGATTCCTTCAGCAACAAATGGTAATGCTTCAGAGACGACTTCCATGTCCCAGCTTTATTCCTTCAAGGCTGTAGAAGATTCCTTTCAGCAACCAAATAATAATGCTTCAGAGACGACTTCATGTCCCAGCTTTATTCCTTCAGGCTGTAGAAGATTCCTTTCAGCAACCAAATGGTAATGCTTCGAGACGACTTCATGTCCCAGCTTTATTCCTTCAAGGCTGTAGAAGATTCCTTTCAGCAACCAAATAATAATGCTTCAGAGACGACTTCATGTCCCAGCTTTATTCCTTCAAGGTTGTAGAAGATTCCTTTCAGCAAACAAATGGTAATGCTTCAGAGACGAATTCATGTCCCAGCTTTATTCCTTCAAGGCTGTAGATTCCTTTTCAGCAACCAAATAATAATGCTTCAGAGACGACTTCATGTCCCAGCTTTATTCCTTCAAGGCTGTAGAAGATTCCTTTCAGCAACAAAAATGCTTCAGGAGACGACTTCATGTCCCAGCTTTATTCTTCAAGGTGTCCTTTCAGCAACCAAATAATAATGCTTCGAGACGACTTCATTCCTTTATTCCTTCAAGGCTGTAGAAGATTCCTTTCAGCAACCAAATAATAATGCTTCAGAGACGACTTCATATTTCAGCTTTATTCCCTCAAGGCTGTAGAAGATTCCTTTCAGCAACAAATAATAATGCTTCAGAGACGACCCTCATGTCCCAGATTTATTCCTTCAAGGCTGTAGAAGATTCCTTTCAGCAACCAAATAATAATGCTTCAGAGACGACTTCATGTCCCAGCTTTATTCCTTCAAGGCTGTAGAAGATTCCTTTCAGCAACCAAATAATAATGCTTCAGAGACGACTTCATGTCCCAGCTTTATTCCTTCAAGGCTGTAGAAAGATTCCTTTCAGCAACAAAATAATAATGCTTCAGAGACGACTTCATCCCAGCTTTATTCCCCTTCAAAGGCTGTAGAAGATTCCTTTCAGCAAACTGTAAATAATAATGCTTCAGAGACGACTTCATGTCCCAGCTTTATTCCTTCAAAGGCTGTGAAGATTCCTTTCAGCAACCAAGTGGTAATGCTTCAGAGACGATTCATGTCCCAGCTTTATTCCTTCAAGGCTGTAGAAGATTCCTTTCAGCAACCAAATGGTAATGCTTCAGAGACGACTTCATGTCCCAGCTTTATTCCTTCAAGGTTGTAGAAGATTCCTTTCAGCAAACAAATAATAATAATGCTTCAGAGACGACTTCATGTCCCAGCTTTATTCCTTCAAGGTTGTAGAAGATTCCTTTCAGCAACCAAATAATAATCTTCAGAGACGACTTCATAACCCAGCTTTTATTCCTTCAAGGCTGTAGAAGATTCCTTTCAGCAACCAAATAATAATGCTTCAGAGACGACTTCATGTCCCAGCTTTTTCTGGCTGTGAAGATTCCTTTCAGCAACCAAATGGTAATAGCTTCAGAGACGACTTCATGTCCCCAGCTTTATTCCTTCCAAGGCTGTGAAGATTCCTTTCAGCAACCAAATAATAATGCTTCAGAGACGACTTCATGTCCCAGCTTTATTCCTTCAAGGCTGTAGAAGATTCCTTTCAGCAACCAAATGGTAATGCTTCAGAGACGACTTCATGTCCCAGCTTTATTCCTTCAAGGCTGTAGAAGATTCCTTTCAGCAACCAAATGGTAATACTTCAGAGACGACTTCATGTTTATTCCAAGGCTTTAAGATTCCTTTCAGCAGGTAATGCTTCAGAAGATTCATGTCCAGCTTTATTCAACTAAGCTGTAACCTTTCAAAAATAATAATGCTTCGAGACGACTTCATGTCCCAGCTTTATTCCTTCAAGGCTGTAGAAGATTCCTTTCAGCAACCAAATGGTAATGCTTCAGAGACGACTTCATGTCCCAGCTTTATTCCTTCAAGGCTGTAGAAGATTCCTTTCAGCAACCAAATAATAATGCTTCAGAGACGACTTCATGTCCCAGCTTTATTCCTTCAAGGCTGTAGAAGATTCCTTTCAGCAACCAAATAATAATGCTTCAGAGACGACTTCATGTCCCAGCTTTTATTCTTCAAGGCTGTAGAAGATTCCTTTCAGCAACAAATAATAATGCTTTCAGAGGACTTCCCATGTCCCAGCTTTATTCCTTCAAGGCTGTAGAAGATTCCTTTCAGCAACCAAATGGTAATGCTTCAGAGACGACTTCATGTCCCAGCTTTTATTCCTTCAAGGCTGTAGAAGATTCCTTTCAGCAACAAATAATAATGCTTCAGAGACGACTTCATGTCCCAGCTTTATTCCTTCAAGGCTGTAGAAGATTCCTTTCAGCAACCAAATAATAATGCTTCAGAGACGACTTCATGTCCCAGCTTTATTCCTTCAAAGGCTGTAGAAGATTCCTTTCAGCAACCAAATAATAATGCTTCAGAGACGACTTCATGTCCCAGCTTTATTCCTTCAAGGCTGTAGAAGATTCCTTTCAGCAACCAAATAATAATGCTTCAGAGACGACTTCATGTCCCAGCTTTATTCCTTCAAGGCTGTAGAAGATTCCTTTCAGCAACCAAATAATAATGCTTCAGACGACTTCATGTCCCTTTATTCTTTACTTCATGTCCTTCAGCAACTTTATTCAGAGACTTCAAGTCCCAGATTATTCTTCAAGAGACGACTTCATTTCAGCTTTATTCCAAGGCTGGTAATTCCTTTCAGAGACTTCAAGACGACATGTCCCAGCTTTATTCCTTCAAGGCTGTAGAAGATTCCAACAAATTTCAGCAACCAAATAATAATGATTCTTTCAGAGACGACTTCATGTCCCAGCTTTATTCCTTCAAGGCTGTAGAAGATTCCTTTCAGCAACCAAATAATAATGCTTCAGAGACGACTTCATGTCCCAGCTTTATTCCTTCAAGGCTGTAGAAGATTCCTTTTCCAGCAACCAAATGGTAATGCTTCAGAGACGACTTCATGTCCCAGCTTTATTCCTCAAGGCTGTGAAGATTCCTTTTCTTAACCAAATAATAATGAGACGACTTCATGTCCCAGCTTTATTCCTTCAAGGCTGTAGAAGATTCCTTTCAGCAACAAATAATAATGCTCAGAGACGACTTCATGTCCCAGCTTTATTCCTTCAAGGCTGTAGAAGATTCCTTTCAGCAACCAAATGGTAATGCTTCAGAGACGACTTCATGTCCCAGCTTATTCCTTCAAGGCTGTAGAAGATTCCTTTCAGCAACAAATAATAATGCTTCAGAGACGACTTCATGTCCCAGCTTTATTCCTTCAAAACTGTAGAAGATTCCTTTTCAGCAACAAATATGGTAATGCTTCAGAGACGACTTCATGTCCCAGCTTTATTCCTTCAAGGCTGTGAAGATTCCTTTCAGCAACCAAATAATAATGCTTCAGAGACGACTTCATGTCCAGCTTTATTCCTTCAAGGCTGTAGAAGATTCCTTTCAGCAACCAAAATAATAATGCTTCAGAGACGACTTCATGTCTTTATTCCTTCAAGGCTGTAGAAGATTCCTTTCAGCAACAAATGGTAATGCTTCAGAGACGACTTCATGTCCCAGCTTTATTCCTTCAAGGCTGTAGAAGATTCCTTTCAGCAACCAAATAATAATGCTTCAGACGACTTCATGTCCCAGCTTTATTCCTTCAAGGCTGTAGAAGATTCCTTTCCAGCAACCAAATGGTACTTCAGAGACGACTTTCCCAGCTTTATTCCTTCAAAGGCTGTAGAAGATTCCTTCAGCAACCAAATAATAATGCTTCAGAGACGACTTCATGTCCCAGCTTTATTCCTTCAAGGCTGTAGAAGATTCTTTCAGCAACCAAATAATAATGCTTCAGAGACGACTTCATGTCCCAGCTTTTATTCCTTCAAAGGCTGTAGAAGATTCTTTCAGCAACCAAATGGTAATGCTTCAGAGACGACTTCATCCCAGCTTTATTCCTTCAAGGCTGTAGAAGATTCCTTTCAGCAACCAAATAATAATGCTTCAGAGACGACTTCATGTCCCAGCTTTATTCCTTCAAGGCTGTAGAAAGATTCCTTTCAGCAACCAAATAATAATGCTTCAGAGACGACTTCATGTCCCAGCTTTATTCCTTCAAGGCTGTAGAAGATTCCTTTCAACAGCAAATAATAATGCTTCAGAGACGACTTCATGTCCCAGCTTTATTCCTTCAAGGCTGTAGGAAGATTCCTTTCAGCAACCAAATGGTAATGCTTCAGAGACGACTTCATGTCCCAGCTTTATTCCTTCAAGGCTGTAGAAGATTCCTTTTCAGCAACCAAATAATAATGCTTCAGAGACGACTTCATGTCCCAGCTTTATTCCTTCAAGGCTGTAGAAGATTCCTTTCAAATGGTAACCAAATAATAATGTCCCAGCTTTATTCCTTCAAGGCTGTAGAGATACGCAACTTCCAGACGACTGTCCCAGCTTTATTCCTTCAAGGCTGTAGAAGATTCCTTTCAGCAACCAAATAATAATGCTTCAGAGACGACTTCATGTCCCAGCTTTATTCCTTCAAGGCTGTAGAAGATTCCTTTCAGCAACCAAATAATAATGCTTCAGAGACGACTTCATGTCCCAGCTTTATTCCTTCAAGGCTGTAGAAGATTTCCTTTCAGACAACCAAATAATAATGCTTCAGAGACGACTTCATGTCCCAGCTTTATTCCTTCAAGGCTGTAGAAGATTTCCTTTCAGAGACAACCAAATAATAATGCTTCAGAGACGACTTCATGTCCCAGCTTTTATTCCTTCAAGGCTGTAGAAGATTCCTTTCAGCAACCAAATAATAATGCTTCAGAGACGACTTCATGTCCCAGCTTTATTCCTTCAAGGCTGTAGAAGATTCAGCAACAAATTAATGCTTCAGAGACGACTTCAAAGCTTTATTCCTTCAAGGCTGTAGAAGATTCTTTCAGCAACCAAATTCCTTTCAACAACCAAATATCAATGCTTCAGAGACGACTTCATGTTAGCTTTGTTCTTCAAGGCTGTAGAAGATTCCTTTCAACAGCAAATAATAATGCTTCAGACGACTTCCATGTCCCAACTTTATTCCTTTGAAAACAACAGAAGATTCCTTTGGCAACAAATAATAATGCTTCAGAGAGACGACCATGTCCCAGCTTTATTCCTTCAAGGCTGTAGAAAATTCCTTTCAGCAAACAAAAATGGTAATGCTCAGACGACTTCATGTCCCAGCTTATTCCTTCAAGGCTGTAGAAGATTCCTTTCAGCAACCAAATAATAATGCTTCAGAGACGACTTCATGTCCCAGCTTTATTCCTTCAAGGCTGCTGAAGATTCCTTTCAACAACAAAAAATAATGCTTCAGAGACGACTTCATGTCCCAGCTTTATTCCTTCAAGGCTGTAGAAGATTCCTTTCAGCAACAAATAATAATGCTTCAGAGATGACTTCATGTCCCAGCTTTATTCCTTCAAGGCTGTATATCCCTTTTAGCAACCAAATAATAATGCTTCAGACGACGACATGTCCCAGCTTTATTCCTTCAAAGGCTGTAGAAAGATTCCTTTTCAGCAACCAAATAATAATGCTTCAGAGACGACTTCATGTCCTGCTTTTATTCCTTCAAGGCTGTAGAAGATTCCTTTCAGCAACCAAATGGTAATGCTTCAGAGACGACTTCATGTCCCAGCTTTATTCCTTCAGGCTGTAGAAGATTCCTTTCAGCAACAAATGGTAATGCTTCGAGACGACTTCATGTCCCAGCTTTATTCCTTCAAGGCTGTAGAGATTCCTTTCAGCAAACAAATGGTAATGCTTCAGAGACGAATTCATGTCCCAGCTTTTATTCTTCAAGGTTGTAGAAGATTCCTTTCAGCAACCAAATGGTAATGCTTCAGAACGACTTCATGTCCCAGCTTTATTCCTTCAAGGCTGTAGAAGATTCCTTTTCAACAACAAAAGGTTAATGCTTGAGACGACTTCATGTCCCAGCTTTATTCCTTCAAGGTTGTAGAAGATTCCTTTCAGCAACCAAATAATAATGCTTCAGAGACGACTTCATGTCCCAGCTTTATTCCTTCAAGGCTGTAGAAAGATTCCTTTCAGCAAACCAAAAAATAATGCTTCGAGACGACTTCATGTCCCAGCTTTTATTCCTTCAAGGCTGTAGAAGATTCTTCAGCAACCAAATACTAATGCTTCAGAGACGACTTCATAACCAGCTTTATTCCTTCAGGCTGTAGAAGATTCCTTTCAGCAACCAAATAATAATGCTTCAGAGACGACTTCATGGTCCCAGCTTTATTCCTTCAAGGCTGTAGAAGATCCTTTCAGCAGCAAATAATGCTTCCAGAGACGACTTCATGTCCCAGCTTTATTCCCTTCAAGGCTGTAGAAGATTCCAACCAAACAATTTTCAGCAACCTTCAAGGTTGCAATAAACCAAGTGGTTCTCAGAGACGACTTCATGTCCCAGCTTTATTCCTTCAAGGCTGTAGAAGATTCCTTTCTAGCAAACCAAATGGTAACTTCAGAGACGACTTCATGTCCCAGCTATTCCTTCAAGGCTGTAGAAGATTCTCAGCAACCAAATGGTAATGCTTCAGGGACGACTTCATGCCTCTTCTGTACAGCTTTATTCCTTCAAGCCATTCTTCAAGGCTGTAGAAGATTCTTTCAGCAACCAAAGCTTAATGCAGAGAGATCAGCAAATGGTAAACCAAAGGTAATGCTTCAGAGACGACTTCATGCTATTCCCAAGCTTTATTCCTTCAGCAACCAAATAATAATGGCTGTAGAAAGGCTGTGAAGATTCTTTCAACAACAAATAATAATGCTTCAGACGACCATGTCCCAGCTTTATTCCTTCAAGGCTGAAAGATTCTTTCAGCAACCAAATGGTAATACTTCAGAGACGACTTCACAGTGTCCAGTTTTATTCCTTTAAGGCTGTAGAGGAATTCCTTTCAGCAACCAAATAATAATGCTTCAGAGACGACTTCATGTCCGCAGCTTTTATTCCTTCAAGGCCTAGAAGATTCCTTTTCAACAACCAAATGGTAAGCTTCAGAGACGACTTCTGTCCCAGCTTTATTCCTTCAAGGCTGTAGAAGATTCCTTTCAGCAACCAAATAATAATGCTTCAGAGACGACTTCACATGTCCAGCTTTATTCCTTCAAGGCTGAAGATTCCTTTCAGCAACCAAATAATAATGCTTCAGAGACGACTTCATGTCCCAGCTTTATTCCTTCAAACCAAATAATAATGGCTGTCCTAGATTCCTTTCAGCAACCAAATGGTAATGCTTTGAGACGACTTCATGTCCCAGCTTTATTCCTTCAAGGCTGTAGAAGATTCCTTTCAGCAACCAAATGGTAATGCTTCAGAGACGACTTCATGTCCCAGCTTTATTCCTTCAAGGCTGTAGAAGATTCCTTTCAACAACCAAATGAATAATGCTTCAGAGACGACTTCATGTCCCAGCTTTATTCCTTCAAGGCTGTAGAAGATTCCTTTCAGCAACCAAATAATAATGCTTCGAGACGACTTCATGTCCCAGCTTTATTCCTTCAAGGCTGTGAAGATTCCTTTCAGCAACCAAATGGTAATGCTTCAGAGACGTCCCACTTTATTCAAGGCAAAGATTCCAGCAACCAAATGGTAATAAGTCAGAGACTTCATGTCCCAGCTTTATTCCTTCAAGGCTGTAGAAGATTCCTTTCAGCAACCAAATAATAATGCTTCAGAGACGACTTCATGTCCCAGCTTTATTCATTCAAGGCTGTGAAGATTCCTTTCAGCAACAAATGGTAATGCTTCAGAGACGACTTCATGTCCCAGCTTTATTCCTTCAAGGCTGTAGAAGATTCCTTTCAGCAACCAAATGGTAATGCTTCAGAGACGACTTCATGTCCCAGCTTTATTCCTTCAAGGCTGTGAAAGATTCCTTTCAGCAACCAAATGCTTCAAGACGACTTCATGTCCCAGCTTTTATTCCTTCAAGGCTGTAGAAGATTCCTTTCAGCAACCAAATAATAATGCTTCAGACGACTTCATGTCCCAGCTTTATTCCTTCAAGGCTGTAGAAGATTCCTTTCAGCAACCAAAATAATGCTTCAGAGACGACTTCATGTTTCCAGCTTTATTCCTTCAAGGCTGTGAAGATTCCTTTCAGCAACCAAATGGTAATGCTGCTTCAGAGACGACTTCATGTCCCAGCTTTATTCCTTCAAGGCTGTAGAAGATTCCTTTCAGCAACCAAATAATAATGCTTCAGAGACGACTTCATGTCCCAGCTTTATTCCTTCAAGGCTGTAAAGATTCCTTTCAGCAACCAAATGGTAATAATGCTTCAGAGACGACTTCATGTCAGCTTTATTCCTTCAAGGCTGTAGAAGATTCCTTTCAGCAACCAAATAATAATGCTTCAGAGGACGACTTCATGTCCCAGCTTTATTCCTTCATGTCCCAGAAGATTCCTTTCATGAAGATTCCTTTCAAATGGTAATGCTTCAGGAGACGACTTCCCAGCTATTCCTTCAGGCTGTAGAAGATTCTTTCAGCAACCAAATAATAATGCTTCAGAGACGACTTCATGTCCCCAGCTTTATTCCTTCCAAGGCTGTAGAAGATTCCTTTCAGCAACCAAATAATAATGCTTCAGAGACGACTTCATGTCCCCGCTTTATTCCTTCAAGGCTGTAGGAATTCCTTTCAGCAACCAAATGGTAATGCTTCAGAGACGACTTCATGTCCCAGCTTTATTCCTTCAAGTCTGTAGAAGATTCCTTTCAGCAACCAAATAATAATGCTTCAGAGACGACTTGTGTCCCCAGCTTTTATTCCTTCAAGGCTGTAGAAGATTCCTTTTCAGCAACCAAATAATAATGCTTCAGAGACGACCATGTCCCAGCTTTATTCCTTCAAACATGAAGATTCGCTCAGCAACAAATAATAATGCTTCAGAGACGACTTCATGTCCCAGCTTTATTCCTTCAAGGCTGTGAAGATTCCTTTCAGCAACCAAATGGTAATGCTTCAGAGAGACGACTTCATGTCCCAGCTTTATTCCTTCAAGGCTGTAGAAGATTCCTTTCAGCAAACAAAAAATGGCAATGCTTCAGAGACGACTTATTCATGTCCCAGCAATCAAAATTCCGACTTCAAGTCCCAGCTTTATTCCTTCACATGTAGAAGATTCCTTTCAGCAACCAAAACGGTAATGCTTCAGAGACGACTTCATGTCCCAGTTTTATTCCTTCAGGCTGTAGAAGATTCCTTTCAGCAACCAAATAATAATGCTTCAGAGATGACTTCATGTCCCAGCTTTATTCCTTCAAGGCTGTAGAAGATTCCTTTCAGCAACCAAATGGTAATGCTTCAGACGACTTCATGTCCCAGCTTTATTCAGCTAAGGCTGTAGAAGATTCCTTTCAGCAACCAAATAATAATGCTCATAGAGACGACTTCATGTCCTGCTTTTATTCTTCAAAGGCTGTAGAAGATTCCTTTCAGCAGCAAATGGTAATAACTCAGAGACGACTTCATGTCCCCAGCTTTATTCCTTCAAGGCTGTGGAAGATTCCTTTCAGCAACAAAATAATGCTTCAGAGACGACTTCATGTCCCAGCTTTATTCCTTCAAGGCTGTAGAAGATTCCTTTCAGCAAACAAATGGTAATGCTTCAGAGACGAATTCATGTCCTTTTATTCCTCAAGGCTGTAGAAGATTCCTTTCAGCAACCAAATAAATGCTTCAGAGACGACTTCATGTCCCAGCTTTATTCCTTCAAGGCTGTAGAAGATTCCTTTCAACAGCAAATAATAATGCTTCAGACGACTTCCATGTCCCAGCTTTATTCCTTTGAAAACAACAGAAGATTCCTTTCAGCAACAAAAATAATGCTTCAGAGACGACTTCCATGTCCCAGCTTTATTCCTTCAAGGCTGTAGAAAATTCCTTTCAGCAAACAAATGGTAATGCTTCAGAGACGACTTCATGTCCCAGCTTTTATTCCTTCAAGGCTGTAGAAGATTCTTCAGCAACCAAATACTAATGCTTCAGAGACGACTTCATGTCCCAGCTTTATTCCTTCAGCTGCTGAAGATTCCTTTCAGCAGCAAATAATAATGCTTCAGAGACGACTTCATGTCCCAGCTTTATTCCTTCAAGGCTGTAGAAGATTCTTTCCAGCAGCAAATAATAATGCTTCAGAGACGACTTCATGTCCCAGCTTTATTCCTTCAAGGCTGTAGAAGATTCTTTAGCAACCAAATAATAATGCTTCAGACGACGACTGTGTCCAGCTTTATTCCTTCAAGGTTGCAGAAAGATTCCTTTTCAGCAACCAAGTGGTAATGCTTCAGAGACGACTTCATGTCCAGCTTTATTCCTTCAAGGCTGTAGAAGATTCCTTTCAGCAAACCAAATGGTAATGCTTCAGAGACGACTTCATGTCCCAGCTTTATTCCTTCAAGGCTGTAGAAGATTCCTTTCAGCAACAAATGGTAATGCTTCGAGACGACTTCATGTCCCAGCCTTATTCCTTCAAGGCTGTAGAGATTCCTTTCAGCAACCAAATAATATGCTTCAGAAGTTGACTGCTTAATTCTTCAAGAGACCTTTCAGAACCAAATGGTAATGCTTCAGAACGACATGTCCCAGCTTTATTCCTTCAAGGCTGTAGAAGATTCCTTTCAGCAACAAATGGTAATGCTTCAGACGACTTCATGTCCCAGCTTTATTCCTTCAAGGCAGAAGATTCCTTTCAGCAACCAAATAATAATGCTTCAGAGACGACTTCATGTCCTAGCTTTATTCCTTCAAGGCTGTAGAAGATTCCTTTCAGCAACCAAAAAATAATGCTTCGAGACGACTTTCATGTCCCAGCTTTATTCCTTCAAGGCTGTAGAAGATTGCTTTCAGCAACCAAAATAATGTTCCAGAGACGACTTCATGTCCCAGTTTATTCCTTCAGGCTGTAGAAGATTCCTTTCAGCAACCAAATGGTAATGCTTCAGAGACGACTTCACAGTCCCAGTTTTATTCCTTCAAGGCTGTAGGTCCTTTCAGCAACAAATAATAATAATTCAGAGACGACTTCATGTCCCAGCTTTTATTCTTCATAGAAGATTCCTTTTCAGCAACCAAATAATAATGCTTCAGAGACGACTTCATGTCCCAGCTTTATTCCTCAAGGCTGTAGAAGATTCCTTTCAGCAAATGGGTAATAATGCTTCAGAGACGACTTCATGTCCAGCTATTCCTTCAAGGCTGTAGAAGATTCTCAGCAACCAAATAATAATGTTTCAGGGACGACTTCATGTCCCAGCTTTATTCCTTCAAGGCTGTAGAAGATTCCTTTCAAACCAAATGGTAATGCTTCTAGACGACTTCATGTCCTAGCTTTATTCCTTCAAGGCTGTAGAAGATTCTTTCAGCAACCAAATAATAATGCTTCAGAGACGACCATGTCCCAGCTTTATTCCTTCAAGGCTGTAGAAGATTCTTTCCAGCAACCAAATAATAATGCTTCAGAGACGACCATGTCCCAGCTTTATTCCTTTAAGGCTGTAGAAGATTCCTTTCAACAACCAAATAATAATGCTTCAGAGACGACTTCATGTCCCAGCTTTATTCCTTTTGTTGTCTTAAGAAGATTCCTTTTCAGCAACCAAATAATAATGCTTCAGAGACGACTTCTGTCCCAGCTTTATTCCTTCAAGGCTGTAGAAGATTCCTTTCCCAGCAACCAAATAATTTCAATGCTTCAGAGACGACTTCATGTCCCATTTATTCCTTCAAGGCTGTAGAAGATTCCTTTCAGCAAACCAAATAATAATGCTTCAGAGACGACTTCATGTCCCAGTTTTATTCCTTCAAGGCTGTAAGATTCCTTTCAGCAACCAAGTGGTAATGCTTTGAGAGACTTCATGTCCCAGCTTTATTCCTTCAAGGCTGTAGAAGATTCCTTTCAGCAAACCAAATGGTAATGCTTGAGACGACTTATGTCCCAGCTTTATTCCTTCAAGGCTGTAGAAGATTCCTTTCAGCAACCAAATGGTAATGCTTCAGACGACTTCATGTCCCAGCTTTTATTCCTTCAAGGCTGTAGAAGATTCCTTTCAGCAACCAAATAATAATGCGCTTTAGACGACTTCATGTCCCAGCTTTATTCCTTCAAGGCTGTAGAAGACCTTTCAGCAACCAAATGGTACGTTTCAGAGACGACTTCATGTCCAGCTTTATTCCTCAAGGCTGTAGAAGATTCCTTTCAGCAACCAAATGGTAATAATGCTTCAGTAATGCTTCAAGACTTCATGTCCCAGCTTTATTCCTTCAAGGCTGTAGAAGATTCCTTTCAACAACAAATAATAATGTTCAGAGACGACTTCGTGTCCCCTAGCTTTATTCCTTCAAGGGTTGTAGAAGATTCCTTTCAGCAACCAAATGGTAATGCTTCAGAGACGACTTCATGTCCCAGCTTTTATTCCTTCAGGCTGTGAAGATTCCTTTCAGCTGTTCAGACGACTTCACAACTTTATTCCTTCAAGGCTGTATTCCTTTCAGCAACCAAATAATAATGCTTCAGAGACGACTTCATGTCCTTCAAGGCTTTGATTCTTTCAAGGTAATAATGCTAGAAGATTCATGTCCAGCTGTTCCAAAGACGGTAATTCCTTCAATCGGTAATGCTGAGACGACTTCATGTCCCAGCTTTATTCTTCAAGGCTGTAGAAGATTCCTTTCAGCAACCAAATAATAATGCTTCAGAGACGACTTCCATGTCCCAGCTTTATTCCTTCAAAGGTCAGAAGATTCTTTCAGCAACCAATGCATGCTTCGAGACGACATGTCCCAGCTTTATTCCTTCAAGGCTGTAGAAGATTCCTTTCAGCAAAATCCAAATAATAATGCTTCAGAGACGACTTCATGTCCCAGCTTTATTCCTTCAAGGCTGTAGATTCCTTTCAGCAACCAAATATAATGTCTTCAGAGACGACTTCATGTCCCAGCTTCAAGGCTGTAGAAAGATTCCTTTCAGCAACAAATGGTAATGCTTCAGGAGATTACTTCATGTCCCAGCTTTATTCTTCAAAGAAGATTCCTGTAGTAACCAAATAATAATGCTTCGAGAGACGTCTTCATGTCCCAGCTTTATTCCTTCAAGGCTGTAGAAGATTCCTTTCAGCAACCAAATGATAATGCTGAGACGAATTCATGTCCAGCTTTTATTCCTTCAAGACTGTGAAGATTCCTTTCAGCAGCAAATGGTAATGCTTCAGAGACGACTTCTATGTCCCAGCTGTATTCCTTCATACAGAAGATTCAACAACAACCAAATACAATGCTTCAGAGACGACTTCATGTCCCAGCTTTATTCCTTCAAGGCTGTAGAAGATTTTCAGCAACCAAATAATGCTTCGAGACGACTTCATGTCCCAGCTTTATTCCTTCAAGGCTGTAGAAGATACTTTCAACAACCAAATAATAATGCTTCAGACGACGACTTCATGTCAGCTTTATTCCTTCAAGGTTGTAGAAGATCCTTCAGCAACCAAACAGGCCGCTTCGAGAGACGACTTATCCCAGCTTTATTCCTTCAAAGGCTGTAGAAGATTCTTTCAGCAACAAATAATAATGCTTCAGAGACGACTTCATGTCCCAGCTTTTATCTTCAAGGTTCCTTCAAGGCTGTGAAGACGAATTCCCCAGCTTTCATTCCTTCTGCAACCAGTGGTGAAGATGCAACCAAATTCAGAGGACGACTTCATGTCCCAGCTTTATTCCTTCAAGGCTGTAGAAGATTCCTTTCAACAACCAAATGGTAATGCTTCAGAGACGACTTCATGTCCCAGCTTTATTCCTTTCAAGGCTGTAGAAGATTCCTTCAGCAACCAAATAATAATGCTGCAGACGACTTCATGTCCCAGCTATTCCTTCAAGGCTGTAGAAGATTCCTTTCAGCAACCAAATAATAATGTTTTCCAGAGACGACTTCATGGTCCCAGCTTTATTCCTTCAAGGCTGTAAGTTCCTTTCAGCAAATGGTAATGCTTCAGAGACGACTTTGCTGTCCCAGCTTTATTCCTTCAAGGCTGTGAAGATTCCTTTCAGCAAAAATACTTCAGAGACGACTTCATGTCCCAGCTTGTCCTTCAAAGGCTGGCAAGATCCTTTGTAACCAAATAATAATGCTTCAGACGACTTGCTGTCCCAGCTTTATTCCTTCAAAGGCTATGAAAGATTCCTTTCAGCAACAAATAATAATGCTTCAGAGACGACTTCTGTCCCAGCTTTTATTCCTTCAAGGCGTAGAAGATTCCTTTCAGCAACAAATAATGGTGCTTCAGAGACGACTTCATGTCCCAGATTTGTTCCTTCAAGGCTGTAGAAGATTCCTTTCAGCAACCAAATAATAATGTTCAGGACGACTTCGTAATACAGCTTTATTCCTTCAAGGCTGTAGAAGATTCCCTTTCAGCAACCAAATAATAATGCTTTCAGAGACGACTTCATGTCCCAGCTTTATTCTTCAGGCTGTAGAAGATTCCTTTCAGCAACCAAAGTGGTAATGCTTCAGAGACGACTTCATCCCCCTTTAATCCTTCAAGGCTGTAGAAGATCCTTCAGCAACCAAATAATAATGCTTCAGAGACGACTTCATGTCCCAGCTTTATTCCTTCAAGGCTGTGAAGAAGACCTTTTCAGCAACCAAATAATAATGCTTCAGGAGACGACTTCATGTCCCAGCTTTATTCCTTCAAGGCTGTGAAGAAGATTCCTTTCAGCAACAAATAATAATGCTTCAGAGACGACTTCATGTCCCAGTTTTATTCCTTCAAGGCTGTAGAAGATTCCTTCAGCAACCAAATGGTAATGCTTCAGATTTGACTTCATGTCCTTTCAGCAACCAAATAATAGCTGAGACGACTATTGTCCCAGCTCTATTCGCTAGGGCTGTGAAAGATTCCTTTCAACAGCAATAATAATGCTTCAGAGACGACTTCATGTCCAGCTTTATTCCTTCAAGGCTATGAAAGATTCCTTTCAACATGGTAATGGCCTTTAGGGCAGCTATGTACAAGCTTTATTCCTTCAAAGGCTCTGAAAGATTTCCTTTCAGCAACCAAATAATAATGCTTCAGAGGTGACTTCATGTCCCAGCTTTATTCCTTCAAGGCTGTAGAAGATTCCTTTCAGCAACCAAATAATGTTCAGAGACGACTTCATGTCCCAGCTTTTATTCCTTCAAGGCTGTAGAAGATTCCTTTCAGCAACCAAATAATAATGCTTCAGGAGACGACTTCATGTCCCAGCTTTATTCCTTCAAGGCTGTAGAAGATTCTTTCAACAACAAATAATAATGCTTCAGAGACGACTTCATGTCCCAGCTTTATTTCATTCAAGGCTTAACAGAAGATTCCTTTCAGCAACCAAGTAATAATGCTTCAGAGACGACTATGTCCCAGCTTTATTCCTTCAGGCTGTAGAAGATTCCTTTCAGCAACCAAATGGTAATGCTTCAGAGACGACTTCATGTCCCAGCTTTATTCCTTCAAGGCTGTAGAAGATTCCTTTCAGCAAACAAATGGTAAATGCTTCGACGACTTCATGTCCCAGCTTTATTCCTTCAAGGCTGTAGAAGATTTCCTTTCAGCAACCAAATGGGGGTAGCTTCAGAGACGACTTCATGTCCCAGGTTTTTTCCTTCAAGGTTGTAGAAGATTTTCAAAATTGCAAATAATAATAATTCAGAGACGACTTCCATGTCCCAGCTTTATTCCTTCAAGGGCTGTAGAAGATTCCAGCTTTCCAAAACTAATAATGCTTCAGGAGACGACTTCATGTCCTTTATTCCTTCGACAAAACCAAATAATAATGCTTCCAGAGACGACTTCATGTCCTAGAAAGGTTGTATTCCTTTTCAGCAACCAAATAATAATGCTTCAGAGACGACTTCATGTCCCAGCTTTTTATTCCTTCAAGGCTGTAGGGAAGATTCCTTTCAGCAACCAAATGGTAATGCTTCAGAGACTTCATGACGACTTCGGGCTGCGAAGGTGTCCCAGCTTTTATTCCTTCAAGGCTGTAGAAGATTCCTTTCAACAACCAAATAATAATGCTTCAGAGACGACTTTCCAGCTTTATTCTTCAAATGCTTCAGAGGCTCCCCAACTAGAAGATTCCTTTCAGCAACCAGTGTAAATAATAATGTCACCTTTCAGACGACTTCATAGTTTCATGTCCAGCTTTATTCCTTCAAAGGCTGTGAAGATTCTTTCAGCAACCAAATAATAATGCTTCAGGAGACGACCTTCATGTCCCAGCTTTATTCCTTCAAGGCTGTAGAAGATTCCTTTCAGCAACCAAATGGTAATGCTTCAGAGACGACTTCATGTCAGCTTTTTTTATTCCTTCAAGGCTGTAGAAGAT
Organism: Acanthosepion pharaonis; assembly: GCA_903632075.3. Taxonomy (NCBI): domain Eukaryota; kingdom Metazoa; phylum Mollusca; class Cephalopoda; order Sepiida; family Sepiidae; genus Acanthosepion; species Acanthosepion pharaonis. Next base: position 1,721,754 of record CAHIKZ030001125.1, on the reverse strand, counting down.
TCCTTTCAGCAACCAAATAATAATGCTTCAGAGACGACTTCATGTCCCAGCTTTATTCCTTCAAGGCTGTAGAAGATTCCTTTTCAGCAACCAAATGGTAATGCTTCAGAATGTTGTCCAGATTCCTTCAAGACTCTTCTTCGCTTCCAGTTCCTTTCAGCAACCAAATATTCCTGTCAAGACGACTTCATGTCCTTTGTGCTTTATTCCTTCAGGCTGTAGAAGATTCCTTTCAGCAACAAATAATAATGCTTCAGAGACGACTTCATGTCCCAGCTTTATTCCTTTCAAGGCTGTAGAAGATTCCTTTATTTGCCTTCAAACCAAAAATGGTAATGCTTCAGAGACGACTTCATGTCCCAGCTTTATTCCTTCAAGGCTGTAGAAGATTCCTTTCAGCAACCAAATAATAATGCTTCAAGACGACTTCATGTCCCAGCTTTATTCCTTCAAGGCTGTAGAGACGATTCCTTTCCTTCAAACCAAATAATAATGCTTCAGAGACGACTTCATGTCCAGCTTTATTCCTTCAAGGCTGTGAAGATTCCTTTCAGCAACCAAATAATAATGCTTCAGAGACGACTTCATGTCCTATTTTATTCCTTCAAGGCTGTAGAAGATTCCTTTCAGCAACAAGTGGTAATGCTTCAGAGACGACTTCATGTCCCAGCTTTATTCCTTCAAGGCTGTAAAGATTCCTTTCAGCAACCAAATAATAATGCTTCAGACGACTTCATGTCCCAGCTTTATTCCTTCAAGGCTGTAGAAGATTCCTTTTCAGCAACCAAATAATAATGCTTCAGAGACGACTTCATGTCCCAGCTTTATTCCTTTCAGCAAGCAAATGGTAATGAGAGATTCCTTCAAAGGCTTTTCCTTTCAGCAACCAAATGGTAATGCTTCAAGACGACTTCATGTCCCAGCTTTATTCCTTCAAGGCTGTGAAGATTCCTTTCAGCAACCAAATGGTAATGCTTCAGAGACGACTTCATGTCCCAGCTTTATTCCTTCAAGGCTGTAGAAGATTCCTTTCAGCAACCAAATAATGTCCAGCTTTATTCCTTCAGAGACGACTTCATGTCCCAGCTTTATTCCTTCAAGGCTGTAGAAGATTCTTTCAGCAACCAAATGGTAATGCTTCAGAGACGACTTCATCCCAGTTTATTCCTTCAAGGCTGTGAAGATTCTTTCAGCAACCAAATGGCCTTCAGAGGACTTCATGTCCCAGCTTTTTTCCTTTCAGCAACCAAATGGTAATACTTCAGAGACGACTTCATGTCCCAGCTTTATTCCTTCAAGGCTGTAGAAGATTCCTTTCAGCAACCAAATGATAATGCTTCAGGAGACGACTTCATGTCCCAGCTTTTATTCCTTCAAGGCTGTAGAAGATTCTTTCAGCAACCAAATGGTAATGCTTCAGAGACGACTTCATGTCCCAGCTTTATTCCTTCAAGGCTGTAGAAGATTCCTTTCAGCAACCAAATAATAATGCTTCAGAACGACTTCATGTCCCAGCTTTATTCCTTCAAGGCTTTCCTTCAAGGCAACCAAATATTCCTTTCAGCAACTTCATGTCCCAATAATAAATGCTTCTTCAGAGACGACTTCATGTCCCAGCTTTATTCCTTTAAGGCTGTGAAGATTCTTTCAGCAACCAAATAATAATTTCAGCTGGTAATGCTTCAGACGACTTCATGTCCCAGCTTTATTCCTTCAAGGCTGTGAAGATTCCTTTTCAGCAACCAAATGGTAATGCTTCAGAGACGACTTCATGTCCCAGCTTTATTCCTTCAAGGCTGTAGAAGATTCCTTTCAGCAACCAAATAATAATGCTTCAGAGATGACTTCATTTCCCAGAAGATTCTTTTTCAGCAACCAAGTTCCTTCAAGGCTATTAGGCTGAAAGATTCCTTTCAGCAACCAAATAATAATACTTCAGACGACTTCATGTTCCAGCTTTATTCCTTCAGGCTCTAGAAGACTCTTTCATAACCAAATTCAGAGACGACTTCATGTCTTTGTTCCTTCAAGGCTGTAGAAGATTCCTTTCAGCAAGCAAATAATAATGCTTCAGAGACGACTCTGGCGTCCTGCTTTATTCTTCAAGGTCAGAAGACTTTCAGCAACCAAATAATGTCGCTTCAGACGACTTCATGTCCCAGCTTTATTCCTTCCAAGGTTGCAGAAGATCTTTCAGCAACTAAATAATAATGCCTAGAGAGATCGTCCCAGCTTTATTCCTTCAAGGCTGTAGAAGATTCCTTCAGGCACCAAATGGTACGCTTCAGAGACGACTTCAAAGTCCCAGCTTTATTCCTTCTGGCCAGAAGATTCCTTCATAACCAAATAATAATGCCTAGAGACGACTTCATGTCCCAGCCTTTATTCTTCAAGGCTGTAGAAGATTCCTTTCTAGCAACCAAATAATAATGCTTCAGAGACGACTTCATGTCCCAGCTTCCTTCGATTCCTTCAAAACTTCAAGACGACTTCATGTCCCATTTTCCTTCAAAGGGCTGTGAAATTCCTTTCAACCAAATGAAATGTCCCAGCGACTTTATTTTATTCTTCAAGGCTGTGAAGATTCCTTTCAGCAACCAAATAATAATGCTTCAGAGACGACTTCATGTCCCAGCTTTATTCCTTCAAGGCTTCATGTCCCCAGAAGATTCCTTTCAGCAAACCAAATAATAATGCTTCAGAGACGACTTCATGTTCCCTTCATGTCCCAACTTTATTCCTTCAAGGCTGTAGAAGATACCTTTCCAGCAACCAAATAATAATGCTTCAGAGATTCATGTCCCAGCTTTATTCCTTCAAGGCTCTAGAATTCCTTTCAAAACCAAATGGTAATGCTTCAGAGACGACTTCATGTCCCAGCTTTTTCATTCCTTTCAAGGCTGTAGAAGATTCCTTTCAGCAACCAAATAATAAGACGACTTCATGTCCCAGATTCCTTCAAGGCTGTAGAAGATTTTTCCAACAAATGACTTCATGTCTTTATTCAGGAGACGACTAATATGTCCAGAGACGACTTCCTTTTATTCTTCAAGGCTGTAGAAGATTCCTTTCAGCAACCAAATAATAATGCTTCAGAGACGACTTCATGTCCCAGCTTTATTCCTTCAAGGCTGTAGAAGATTCCTTCAGCAACCAAATGGTAATACTTCAGAGACGACTTCATGTCCCAGATTCCTTCACTGTACTTTCATAATAATGTCCGACTTCAGCTTTATTCCTTCAAGGCTGTAGAAGATTCCTTTCAGCAACCAAATGGTAATGCTTCAGAGACGACTTCATGTCCCAGCTTTATTCCTTCAAGGCTGTAGAAGATTCCTTTCAGCAACCAAATAATAATGCTTCAGAGACGACTTCATGTCCCAGCTTTATTCCTTCAAGGCTGTAGAAGATTCCTTTCAGCAACCAAATAATAATGCTTCAGGAGACGACTTCATGCTGTCCCAGCTTTATTCCTTCAAGGCTGAAGATTCCTTTCAGCAACCAAATAATCCTTCAGAGACGACTTTTGTCCCAGCTTTATTCCTTCAAGGCTGTAGAAGATTCCTTTCAGCAACCAAATGGTAATGCTTCAGAGACGACTTCATGTCCCAGCTTTATTCCTTCAAGGTTGTAGAAGATTCCTTCAGCAACAAATAATAATGCTTCAGAGACGACTTCATGTCATGTCCCAGCTTTTTATTCCTTCAAGGCTGTAGAAGATTCCTTTCAGCAACCAAATAATAATGCTTCAGAGACGACTTCATGTCCCAGCTTTATTCCTTCAAGGCTGTAGAAGATTCCTTTCAGCAACCAAATAATAATGCTTCAGAGACGACTTCATGTCCCAGCTTTATTCCTTCAAGGCTGTAAAGATTCCTTTCAGCAACCAAATAATGCTTCAGAGACGACTTCATGTCCCAGCTTTATTCCTTCTTCACATTTCTAGAAGATTCCTTTCAGGGAACCAAATAATAAAAGCTGTAGAAGATTCAGAGAAATGATAATGCTTCATGTCCCAGCTTTTATTCCTTCAAGGCTGTAGAAGATTCCTTTCAGCAACCAAATAATGATGTCCCACTTTACTTCGCGTCCCAGCTTTATTCCTTCAAGGCTGTAGTAGAAGATTCCTTTCAGCAACCAAATAATAATGCTTCAGGGCAATGACTTGTCAGCTTTATTCCTTCAAGGCTGCATTCCTTTCAAAGCAAATGGTAATGGAAGACTTCGTACCCAGCTTTATTCCTTCAAGGCTGTACCTTTCAAATTAATGCTTCAGAGACGACTTCATGTCCCAGCTTTATTCACTCAAGGTTGTGAAGATTCCTTTCAGCAACCAAATAATAATGCTTCAGAGACGACTTCATGTCCCAGCTTTATTCCTTCAAGGCTGTAGAAGATTCCTTTCAGCAACCAAATGGTAATGCTTTGAGACGACTTCATGTCCCAGCTTTATTCCTTCAAGGCTGTGAGAATTCCCTTTCAACTGACAAATAATAATGCTTCAGAGACGACTTCATGTCCCAGCTTTATTCCTTCAAGGCTGTAGAAGATTCCTTTCAGCAACAAATGGTAATAGCCAGAGACGACTTCATGTCAGCCAGCTATTCCTTCAAGGCTGTGAAAGATTCCTTTCAACAACCAAATTCCTTCAATAATTCCTTTCAGAACGACTTCATGTCCTATTTTATTCCTTCAAGGCTGTAGAAGATTCCTTTCAGCAGCAAATAATAATGCTTCAGAGACGACTTCATGTCAGCTTTATTCATTCAAGGCTGTAGAAGTTCCTTTCAACAACCAAATAATAATAGCTGAACGACTTCATGTCCCAGCTTTATTCCTTCAAGGCTGTAGAAAATTCTTTTCAGGAACCAAATAATAATGCTTCAGAGACGACTTCATGTCCCAGCTTTATTCCTTCAAGGCTGTAGAAGATTCCTTTCAGCAACCAAATAATAATGCTTCAGAACGACTTCATGTCCCAGGTTTATTCCTTCAAAGGCTGTAGAATTCCTTTCAGCAACCAAATGGTAATGCTTCAAGAACGACTTCATGTCCCAGCTTTATTCCTTCAAGGCTGCAGAAGGTTCCTTTCAGCAACCAAATAATAATACTTCAAGAGACGACTTCATGTCCCAGCTTTATTCAGCAATAAGGCTGTAGAAGATTCCTTTCAGCAACCAAATAGTAATGCTTCAGAGACGACTTCATGTCCAAGCTTTATTCCTTCAGGCTGTGAAGATTCCTTTCAGCAACAAATAATGCTTCAGAGACGACTTCCCATGTCCTTTCAGCTTTATTCCTTTATTCCTTCAAGGCTGTAGAAGGTTCCTTTCAGCAACAAATAATAATGCTTCAGAGACGACTTCATGTCCCAGCTTTATTCCTTCAAGGCTGTGAAGATTCCTTTCAACAACAAATAATAATGCTTCAGGGACTTCTTGTCCCAACTTTTTTCCTTCAAGGGCTGTGAAAGTTCTTTCCAGCAACCAAATGGTAGTGAGACTTTCATGTCAGCTTTATTCCTTCAAGGCTGTAGAAGATTCCTTTCAGCAACCAAATGGTAATGCTTCAGAACGACTTCATGTCCCGCTTTTATTCCTTCAAGGCTGTAGAAGATTCCTTTCAACAACAAATAATAATGCTTCAGAGACGACTTCATGTCCCAGCTTTATTCCTTCGAAGGCTGTAGAAGTTCCCTTTCAACAACCAAATAATAATGCTTCAGAGACGACTTCATGTCCCAGCTTTATTCCTTCAAGGCTGTAGAAGATTCCTTTCAGCAACCAAATAATAATGCTTCAGAGACGTCTTCATGTCCCAACTTTATTCAGCAAGGCTGTTGAAGATTCCTTTCAGCAGCAAATAATAAATTCAGGAACGACTTTGTCCCAGCTTTATTCCTTCAAGGCTGTGAAGATTCCTTTCAACAACCAAATGGTAATGCTTCGAGACGACTTCATGTCCAACTTTATTCCTTCAAGGGCTGTGAAAGATTCCTTTCAGCAACAAATGGTATAATGCTTCAGAGACGACTTCATGTCAGCTTTATTCCTTCAAGTCTGTAGAAGATTCCTTTCAGCAAAATGGTAATGCTTCAGAGACGACTTCATGTCCCAGCTTTGTTCCTTCAAGGCTGTAGAAAGATTCCTTTCAGCAACAAATAATAATGCTTCAGAGACGACTTCATGTCCCAGCTTTATTCCTTCAAGGGCTGTAAAGAAATTCCTTTCAGCAGCAAATAATAATGCTTCAAGAACGACTTCATGTCCCAGCTTTATTCATAGGGCTGTGAAGATTCCTTTCAGCAACCAAATAATAATGCTTCGAGACGACTTCATGTCTAGCTTTATTCCTTCAGGCTGTAGAAGATTCCTTTCCAGCAACAAATGGTAATACTTCAGGGACGACTTCATGTCCCAGCTTTATTCCTAAAAAAGGCTGTAAAGATTCCTTTCAACCAAATAATAATGCTTCAAGAGACGACTTCATGTCCCAGCTTTATTCCTTCAAGGCTGTAGAAGATTCCTTTCAGCAACAAATAATAATGCTTCAGAGACGACTTCATGTCCCAACTGTTCCTTTAGATTCCTTTCAGCAAGCAAATGGTAATGCTTCAGAACGACTTCATGTCCAGCTTTATTCCTTCAAGGCTGCTGAAGATTCCAAAACCAAATAATAATGCTTCCAGGGCAAGATGTCCCCAGCTTTGTTATTCCTTCAAGGCTGTAGAAATTCCTTTCTGGCCAAATAATAATCTTCCAGAGACGACTTCTTTTTATTCCTTCAAGGCTGTAGATTCTTTCAGCAACCAAATGGTAATGCTTCAAGAGACGACTTCATGTCCAGCTTTATTCCTTCAAGGCTACAAAAGATTCCTTTCAGCAGCAAATAATAATCTTCGAGACGACTTCATGTCCAGCTTTATTCCTTTCAAAAATAATAATAAGAAACGACTTCATGTCCACGAAGGCTTCATGTCCCATGTCTTTATTCCTTCAAGGCTTAGAAGATTCCTTTCAGCAACCAAATAATAATGCTTCGAGACGACTTCATGTCCCAGCTTTATTCCTTCAAGGCTGTAGAAGATTCCTTTCAGCAACCAAATTGCTTCAGAGACGACTTCATGTCAACTTTATTCATTCCTTCAAATTCCTTTCAACAGCAAATAATAATGCTTCAGAGACGACTTCATGTCCCAGCTTTATTCCCTTCAAGGCTGTAGAAAGATCCTTTCAGCAACCAAATAATAATGGTTCAGAGACGACTTCATGTCCCAGCTTTATTCCTTCAAGGCTGTAGGGTTCCTTTCAACAACAAATAATAATGCTTCAGGAACGACTTCATGTCCCAGCTTTATTCCTTCAAAGGCTGTAGAAAGATTCCTTTCAGCAGCAAATAATAATGCTTCAGAGACGACTTCATGTCCCCTTTATTCCTTCAAGGCTGTAGAAAATTCCTTTCAGCAACAAATGAAATGCGCTTCAGGGACGACTTCATGTCCCAACTTTTATTCAAAGGCTGTAGAAATTCCTTTCAGCAACCAAATGGTAATGCTTCAGAACGACTTCATGTCCCAGCTTTATTCCTTTAAGGCTGTGAAGATTCGCTTACTGTAAAACGATTGTCCCAGCTTTCCTTCAAGGCTATGAAGGTCCTTTCAGCAATGGTAATGCTTCAGAGACGACTTCATGTCCCAGCTTTATTCCTTCAAGGCTGTGAAGATTCCTTTCAGCAACCAAATAATAATGCTTCGAGACGACTTCATGTCCCAGCTTTATTCCTTCAAGGCTGTAGAAGATTCCTTTCAGCAACCAAGTAATAATGCTTCAGAGACGACTTCATGTCCCAGCTTTGTTCCTTCAAGGCTGTTTCCTTTCCAACAAATAATAATGCTTCAGACGACTATGTCAGCTTTATTCCTTCAAGGCTGTGAAGATTCCTTTCAGCAACCAAATGGTAATACTTCAGAGACGACTTCATGTCCCAGCTTTATTCCTTCAAGGCTGTGAAAGATTCCTTTCAGCAACAAATAATAATGCTTCAGAGACGACTTCATGTCCCAGCTTTATTCCTTCAAGGCTGTAGAAAGATTCCTTTCAACAACCATAATAATGCTTCAGGGTAGACATTCTTCATGTCCAGGGCAGCTTTATTCCTTCAAGGCTGTAGAAGATTCCTTTCAACAACAAATAATAATGCTTCAGGAGACGACTTCATGTCCCAGCTTTATTCCTTCAAGGCTGTGAAAGATTCCTTTCAGCAACCAAAAATGGTAATGCTTCAGGGCGACTTCGGCATTGACTTTATTCCTTCAAGGCTGTAGTGATTCCTTTCAGCAGCAAATAATAATGCTTCAGAACGACTTCATGTCCCAACTTTATTCCTTCAAAGGCTGTAAATTCCTTTCAGCAACCAAATGGTAATGCTTCAGAACGACTTCATGTCCCAGCTTTATTCCTTCGAGGCTGCAGAAAGATTCTTTCAGCAACAGAAATAATAATGCTTCGAGACGACTTCATGTCCCAGCTTTATTCCTTCAAGGCTGTGAAAATTCCTTTCAACAGCAAATAATAATGCTTCAGAACGACTTCATGTCCCAGCTTTATTCCTTCAAGGCTGTGAAAGTTCAACTCAAGCAACCAAATAATAATGCTTCAGAACGATTCCTTTCAGCAACAACCAAATAATAATGCTTCAGAGACGACTTCATGTCCCCAGCTTTATTCCTTCAAGGCTGTTCTTCAACAACAAATAATAATTTCAGAGACGACTTTCAGCAACCAAATAATAATGGTCATGCTGAACGACTTCATGTCCCAGCTTTATTCCTTCAAGGCTGTAGAAGATTCCTTTCAGCAACCAAATGGTAATGCTTCAGAACGACTTCATGTCCCAGCTTTATTCCTTCAAGGCTGTAGAAGATTCCTTTCAGCAACCAAATGAAGTAATGCTTCAGAACGACTTCATGTCCCAGCTTTTCCTTCAAGGCTGTAGATTCCTTTCAGCAACCAAATAATAATGCTTCAGAGACGACTTCATGTCCCAGCTTTATTCCTTCAAGGCTGTAAAGATTCCTTTCAGCAAGACGAATTCAAATAATAATGCTAATGAAGAACGACTTCATGTCCCAGCTTTATTCCTTCAAGGCTGTGAAGATTCCTTTCAGCAACAAATGGTAATGCTTCAGAGACGACTTCCTTCAAGGCTGTAGAAGATTCCTTTCAGCAACAAATAATAATGCTTCAGAGACGACTTCATGTCCCAGCTTTATTCCTTCAAGGCTGTAGAAAGATTCCTTTCAGCAACAAATGGTATAATACATGTCCCAGCTTTATTCCTTCAAGGCTGTGCGAGATTCTTTCATAATAATGTCCGACTTCATGTCAGCTTTATTCCTTCAAGGCCTTTCAGTAGAAGATTCCTTTCAGCAACAAATAATAATGCTTCAGAGACGACTTCATGTCCCAGCTTTTATTCCTTCAAGGCTGTGAGCAAGATTCCTTTCTTCAAGGCAACCAAATAATAATGCTTCAGAGACGACTTCATGTCCCAGCTTTATTCCTTCAAGGCTGTGAAGATTCCTTTCAGCAACAAATGGTAATGCTTCAGAGACGACGACTTCATGTCCCAACCAAATAATAATGCTTTATTCCTTCAAAGGCTGTAGAAGATTCCTTTCAGCAACCAAATAATAATGCTTCAGAGACGACTTCATGTCCCAGCTTTATTCCTTCAAGGCTGTAGAAGATTCCTTTCAGCAACAAATAATAATGCTTCAGAGACGACTTATGTCCCAGCTTTATTCCTTCAAGGCTGTAAGATTCCTTTCAGCAACAAAATAATAATGCTTCCAGAGACGACTTCATGTCCCAGCTTTATTCCTTCAAAACATGAAAGATTCCTTTCAGCAACCAAATAATAGCTTCAAAACGACTTCATGTTTCCAGCTTTATTCCTTCAAAATGTAGAGATTCCTTTCAAGCAACCAAATAATAATGCTTCAGAACGACTTCATGTCCCAGCTTTATTCCTTCAAGGCTGTAAAGATTCCTTTCAGCAACCAAATAATAATGTCCCAGCTTCAGACGACTTCATGTCCCAGCTTTATTCCTTCAAGGCTGTAGAAGATTCCTTTCAGCAAATAATAATGCTTCAGGGACGACTTCATGTCCCAGCTTTATTCCTTCAAGGCTGAAGATTCCCTTTCAGCAAGCAAATGGTAATAACTTCAGAGACGACTTCATGTCCCAGCTTTATTCCTTCAAAGGCTGAAAGATTCCTTTCAGCAACCAATAATAATGCTTCAGAGACGACTTCATGTCAAGCTTTATTCACTAAGGCTGTGAACCTTTCAAACCAAATAATAATGCTTCAAGACGACTTCATGTCCCAGCTTTTTCCTTCAAGGCTGTGAGATTCCTTTCAACAGCAACCAAATGGTAATGCTTCAGAGACGACTTCATGTCCCAGCTTTATTCCTTCAAGGCTGTGAAAATTCTTTCAGCAAATAAATAATGCTTCAAGAGACGACTTCATGTCCCAGCTTTATTCCTTCAAGGCTGTAGAAAATTCCTTTCAACAAAATGGTAATGGACGACTTCATGTCCCAGCTTTATTCCTTCAAGGCTGTAGGCAACAAATAATGTGCTTCAGAAGACTTCATGTCCCCAGCTTTATTCCTTCAAGGCTGTACCCTTTCAACAACCAAATAATAATGCTTCAGAGACGACTTCATGTCCCAACTTTATTCCTTCAAGGCTGTAGAAGATTCCTTTCAGCAACCAAATAATAATGCTTCGACTTCATGTCCCAGCTTTATTCCTTCAAGGCTGTGAAGATTCCTTTCAACAACCAATGGTAATGCTTCAGAGACGACTTCATGTCCCAGCTTTATTCCTTCAAGGCTGTAGAAGATTCCTTTCAGCAACCAAACGACTATGTCTAGCTTTATTCCTTCAAGGCTGTAGAAAGATTCCTTTCAGAGACGACTTTATTCATGACTTCAAAAGTCCCAGCTTTATTCAACCTGAAAAGAGAGATTCCTTTCAAATGGTAATGTTCAGACTTCAGCAACCAAATTCCTTTCCAAATAATGCTTCAGAGACGACTTCATGTCCCAGCTTTATTCCTTCAAGGCTGTAGAAGATTCCTTTCAGCAACCAAATGGTGCTTCAGAGACGACTTCATGTCCCAGCTTTATTCCTTCAAGGCTGTAGAAGATTCCTTTCAGCAACCAAATAATAATACTTCAGTTCATGTCCAGCTTTATTCCTTCAAGGCTGTAGAAGATTCCTTTCAGCAAACAAATAATAATGCTTCAGAGACGACTTCATGTCCCAGCTTTATTCCTTCAAGGCTGTAGAAGATTCCTTTCAGCAACCAAATAATAATTCAGAGACGACTTCATGTCCCAGCTTTATTCCTTCAAGGTCAGAAGATTCCTTTCAGCAACAAATGGTAATGCTTCAGAGACGACTTCATGTCCCAGCTTTATTCCTTCAAAGGCTGTGAGAAACCAGAATAAATACTTCAGATTTATTCCTTCAAAGGCTGTAGAAGATTCCTTTCAGCAACCAAATAATAATGCTTCAGAGACGACTTCATTAAGTCCCAGCTTTATTCCTTCAAGGCTGTAGAAGATTCCTTTCAGCAACCAAATAATAATGCTTCAGAGACGACTTCATGTCCCAGCTTTATTCCTTCAAGGCTGTAGAAAGATTCCTTTCAGCAACCAAGCGGTAATAATAATGCTTCAGAGACGACTTCATGTCCCAGCTTTATTCCTTCAAGGCTGTAGAAGATTCCTTTCAGCAACCAAATAATAATGCTTCAGAGACGACTTCATGTCCCAGCTTTATTCCTTCAAGGCTGTAGAAGATTCCTTTCAGCAACCAAATGGTAATGCTTCAGAGACGACTTCATGTCCCAGCTTTATTCCTTCAAGGCTGTAGAAGATTCCTTTCAGCAACCAAATAATAATGCTTCAGAGACGACTTCATGTCCCAGCTTTATTCCTTCAAGGCTGTAGAAGATTCCTTTCAGCAACCAAATAATAATGCTTCAGAGACGACTTCATGTCCCAGCTTTATTCCTTCAAGGCTGTAGAAGATTCCTTTCAGCAACCAAATAATAATGCTTCAGAGACGACTCATATGTCCCAGCTTTATTCCTTCAAGGCTGTAGAATTCCTTTCAGCAACCAAATAATAATGCTTCAGAGACGACTTCATGTCCCAGCTTTATTCCTTCAAGGCTGTAGAAGATTCCTTTCAGCAACCAAATAATAATGCTTCAGAGACGACTTCATGTCCCAGCTTTATTCCTTCAAGGCTGTAGAAGATTCCTTTCAGCAACCAAATAATAATGCTTCAGAGACGACTTCATGTCCCAGCTTTATTCCTTCAAGGCTGTAGAAGACCTTTCAGCAACCAAATGGTAATGCTTCAGAGACGACTTCATGTCCCAGCTTTATTCCTTCAAGGCTGTAGAAGATTCCTTTCAGCAACCAAATAATAATGCTTCAGAGACGACTTCATGTCCCAGCTTTATTCCTTCAAGGCTGTGAAGATTCCTTTCAGAACCAAATAATAATGCTTCAGAGACGACTTCATGTCAGCTTTATTCCTTCAAGGCTGTGAAGATTCCTTTCAGCAACAAATGGTAATGCTTCAGAGACGACTTCATGTCCCAGCTTTATTCCTTCAAGGCTGTAGAAGATTCCTTTCAGCAACCAAATAATAATGCTTCAGAGACGACTTCATGTCCCAGCTTTATTCCTTCAAGGCTGTAGAAGATTCCTTTCAGCAACCAAATAATAATGCTTCAGAGACGACTTCATGTCCCAGCTTTATTCCTTCAAGGCTGAAGATTCCTTTTCAGCAACCAAATGGTAATGCTTCAGAGACGACTTCATGTCCCAGCTTTATTCCTTCAAGGCTGTAGAAGATTCCTTTCAGCAACCAAATGGTAATGCTTCAGAGACGACTTCATGTCCCAGCTTTATTCAGAAGGCTGTGAAAGATTCCTTTCAGCAACCAAATAATAATGCTTCCTTCATGTCCCAGCTTTATTCCTTCAAGGCTGTAGAAGATTCCTTTCAGCAACCAAATGGTAATGCTTCAGAGACGACTTCATGTCCCAGCTTTATTCCTTCAAGGGTCCTTTTCAGCAACCAAATGTAGAAGATTCCTTTCAAGGCTGTGAAACCAAATAACCAAATGCTTCAGAGACGACTTCATGTCCCAGTCCTTCAAGGTGTCTTTGAATGTCCCATTCCTTTCAACGGCAAATGTTCAGAACGACTTCCATGTCCCACTTTTCCTTCAAAGGCTGTGAACCAAAATAATAATGCTTCAGAGACGACTTCATGTCCCAGCTTTATTCCTTCAAGGCTGTGAAAGATTCCTTTCAGCAACCAAATAATAATGCTTCAGACGACCATGTCCCAGCTGATCCCAAGGCTTTATTTCCTTTCAGCAACAAATAATAATATTCCTTTTATTCCTTCAAATAAGGCAACCAAATGGTAATGCTTCAGAACGACTTCATGTTCAGATTCCTTTCAGCAACCAAATAAATGGTTCAATGACTTCATGTCCCACTTTATTCCTTCAAGGCTGTAAATTCCTTTCAAGAGAACGACTTCATGTCCCAGCTTTATTCAGGCAACTTTCCAGCAACAAATAATAATGCTTCAGAGACGACCCCAGCTTTATTCCTTCAAAGGCTGTAGAAAGATTCCTTTCAGCAACAAATAATAATGCTTCAGACGACTTCATGTCCCAGCTTTATTCCTTCAAGGCTGTAGAAGATTCCTTTCAGCAACAAATGGTAATGCTTCAGAGACGACTTCATGTCCCAGCTTTATTCCTTCAAGGCCTTGAAGATTCTTTCAGCAACCAAATAATAATGCTTCAGAGACGACTTCATGTCCCAGCTTTATTCCTTCAAGGCTGTAGAAGATTCCTTTCAGCAACCAATAATAATAATGCTTCAGAGACGACTTCATGTCCTAGCTTTATTCCTTCAAGGCTGTAGAAAATTCCTTTCAGCACCAAATTTTCAGGGCAGACAATTCATTCCTAATAATTCCTTTCAACAGACGACTTCATGTCCTTTCCTTCAAGGCTGTAGAGATTCCAAAAATAATAATGCTTCAGAGACGACTTCATGTCCCCTTCAGGCTGTAGAAGATCCTTTCAAGGCCAAATAATAATGCTTCAGAGACGATTCCCCAGCTTTATTCCTTCAGCTGTAGAAAGATTCCTTTCAACAAAAATAATAATGCTTCAGAGACGACTTCATGTCCCAGCTTTATTCCTTCAAGGCTGTAGAAGATTCCTTTCAACAACCAAATAATAATGCTTCAGAGACGACTTCATGTCCAGCTTTATTCCTTCAAGGCTGTAGAAGATTCCTTTCAGCAAATAAATAATGCTTCAGAGACGACTTCATGTCCAGCTTTATTCCTTCAAGGCTGTAGAAAGATTCCTTTCAGCAACAAATGGTAATGCTTCAGAGACGACTTCATGTCCCAGCTTTATTCCTTCAAGGCTGTAGAAGATTCCTTTCAGCAACCAAATGGTAATGCTTCAGAGACGACTTCATGTCCCAGCTTTATTCCTTCAAGGCTGTGAAGATTCCTTTCAGCAACTTCAAACGACTTCATGTCTGACTAATTTCCTTCAGGCTGTAGAAGACCTTTCAACATGTCCTTCAGCTTTCATTCCCCAGCTTTCAAGGCTGTAGAAGATTCCTTTCAGCAACCAAATGGTAATGCTTCAGAGACGACTTCAGTCCCAGCTTTATTCCTTCAAGGCTGTAGAAGATTCCTTTTCAGCAACAAATAATAATGCTTCAGAGACGACTTCATGTCCCAGCTTTATTCCTTCAAGGCTGTAGAAGATTCCTTTCAGCAAAATGGTAATGCCCAGCTTTATTTTCAGAGACGACTTCATGTCCCAGCTTTATTCCTTCAAGGCTGTAGAAGATTCCTTTCAGCAACAAATAATAATGCTTCAGAGACGACTTCATGTCCCAGCTTTATTCCTTCAAGGCTGTGAAGATTCCTTTCAGCAACCAAATAATAATGCTTCAGAGACGACTTCATGTCCCAGCTTTATTCCTTCAAGGCTGTAGAAGATTCCTTTCAGCAACCAAATGGTAATGCTTCAGAGACGACTTCATGTCCCAGCTTTATTCCTTCAAGGCTGTGAAGATTCCTTTCAGCAAGCAAATGGTAATGCTTCAGAGACGACTTCATGTCCCAGCTTTATTCCTTCAAGGCTGAAGATTCCTTCAGCAACCAAATAATAATGCTTCAGAGACGACTTCCCGTCTTTATTCCTTCAAGGCTGTAGAAGATTCCTTTCAACAACCAAATAATAATGCTTCAGAGACTTCATGTCCCAGCTTTATTCCTTCAAGGCTGTCCTTTCAGCAACAAATTAATTTCCAGAGACGACTTCATGTCCCAGCTTTATTCCTTCAGGCTGTAAGATTCCTTTCAGCAACCAAATGGTAAGACGACTTCATAGTCTAGCTTTATTCCTTCAAGAAAGATTCTTTCATAATAATGTCCCAGACGACTTTATTCCTTCAAGGGCTGTAGAAGATTCCTTTCAGCAACCAAATAATAATGCTTCAGAGACGACTTCATGTCCCAGCTTTATTCCTTCAAGGCTGTAGAAGATTCCTTTCAGCAACCAAATAATAATGCTTTCAGGTAATATTCCTTTCAACACGTCTTCATGTCCCAATTCCTTCAAGGCTGTAGAAGATTCCTTTCAGCAACAAATGGTAATGTCCCCCCTTTATTCCTTCAAGGCTGTAGAAGATTCCTTTCAGCAACCAAATAATAATGCTTCAGAGACGACTTCATGTCCCAGCTTTATTCCTTCAAGGCTGTAGAAGATTCCTTTCAGCAACAAATAATAATGCTTCAGAGACGACTTCATGTTCCAGCTTTATTCCTTCAAGGCTGTGAAGATTCCTTTCAGCAACCAAATAATAATGCTTCAGAGACGACTTCATGTCCCAGCTTTATTCCTTCAAGGCTGTAGAAGATTCCTTTCAGCAACCAAATGGTAATGCTTCAGAGACGACTTCATGTCCCAGCTTTATTCCTTCAAGGCTGTAGAAGATTCCTTTCAACAACCAAATAATAATGCTTCAGAGACGACTTCATGTCCCAGCTTTATTCACTTCAAGGCTGTAGAAGATTCCTTTCAGCAACAAATAATAATGCTTCAGAGACGACTTCATGTCCCAGCTTTATTCCTTCAAGGCTGTAGAAGATTCCTTTCAGCAACCAAATAATAATGCTTCAGAGACGACTTCATGTCCCAGCTTTATTCCTTCAAGGCTGTAGAAGATTCCTTTCAGCAACAAATAATAATGCTTCAGAGACGACTTCATGTCCCAGCTTTATTCCTTCAAAGCTGTAGAAGATTCCTTTCAGCAACCAAATGGTAATGCTTCAGAGACGACTTCATGTCCCAGCTTTATTCCTTCAAGGCTGTAGAAGATTCCTTTCAGCAACCAAATAATAATGCTTCAGAGACGACTTCATGTCCCAGCTTTATTCCTTCAAGGCTGTAGAAGATTCCTTTCAGCAACCAAATAATAATGCTTCAGAGACGACTTCATGTCCCAGCTTTATTCCTTCAAGGCTGTAGAAGATTCCTTTCAGCAACCAAATAATAATGCTTCAGAGACGACTTCATGTCCCAGCTTTATTCCTTCAAGGCTGTAGAAGATTCCTTTCAGCAACCAAATGGTAATGCTTCAGAGACGACTTCATGTCCCAGACTTTATTCCTTCAAGGCTGTAGAAGATTCCTTTCAGCAACCAAATGGTAATGCTTCAGAGACGACTTCATGTCCCAGCTTTATTCCTTCAAGGCTGTGAAAGATTCCTTTCAGCAACCAAATGAATGCTTCAGAGACGACTTCATGTCCCAGCTTTATTCCTTCAAGGCTGTGAAGATTCCTTTCAAACCAAATAATAATGCTTCAGAGACGACTTCATGTCCCAGCTTTATTCCTTCAAGGCTGTAGAAGATTCCTTTCAGCAACCAAATGGTAATGCTTCAGAGACGACTTCATGTCCCAGCTTTATTCCTTCAAGGCTGTAGAAGATTCCTTTCAGCAACCAAATAATAATGCTTCAGAGACGACTTCATGTCCCAGCTTTATTCCTTCAAGGCTGTAGAAGATTCCTTTCAGCAACCAAATAATAATGCTTCAGAGACGACTTCATGTCCCAGCTTTATTCCTTCAAAGACTTCTGTAGAAAGAAGATTCCTTTCAGCAACCAAATAATAATGCTTCAGAGACGACTTCATGTCCCAGCTTTATTCCTTCAAGGCTGTAGAAAGATTCCTTTCAGCAACAAATAATAATGCTTCAGACGACTTCATCCCAGCTTTATTCCTTCAAGGCTGTAGAAGATTCCTTTCAGCAACCAAATAATAATGCTTCAGAGACGACCCAGCTTTGTTCATGGCTCCCAGCAACCAAATTTATTCATGTCTTTATTCCTTCAAGGCTGTAGAAGATTCCTTTCAACAACCAAATAATAATGCTTCAGAACGACTTCATGTCCCAGCTTTATTCCTTCAAGGCTGTAGAAGATTCCTTTCAGCAACCAAATAATAATGCTTCAGAGACGACTTCATGTCCCAGCTTTATTCCTTCAAGGCTGTAGAAGATTCCTTTCAGCAACCAAATAATAATGCTTCAGAGACGACTTCATGTCCCAGCTTTATTCCTTCAAGGCTGTAGAAGATTCCTTTCAGCAACCAAATAATAATGCTTCAGAGACGACTTCATGTCCCAGCTGTATTTCCTTCCAAATTCATGTCCCAAAATTCCTTTCAGCAACCAAATGTAATGAAGATTCCTTTCAGCAACCAAATGGTAATGCTTCAGAGACGACTTCATGTCCCAGCTTTATTCCTTCAAGGCTGTGAAAATTCCTTTCAGCAACCAAATAATAATGCTTCAGAGACGACTTCATGTTCCAGCTTTATTCCTTCAAGGCTGTCCCTTTCAGCAACCAAATGAAGTATTCCTTTATTCCTTCAAGGCTGTAGAAGATTCCTTTCAGCAACCAAATAATAAATGCTTCAGAGACGACTTCATGTCCCAGCTTTATTCCTTCAAGGCTGTAGAAGATTCCTTTCAGCAACCAAATGGTAATGCTTCAGAGACGACTTCATGTCCCAGCTTTATTCCTTCAAGGCTGTAGAAGATTCCTTTCCTTCAAGCAACAAATAAATGCTTCAGAGACGACTTCATGTCCCAGCTTTATTCCTTCAAGGCTGTAGAAGATTCCTTTCAGCAACCAAATGGTAATGCTTCAGAGACGACTTCATGTCCCAGCTTTATTCCTTCAAGGCTGTAGAAGATTCCTTTCAGCAACCAAATAATAATGCTTCAGAGACGACTTCATGTCCCCAGCTTTATTCCTTCAAGGCTGTAGAAGATTCCTTTCAGCAACAAATGAATGCTTCAGAGACGACTTCATGTCCCAGCTTTATTCCTTCAAGGCTGTAGAAGATTCCTTTCAGCAACCAAATAATAATGCTTCAGAGACGACTTCATGTTCCAGCTTTATTCCTTCAAGGCTGTAGAAGATTCCTTTCAGCAACCAAATGGTAATGCTTCAAACGACTTCATGTCCCAGCTTTATTCCTTCAAGGCTGTAGAAGATTCCTTTCAGCAACAAATAATAATGCTTCAGAGACGACTTCATGTCCCAGCTTTATTCCTTCAAGGCTGTAGAAGATTCCTTTCAGCAACCAAATGGTAATGCTTCAGAGACGACTTCATGTCCCAGCTTTATTCCTTCAAGGCTGTAGAAGATTCCTTTCAGCAACCAAATAATAATGCTTCAGAGACGACTTCATGTCCCAGCTTTATTCCTTCAAGGCTGTAGAAGATTCCTTTCAGCAACCAAATAATAATGCTTCAGAGACGACTTCATGTCCCAGCTTTATTCCTTCAAGGCTGTAGAAGATTCCTTTCAGCAACCAAATAATAATGCTTCAGAGACGACTTCCTTCATGTCCTTTCAACAACTTTATTCCTTCAAGGCTGTAGAAGATTCCTTTCAGCAACCAAATGGTAATGCTTCAGAGACGACTTCATGTCCCAGCTTTTATTCCTTCAAGGCTGTAGAAGATTCCTTTCAGCAACAAATGGTAATGCTTCAGAGACGACTTCATGTCCCAACTTTATTCCTTCAAGGCTGTTCAGGCTGTAAAGATTCCTTTCAGCAACCAAATAATAATGCTTCAGAGACGACTTCATGTTCCTTCAAGGCTTTATTCTTCAAGACGGTCCCAGCTGTAGAAGATTCCTTTCAGCAACCAAATAATAATGCTTCAGAGACGACTTCATGTCCCAGCTTTATTCCTTCAAGGCTGTTTCCTTTCAGCAACCAAATGGTAATGCCTTCAAGGGCTGTAGAAGATTCCTTTCAGCAACCAAATAATAATGCTTCAGAGACGACTTCATGTCCTTCAGCTTTAGCAACCAAATTCTTCAGAGACGACTTCAAGGTTGTAGAAGATTCCTTTCAGCAACCAAATAATAATGCTTCAGAGACGACTTCATGTTCCAGCTTTATTCCTTCAAGGCTGTAGAAGATTCCTTTCAGCAACCAAATAATAATGCTTCAGAGACGACTTCATGTCCCAGCTTTATTCCTTCAAGGCTGTAGAAGATTCCTTTCAGCAACCAAATGGTAATGCTTCAGAGACGACTTCATGTCCCAGCTTTATTCCTTCAAGGCTGTAGAAGATTCCTTTCAGCAACCAAATAATAATGCTTCAGAGACGACTTCATGTTCCAGCTTTATTCCTTCAAGGCTGTAGAAGATTCCTTTCAGCAACCAAATGGTAATGCTTCAGAGACGACTTCATGTCCCAGCTTTATTCCTTCAAGGCTGTAGAAGATTCCTTTCAGCAACCAAATAATAATGCTTCAGAGACGACTTCATGTCCCAGCTTTATTCCTTCAAGGCTGTAGAAGATTCCTTTCAGCAACCAAATGGTAATGCTTCAGAGACGACTTCATGTCCCAGCTTTATTCCTTCAAGGCTGTAGAAGATTCCTTTCAGCAACCAAATAATAATGCTTCAGAGACGACTTCATGTTCCAGCTTTATTCCTTCAAGGCTGTGAAGATTCCTTTCAGCAACCAAATGGTAATGCTTCAGAGACGACTTCATGTCCCAGCTTTATTCCTTCAAGGCTGTAGAAGATTCCTTTCAGCAACCAAATGGTAATGCTTCAGAGACGACTTCATGTCCCAGCTTTATTCCTTCAAGGCTGTAGAAGATTCCTTTCAGCAACCAAATAATAATGCTTCAGAGACGACTTCATGTCCCAGCTTTATTCCTTCAAGGCTGTAGAAGATTCTTTCAGCAACCAAATAATAATGCTTCAGAGACGACTTCATGTTCCAGATTCCTTCAAGGCTGTAGACTTTCAGCAACAAATAATAATACTTCAGAGACGACTTCATGTCCCAGCTTTATTCCTTCAAGGCTGTAGAAGATTCCTTTCAGCAACCAAATGGTAATGCTTCAGAGACGACTTCATGTCCCAGCTTTATTCCTTCAAGGCTGTAGAAGATTCCTTTCAGCAACCAAATGGTAATGCTTCAGAGACGACTTCATGTCCCAGCTTTATTCCTTCAAGGCTGTAGAAGATTCCTTTCAGCAACCAAATAATAATGCTTCAGAGACGACTTCATGTTCCAGCTTTATTCCTTCAAGGCTGTAGAAGATTCCTTTCAGCAACCAAATGTAATGCTTCAGAGACGACTTCATGTCCCAGCTTTATTCCTTCAAGGCTGTAGAAGATTCCTTTCAGCAACAAATAATAATGCTTCAGAGACGACTTCATGTTCCAGCTTTATTCCTTCAAGGCTGTAGAAGATTCCTTTCAGCAACCAAATGGTAATGCTTCAGAGACGACTTCATGTCCCAGCTTTATTCCTTCAAGGCTGTGGTAATGCTTCAGAGACGACTTCATGTCCCAGCTTTATTCCTTCAAGGCTGTAGAAGATTCCAAATAATAATGCTTCAGAGACGACTTCATGTCCCAGCTTTATTCCTTCAAGGCTGTAGAAGATTCCTTTCAGCAACCAAATAATAATGCTTCAGAGACGACTTCATGTCCCAGCTTTATTCCTTCAAGGCTGTGAAAGATTCCTTTCAGCAAATAAATGGTAATGCTTCAGAGACGACTTCATCATGTCCCAGCTTTATTCCTTCAAGGCTGTAGAAGATTCCTTTCAGCAACCAAATAATAATGCTTCAGAGACGACTTCATGTCCCAGCTTTATTCCTTCAAGGCTGTAGAAGATTCCTTTCAGCAACAAATAATAATGCTTCAGAACGACTTCATGTTCCAGCTTTATTCCTTCAAGGCTGTAGAAGATTCCTTTCAGCAACCAAATAATAATGCTTCAGAGACTTCATGTCCCAGCTTTATTCCTTCAAGGCTGTAGAAGATTCCTTTCAGCAACCAAATGGTAATGCTTCAGAGACGACTTCATGTCCCAGCTTTATTCCTTCAAGGCTGTAAAGATTCCTTTCAGCAACCAAATGGTAATGCTTCAGAGACGACTTCATGTCCCAGCTTTATTCCTTCAAGGCTTTAGAAGATTCCTTTCAGCAACCAAATAATAATGCTTCAGAGACGACTTCATGTCCAGCTTTATTCCTTCAAGGCTGTTTCCTTTCAGCAACCAAATTCAGGTTCATGTCCCATTTATTCCTTCAAGCTTCAGAGACGACTTCATGTCCCAGCTTTATTCCTTCAAGGCTGTAGAAGATTCCTTTTCAGCAACCAAATAATAATGCTTCAGAGACGACTTCATGTCCCAGCTTTATTCCTTCAAGGCTGTAGAAGATTCTTTCATGTTCAGAGACGACTTCATGTCCCAGCTTTATTCCTTCAAGGCTGTAGAAGATTCCTTTCAGCAACCAAATGGTAATGCTTCAGAGACGACTTCATGTCCCAGCTTTATTCCTTCAAGGCTGTAGAAGATTCCTTTCAGCAACCAAATAATAATGCTTCAGAGACGACTTCATGTCCCAGCCTTTATTCCTTTCAGCAACCAAATGGTGTAGAACGACTTCATGATTCCTTTCAGAAGATTCAACCAAATGGTAATGCTTCAGAGACGACTTCATGTCCCAGCTTTATTCCTTCAAGGCTGTAGAAGATTCCTTTCAGCAACAAATGGTAATGCTTCAGAGACGACTTCATGTCCCTTTATTCCTTTGTGATTCCTTTCAAGGCTGTTCAGAACGACTTCATGTCCCAGCTTTCAAGCAACAAGTGGTAATGCTTCAGAGACGACTTCATGTCCCAGCTTTATTCCTTCAAGGCTGTAGAATTCCTTTCAGCAACCAAATAATAATGCTTCAGACGACTTCATGTCCCAGCTTTATTCCTTCAAGGCTGTAGAATTCCTTTCAGCAACCAAATGGTAATGCTTCAGACGACTTCATGTCCCAGCTTTATTCCTTCAGGCTGTAGAAGATTCCTTTCAGCAACCAAATGGTAATGCTTCAAGACGACTTCATGTCCCAGATTTATTCCTTCAAGGCTAAGATTCTTTCAGCAACGAAATAATAATGCTTCAGCTACGACTTCATGTCCCACTTTATTCCTTCAAGGCTTTTCCTTTCACCCAAATGGTAATGCTTCAGAGACGACTTCATGTCCCAGCTTTATTCCTTCAAGGCTGTTATTCAGCAACCAAATGGTAATGCTTCAGAGACGACTTCATGTCCCAGCTTTATTCCTTCAAGGCTGTAGAAGATTCCTTTCAGCAACCAAATAATAATGCTTCAGACGACTTCATGTCAGCTTTATTCCTTCAAGGCTGTAGAAGGGCAAAAATGGTAATGCTTCAGAACGACTTCATGTCCCAGCTTTATTCCTTCAAGGCTGTAGAAGATTCCTTTCAGCAACCAAATAATAATGCTTCAGAGACGACTTCATGTCCCAGTTTATTCCTTCAAGGTGTAAAGCCTTTCAGCAACCAAATGAATTCCTTTCAGCAACAAATAATAATGCTTCAGAGACGACTGTCAGCTTTATTCCTTCAAGGCTGTGTCTTTCAGCAACCAAATGGTAATGCTTCAGAGACGACTTCATGTCCCAGCTTTATTCCTTCAAGGCTGTAGAAGATTCCTTTCAGCAACCAAATAAAATGCTTCTCGACTTCATGTCCCAGCGAAGGCTGTTTCCTTTCAACAGTTAATGGTGAAGAGGATGTTTCACGAAGAATGTCACAAACTCCTTCAAGGCTGTGAAGTTCCTTTCAAACCAAATGGTTGCTCCAGAGACGACTTCATGTCCCAGCCCTTTCAAGGCTGTAGAAGATTCCTTTCAGCAACAGCTAACACTAATTCATTGAAGAACTATGTCCCTGCTTTATTCCCAAGGGTGGATTCCTTTCAAACCAAATTTAATGCTTCAAGATACAAAATTTGTTTTCAAACAAAGACCTTGTTGAATTCAATTATTCCTTCCAAAGCTGCAAACAAATTCTCATGCTTCAGAGACGACTTCATGTTGCAGTGAAAGGGATGTGAAAGATTCCTTTTAAAACAAATGGTAATGCTTCAGCTACGACTTCATGTCCCAGACTTTATTCCTTCAAGAAAACAAACCAAATAATTATGCTGAGACAAATATATTGTATTTTATTCAAGGTACAAGTGAAATTGATGCGTGGTGAATATTATTTAACGTGTATTGTGGTGATGTGTACCGGGTTCGTACCTACGTGCATTGTCCTAATTCATGTTCCCAGAATTTTTTGGGAAACCTTGCTGTATCTATGAGAGCTCACATATGCCTGAGGTGGTATAACTTTAAGCCCAAACAAGGCCTGAGGACAAAAAAGAGATCGAGGCAAAGGGTCACACAGTATTTATAGCCAGAGGAGAAAGACCCCTGGTGAGGGATTAAGGAACTGAGGAGGAGCTAACTCCGACAACCCGAGAGAAGTAAGCTTTGGATGGATTTCTTTAATATACCTTATGCATTTGATAATGTATTTCGCTTATACAGCATATATAAAATGTGATTGCTCATATAAAAGTCTATTTGTTTCTCAATCACTTAGTCAACTTAGAAAGAAATTAAAATATTTCTTTTAAAAGAAAAAATTATTTGATAACGACGGAAATAGATATAAATATAGATAAATGTAAATCGTAATTTCATTCATTTTATAGTGAAACATAAATCGCAATATTTTATGTGAAAGAGAAATACCAACATTAGGCTCAGAATAAATTAAAGGAAAGCCATGGACATTTTTTGTGGGGAGGGGGTTCTACTTCATTATACTGAATTTTCATTGAAATTATTTGCAGTCAATTTTTCAAAACTATATCCCTTCAGGATGTAGGCGATAATGGCTCTCCCTAATGACCTTCCGACCATGCTGCAAGAACATGATGGTTAGCCTGATATACTCATGAGTGGCCGAGCTAATTCGACCGAAGAAATATATGCAAATTGTGAATTGCAATTACTGTTCTTGTGTGTGGAGTCGCCGTTCCATCAACGCGGTTTGTGAATTCAGTGCTGTATTTTCAGACTGATTACCTTACTAAGATATCTGAGATTGGAACAGCTTAGTCGTAAATGAACGAAATGAACTTGAATTCAGTTTACCGATTCTATACTCGACACTCTTAACTGTTAGGCTATCAACAAGTCAGCATTAGTGTTAAAGTATAGACATTTTAATTAGTATTTCCATGGTTTATATTTGACAATAGCAGATGTGTAAATCCTCCTCCTTCTCGTCATCATCATCATCATCATCATGTTATGTAAGTTCGGCATTCCATGACACGCTGCTTCCATCCATTCCTGTCATTAATTGATTTGGAAGCTAATCGATTCTGATACTCCTGTCTTCAATCAGATGTTCAATGCACATCTTCTTTGATCAAACTTGTGTTCTTCATCCATGGGATGGTATCTAGAGTAAAACGTCTCCAGCTTGTTCTCCTTTGCTACGCCAACAGTGACCAGCAAATCTTATTTGGGGTATTAATTTCCTGGTAGAAGTTATGTTACCATAGAGATATTTCTTTGTTGGATGATCTTTCCAGGATTTGTTTAGTGTTTCTCGAAGCATTCGTGTGTAAACATCTAACCACTTTTTCCAGTTTGGCTGTTAGTGTCCAGGTAAAGGAGCCATATTCAAGGAATGGCTATGCTATAGCCCTGAAAATGTTGCTCTTCAATTTGTCCTGATTTGATTTGCAGGATTTGTTCATTTATTTAAGTGTATCCGGCTTTTCCCAGTCTGATATTGTTATCATTCTCAGTTGACGCAATTTAATTACACAAGTGTGTAAATGCAACAGAGACATATGCAAAGGATGCAATGTTGCATGTAGACACGTGGCAAATTTTGGGCTAACAATGCTAAATAAATGTATATGATCTAATTAACTGACAAAAAATTATTCGATAAAAATATCCTATAGATTACAAGTTAAATATTGTGTATTTCCCCAGGTGGGCATGCCTTAGTTTCCTTTTTTATTCTCGGCGTGTATAAATAGATGCCACATCAGAGAATTGAAACATCACAGCCGTGTACAAAATAATAGATATTAAGAGATTGTACGTAGAATGAGACTCAACCCCATTTTACAATTAGATTACCATTTATAAAAATAGTTATGAGCAATGATATCGCTCGTATATTTAATATATTTCTAATAAATAACAAAAGTGATAGAACATTTCAAAAATAGGGTTTCATATTTTTCGAAGAAACTTCTGCCACTTCTGAAATGATTTATTATAATTCTGAATTCATTAAATATGAAAAACCTTACCTTAACGATCTGCATTTTCTGATTATATTTTGGAAGTTCAAAATCTTTGCACCAATATGTTGTGGTTTTGTTCCCATTTATTCTTCAATTAATGTCTGTAAAGACAAAGTAATTGAAATATTTAGAAATTCAATAGAAATTCAACGGTCGAAAGGTAATCGCTGCTAGATTTCAGTATTACTGTTTACATAACCAGGTACCAGGGTACACACAGGTGTTTTAATTTGATCACTGCTGAAAAAAGATTTGTTTATCGTTTGAGCCTTCTAAATATTGGGCATTTAACAGCAGCCGAGCCGGTATGCAAAAGATCAATACTTTATTAAAAATATGTTTTTTCACTCTAAGTTTCCACTCTTGGTAGTTTGGGGGAAAGAACGAAGGTAATAAAATAATTACTGAAACCTATACCTTGACCCACTACATGCAAAGCATCTTGATCAAGGAATGAAAGGGGGACCAAATGAAGGTGAATGAAAGGGAAAGAAAAACAAAATTGTTTTTACTACTACAATAAATTATTTTGAGAAACATGAAAAATAACATAGAAATAAGAGAAAATTACTTTCATCATTGCAAATAACTTTTAATTCATGATAACGACTGTAGTAATAGGTAAAGTTACTTGAAAATCAGCCAGAAATAAAGCAAGATATACGCAAGCAAACACAAACCACAATTATAAAATACACACAAGTAAGAGACAATGACGTAAATTGAAAAATTAAATATTAACACACCTAAAATAAAAGTGATGGATTTTTTCCTTAACGGCAACATCTCAAAATATCATATTTATTTGGACTTATAAATTAAGTGAATCAATTTCAAAACTTTATTTTTAGTATCGCTTGATAATGGAACATACCTTTGTATATTAAGTAATCTGTATGATTGAATTTAAATTGAGTTTTCAGTTTTGAAACATGATAATTTCGGTGTTGTGATGATTATATATTACAAAAAAGCAATTATAACGTTATGCTCGATGCTGTTCGATAATATAAAAATAAAAATAAATTCTAAGAAATCTGAATTATAAATCACATTGTTCTTTCCTATTATTTTAATATATATATACATATATATATATATATATATATATATATATATATATATATATATATATATATATATATATCCAAGCAGCATGGCCCGGCGTTGCCCGTGCTTCATTCAAAAGTCGTACGACTCATACAGCTTTCGCTATCTTGACTTAAAATATTTTTACCCTTCCTTGCCTTTAAAGGAGTGACCTTTGACGTGCTGATGCTGCTACATGCCTTATTTCTTGCCTATTTCACACTGCGAATTTTTTCTAAGCTCTATACTAAACATTAAATCTGTTACGAAAAAAGAACTAAACAAAATGAATACAAAACGATCAGCTTTAGAAAAGGACTCGTAACTGGAAAAACCGAATGAAAAAACAATGTTAACTAGAAATATTTTTCACACCCAACCTAGTTTCCTGAAATATTGAGACTGGTCATACTACTTGGGCGGGGTTGTTGCTGTTCTTGTATTGTTAACCCGGTACTTTTGAAACCATACATTGATCCGATTTTAAGTTCAAATAAAAAGAGCTCAAAAGTGTTTAACAACGCGAAGTCAACTTCACAGAGTCCAAAATGAGGTGAAAATCTTAGATGTACCGGGCCGCGTAGTGTGCAGGCGAGACATTCAACTTAAAACCCCAAAATCCGTATCACCTATGAGTTAATCGGTTTTGTTTATAAAGTTTGAGTCCCAAATAAAAAAAAATCAGGCTCCGGCATGAGACAATGACGAAAAATTGAAAAATCGGATCTGGGATGCGGCCTGGGAGAAAGAACAAAGTTTAAAGAAGGGGAAAACGTGTATATATATATATATATATATATATATATATATATATA
This sequence comes from Acanthosepion pharaonis, assembly GCA_903632075.3. NCBI lineage: Eukaryota > Metazoa > Mollusca > Cephalopoda > Sepiida > Sepiidae > Acanthosepion > Acanthosepion pharaonis. The sequence continues at coordinate 1,693,959 of CAHIKZ030001125.1, read as the reverse complement.
TATATATATATATATATATATATATATATATATATATATATATATATATATATATATATACAAAAGTGTGGGTAATTCTGTTCGCCCGTCGTTTGCGCTGACTAAAATGTATTAAAGTTTCTTAGCAGTTCTCCGCTCTACCAACTTCGCTGTGGCTATTGACCTCTTCTTTATTCTCTCGTTAGTACACATGTACGCCGTCACACCAACACCGTGTTTTTTTTCTGTTCCGTCTTCCTCATAAACTCTCTATTTATGCCCGCGTCAACAGGACCAGAAACTAAAATTTGCATACGATACTTACTTCTCGTTACGCTGGCTTCAATTTTAGTCTTTATAATTTTATTTTTTCGTTGTACGCCTGCCTGCGATATAAGAGTTTCAAAATAATTCATTTTCGCTTTTTAACGCCGGTCGCACTGACACGCCATGCAAATTCACTTTGCGGAAGGTAAGTCTTCTTGTTCCTCACAAAAAGATATACCAAAATATAAAACATCGATCGGGCGAAGTTAAGAAGTGAAGACAGTAAGCCTGAATCATGAAAGATTTAAAGGGGGTGAATTTCTTTTTCATATATTTTTTTATATGATTATGTTTTGTTATTGTTTTTGTTTTTTTTTTGTTTTCAATAAAATAATGCTTTGTAATTCTTATGTCATCCCTCGACCCAGAAATTCTATTATTGATACAAGTTGTGAAGAATCTTGAAAAATGGCTTCGGAAATAAAGTGAACATGGAGTAGGGGTATGCATTTGAGTTCAACCAGGAAGAAAATTTAGTAATTTCATCGCTGTTATTTCATTCTTGAAGTTTACCTAATATTAAATAGATGGAACATCCGACAAAAGAATTTTATTTATATTCCATTTCAGTTATTATGATGTCGAATAAATACCGACATACAGAAAGAAAAGCCAAGACTGTGTGTTGCGAATTTATTTTCTTATATTTCTATCTTTTTTAATTTATTTTTTAAAAATTAAACAAAATGAATTAACGAAATATTAATCAAATAGGCGACATCTTATTTGGAAAATGAATATTACAAACACACGTAAGTTATTTCAAAATAATAACTTTAAGAATCTTAAAAGTCTAAAACCAAATAAATAAAAAGGAAAATGGTTACCGTAATATTAAAATCATGAGCGTCGTCTGTGACCAGTTGTCGCTGAATTGTCAGTTTCCTTTGATTGTTGGTCGCAACTGAAGATAACAGAATCCAATCATTGCTAGAATCTTTTTTTAGTGTTCCATTACTAAATCCGTAATAATCCTGTTTAAAAACAAAACAAAAACCTATATATATATATATAGTTAAAGAAATCGATTTTCGCTGTACCTTTGTATTAATAAGTGGCAATATCTTTCTACATAAAGTCAATATCATTTTTTTCGCTAAATAATTTGCAGTGCATTCAGAAATATAATTCATAGTTCTTTCTTTGGATTTTAATAATTATAATTGACTTGTTTAAAATTTAAATTTTCCAGCAGTTAATTTTCTTATTAGATGTTTAATTTCCATTGGCAATCCCAAATCTCCTCGGAAGTTGGGAATACGTTCTCGAGAGGAAAGGGGAATATAGGTAGGCATATTTCATTCAATATTAACTTCTCTCAAATTAGGTGTGACCTATTTTCCATGTCAATGAACTTCATCAAAATTGTTGCATCTATTTTTAATCAATTCACCCAAAGCAAGGCGAGAATGCCACTAATGGCAGTGAAAGTGAATGAAAAAAGATTTAGCGGGAACCAATAACCCGATCGTAAACAGGAATCAAGGAATAAACTTCTACACCTGTTCAAAAGACCGGACGCTAACTGAACCTATCTATAGTTATAGTAACTAAAATTTAGGCGGATAATTTAGAAGTACAGACTTGAGGTCTTCTTTTGAAGGAACTGGAAACCGAATCGGAAACAGGAAGCAAGAGATAAACCTCTTCTTCTGTTCAAAAGAACAGGGTCGATTGATTTTCAAATATAACAACATTAAATCAGTCAGTTTCAAACAAAAGATGACTATTGTTAAATTCAAAAATACAGCTTAAACTAAGAACATTTCTTAAGGTGCAGTTATCTTTCGTGAATATTTCAAAAACGAGTCCTGAAATTTCCTTCATTTAAAGAATTCCTCCTAAAATATCAGTAATATTTCTGTGTGGTTCTGTGCATACACGTGCATTGATAGGAATATCAAAAAAATAACCAGATTAATTGAATCATATTCTGTCGACGTAGCTTGCATGCCGATAATGTCAATCAGAATGTATGCTATACTGAATACATCCCTCGATGTTACAATTTATAAGACAATCTAACGATAAAACAAAATTGATTGTGATAGCTTGAGATATTAGACAGTGTATTGTAAACAGCATTATTTCGGACAGCTTTCCTCTTTTTCGAATTGATTCTTTTGGGCGGGGAAATATTTATCCCGAACTCTGAATAACCAGCTTTGCTTCACGCCTGAATGTTTTGCGCTCATAGGTGAATGTAACCACTGATAACATATTCATCAGAAGGAAAGATGTCATCGAACTCAAAGCGCATGCGTAACGGTCGGCAATCGGTGCAGGAGAATCCTTGAAGACGCTATGAACACCTATTAGCAATCAGTCCAAGCCAAAGTGGACATAAAAAATCTTGGTTCCTACAAGTTCTGGAAAACAATGCACACGATTCTTAATATGGGCATACCGTCAGTGTAATGTGCCTCTCTCAGCTACGTGAAATAGGATAATCTTTTTGCAATTCCTGTGCCGACAAAGAACCATCGCAATGTTTGTGCTCCTTGAAGCAGGAGAAATGAGACATATGTGCAGACGATACTACGGTGATAAATAGGCATTGCTGCAGGATGATCAGAGCCTGGCATCAGAGCTCATTTCTTTGCTCTCAGAGCTCAATGGCGGGAATGGCTACTAGCATATAACATTCAATACCTCCCAAACCAAACTAGCAAAGTTTCATCATCACCGAACCGACCCTACAATTTCAGTAGCGACCAAAGCTTGGATTCGCGATGAGGCTTGTCATTTGGAACGTCTATTGAGACTCAATTTACCCCATACCTGAAGTGGAACTCTTATATATATGACACATTGCTAATGGTGAAATAGTCGATTTTTCATACCGCTCTGGGATGTACATGACTCTTCCTGGCATACTTTAATTTTACGTAAACTAGATCAGACCATATATGGAGTATTACTGCCATATACGGACAAAAGATGGCCAACTCCCGTTTTCCAGTCTTGACAATGTCCAAAAGTGTTTTGTTCTCGTAGATGATTAATGATTCTCCGCGCTAAAACCACTTTTCACCGCCTAAACGTTTAATAGGTTCTCGCTCTGCTATCGTCGCGATGCTCATGGCAGATTTTCAGATGAGCTACATTGATTAATTCCACCAGCCCAGATATCCACAGCTAGTCCCTGCTATGCCACCCACGCAGAATAGTATCATCCTTCTTTTCTATGTATTCGATTAGTATCAGGTTAGATCCTCTCAGGCATCTTCTTCCCAAGAACTGTTATATTGCGAAGCAGACTTCTAAAAGGATGCTTCCCCAAATTCTACAATTTTAACTTCTTAAAATCTAAGGTCATTCGTAATATTTCTTACATATCTTCACAATGTGCACTTCTTATTTCCCCCCTCCTCTTACGTCGTACAGGGTCGTTCAGTAACCTTCGAAATTGGGTTCCCCTTGGGCCTCATGTTGGATAAACAATAGTATATAAAATAGAACTATAGAAACAAATAATAGTACATATTGTTATAATTTACCTACTTTACAACGGATGACATAGGCCTTACTATATCGTTATAAAATGTAGAACAGGCACGGTGACGAACTGATGCTCGTTTGCTGCGCTTGTGTTGTCTTCATTTCTTCATGGCATAAAACGTACAAACATTAATATTAAATGAAACACCATGAAGTAGAAAATGAAAACAAACATGACGTAGGACGGTTATTATCCAAAATAGTTATCATTAAAGTTTTAAATTTATATGTATTTCCAAAATAATATGAAAATATATGCAATTGATCTTTGTTATCAGATTTATAACATTTCGACCGCTGCACACGTCTTTAAATTTCGAACTGAACCCTTTAGATTGTTCCGTTCGTAGTAGATCAGAAGCAGATTCTTCTATTTCCACGTGCTATGCCTCTTACTCAGTCATCACCTTTTAACTCAACTCCCAAAGTTTTTATTCACTGCAGTAGCCAGATATTGAACTCACAAATACTTGGTTCAAGTCACTTAATCAAACAACGCTTTTATCCACTGTGCCCTGTGCCCTTGAGAATTGTAGAGTATGAATTTTGGAGACTTATAAAATTAACGTCTCAGTATCATGTTTTTACCAGAGCATTTACATTTTTTTTGTTATTATTGCTTTTCTGTAGCCCTCCTTACTGATTCCCATATTTTATTCATTTCTATGCTTGGCCGGCTTTTGAGATTTTTGTGGTCTAGCATATGTGCTGATTCCTTACGTTTCCGTATTTTCCAGTGATATTCTCTGTCTGTTATTTCAACCACATCCCACGAGATTTTTTAGGTTCATTACTGCTAATTTCAAATTTTAACATTTTAAATTGTTTCTACATAAGTCTGGGAGCATTTCGAAGTTTTTTGTATTTTATAAAAGTCAATTATTGTCCTTTAGATAAATTTACTCTCTGTCAATCTAACTTTGATGTTTGACAGACATTACATAAACATCGTCCCCCATACAGACAAAATAGTGTATCATTTAGAGGAATGGAACAAAATATTAGACTATTGTTTGCATGATATGACTACTAACCATATAATAGACACTCCCGTCGAAAATAATACTGGTGTTTGAGTCAGTGATACAATCTATTTATTTCAATTGTCGACTGACTGCTTAAGAAGAAAGAAAAGAAACAGGTACAATAGAACAAGAGTAAAATATTTCAAAGAAGATCACCTGATCAAAATCATTAACTGGAACAGAAAATTATATAACTGCTTTCTAAGACGTTTCCAAAAAAAATAAAATCCATAATATTGAATCACTCAATGACAATGCAAATATAAACTAAAATGTGTCTGGCACATTCAAGTTTCATTTCATCGAAATTCCGAACATAGGAAATTAAAGGAAAATCGATTTTATATCAAAATTGTTGCTTTTTAAATTTGTGTCATTTTAAAATTACATCGCTACATTTGATTGTTGTTTATTTGTTTAATATAGGAACACTTCCTCTTTCCCCAATCTTTCATAGAAAAGAATCATTGGAAAAATACTGTTACTAATATTTTGCATTTATTCTATAAATATTTAAAAACGAATGAAAAACATGGTGAAAGATATAACTAATTTAAATATTTGTTTAATTCAAAATAAATATTAAAAATGTATTCTTTATTAATCTCTGTTATCTTTTTTTAATTATCTATTTTAATATTTATATTTTAAATAATTAAATTATTTATTTAGAATTTCATTGCCAAAAAAGCTAACGGTTGTCCTTCAGGCAACATCTTATTCGCCGTGAGGATCCAGTGTCGCCTTTGTGAATAATACACTGAAAATCTTTTTTTATTTTTTAAATACGTTTAAGCGTGGGAAACACATCAAGCGAATTGATTTGGATTCAGGACCGTATGAGGAGCAGGTTTTCTGCGTCTTCTTTAAGTGCTTCAGGGTGCGCCATCATAGGGTTTTGTGAACATTTGGAGCTTCGATGCCAGAAGACTACACTTTGCTACTCGTAAAAGGCTGATTATGCATCTTTGTCTTCAAACGAGTTTCCATGCCTCGACTAAGCGGCAAAAGGCAATGTTTTATGCGATTAAGTATATAATGTCTGAATGCGAAATAATCACTGTCTTATAAAATATAATAAAATAATAAAAGGCACAATTATAACATAAAATGAAATGTACAGATTTAGACAGACAGACAAACAGATAGATAGATAGATAGATAGATAGATAGATAGATAGATAGATAGATAGTACCAACAGTATGGGGCATAGACAGGTTATTCCCAATAACTGTTGGAAACTCGAGAGAGATGATGTTTCCCTGATCGTTACGATCATAACCTTTTCAACCATTATCTATCCTAAATATCCTCATAATTTGCACTTCTTACATTCCTCTCTTACACCCATGCAACAACATCATTAAGTAATTATCTACCTTGAGCTGCTCTTGGACTACGTATTGGATGAGCAATAGCATAAAAAAGACGTGGGTCGAGCATACTAGACTAAAATCATTCGCAAAATCAATTAGCCATTAATTGCTCAACAGCCGGTACATTCCATGAAAGTCTATGTTTAAGCATGTGTGTGTGTGTGTGTGTGTGTATGCATTTCCACACCTCAGTGAGCTCATGTGTGTTTATTCGCGTTTTTATGCAGGAAATGAAATTATTGAGTTTTATTTCATCTTCCTGCATATATTTAGCGGTCGACAACTGACATCCGCCGACCAAACCGTTCTTTCTTAGCTACGCATAAAACCTGTTGATAGACAATCATAAATCTTCAACGCTGCGTATTTTTGTCTTATCAGAACATACGTTGATAAGTAGTGGGAGACGTCCAGCGAATTTCTTTGGTAAACTATCCCACGTTAAATGAGTTAGTTCCCCATTAGAGCGGCTTTATTCAAGATTAGCCTATTCTTACGATGAGAATAAATAATTTCTTAAAGTGCACGATCATATCAGGAAATGTAACCAAGACTGGAAAATTATTAATAAAATATTTCATATCGAAATATATATTATAAATGTATAAAACACAAAGTTATTTTAGAAATTGTCTTTTGGTTGGCTTTAAAAAGTTAATTATTGATTTGAAGTAGAAACGTTTGATGCGAGTTTATTTAATGAGTATTTAACTCTTGCCGTCTGCTCGAATTTAGAAAAGAAAAAATGAATCATTTGTTAATAACTCGATTAATAATTTTTGAAACATTTTTAAAATGTGTTCAGGTGAGCTCTCTGATGGGGACGAATTATTTCCATAGTATCTACGTGGACAATGACAAAAAATATCATCTTTCCTGGAAATTTGACGAGAAGGACATAGTATTTGAGGTTATTGTGAATACAACTGGTTACATTGGCTTCGGCTTTTCTCCAGATGGAACGATGGAAAAAGCTGACATTCTTATTGGAAAAGTAAACAATTCCCAACCTTATCTTGAGGTAAGTGTGAATTCTTTTTGCAATCGAGATAAAAAAAAGTCTTTGATTGAATCAAAACGGAAATAAGAATTCAATAAATTGTCTTTGACATTTAAAATTTCATGTTTTAAATTATAGATTAAGTTTCTCTTTATCGATGTAGACGGATAAGTTACTAGTTATCAACCCACTTTCGTGTGCATGGAGATCTTTTACTTTGAAATTTGTTATACTATTACTGTCAAAAAATGAAATGCAGAATTATGGCATCAGCTGGCATTGTCATTGAAGAAGTAAACGATATGCAAGCATCTCTTGAGCTAAGTCTTAAAGGTTTTTATTTACATTTATAGTTTCGCAATTTGCATCATGTATCAGAGATCCAAGTTTGGGGGAGTGTTTTTAAGGATTTGGAGTGAATTTCGATTTATATGTATGCGTTCTCATGCGTTTGTTCACGTTAATAATACCTACTCGTATAGCAGTCTACACTGGCATACACTTAGATATCTACATTTAAGCACATAACTATCTACGCTATGTATCTACAAAAACCCTGTTAGGATGAAGTTTTTTAAAGGCAATACGAGGAGTTTAGTTAAGTTAGAAAAGCCCAGACATTAACCTATTATAATTACACGAAATTACCAGACAAATGTGAGAACAAATTAAATTAATGTCCGGTACGAATGCATAATCATTAGTTTTTTTTTCCCGAGCTATATATTCTTAGGTCACTTCTTCAACGCGTAATTTAATGTGTATCTGTAAGTGACCCTTTAAACACTACATATTAAATGTTACATATTAGGAAGTCTTCTGATGGTAGTAAAATTTGATTATCCAAGATTGGGTATGCTGAATCGTACATAATGATTATATATAGGGTTGACCAATATACATATATATGTGTTTCCTCACACATACCTACAACGCCTATATTCATACATGCGCATATACAAGCATACATACCCCAGCCCTCACATATATCCTCATATGCATCCAGGTTTAAGAAATTATTTAATCTTCCGTAATTTGTTGTTATATGATATTTAATTTACCCAGAGATTATCTGGTTGTTTATTATTGTCGTAACCACTTTGGTGGAGATTTAATGCCCAAATCTATTGGATATTGAGGATAACTTAATAGATAAACTCAAGGATGGAAAAAGGAAATCGAAATAATTATAGTATAATTGAAGAAAAGAAACAGGGAAACTTTAGTGGGGAAATTATTGATTGTCATCAAGAATTATTGTTGACTTGGTGATGAAGGAGGAATGAGTATATAGACGGAAGCAAATGGGAAATTGGTCAGGGTATAAAAAGAAGTGGGGAGAAGATAGATGTGTACTGAAAAGGTGCATTAATCAGTTCACATCCTTGTTAAGGAATAATAGTTCAAATAAATTCAATCCGGACTGGGAAGGAGCAGATATACCCAGGTTAATGTTCGCCTATATCATTTCATGCTGGGGGTTAGATGGGAGCCTAGGTAAGCTCAAAAATTCTGCGGTGACGGCATTTCGAAATTAGTTACGTTCCTTTGATTTAAGACAATCTTTTGATTTTCAAATTTGATGATTTTAATTTTCTCTTCCGGACATAGATTGCATTTAATTTTAAAGCTACTAGGAGATCAGGCAAACCCTATTATTTTTCAGTCAAACTGAGAGATTTGTTTTTTCCCAAAAAATTGGGAATTAAGGGAGAAATAATATGATTCCAATAACGGTGTCTTTTTTTCGCCAAACTTCCTAATGAGTACCCTACAACATGATCTCTCTCTCTCACTCTCTCGCTCTCTCTCTTTCTTTCTTCAAATAATCAGTACATTACAAACTGATACCATAGAAAGTTTGAAAAATCCTGCGAATTTTAACATTAAAGATTTGAGATAGATCTAGCTTATCGCTCCACTGCTAAATGTCATCTGTTCAATCCTGTTTGAAATTTTTTATTGCATTGTGTAGTCTTCACTTCATCGAAAAATTGAAACGCAGAAAATTAAGGCAAACTTTGCATCAAAAGAGTATTTTTTCACTTAAATTATGTATCATTTAAACATTACACCAGTTAATTCATTCCATTTTTTTAATGGCATGATTTAATGTTGAAATCAGTTAAAGCTAGGAAATTAATTTTGCTTTTGCTACATTGGCAATGAAATCATGAATAAATAATTTAATTATTTAAAATATAAATATTAAAATAGATAATTAAAAAAGATAATAGAGATTAATAAAGAATACATTTTTAATATTTATTTTGAATTAAACAAATATTTAAATTAGTTACATCTTTCTCATATTTTTCATTCGTTTTTAAATATTTATAGAAAAAATGCAAAATATTAGGAACAGTATTTTTCCAATGATTCTTTTCTATGATAGATTGAGGAAAGAGGAAGTGTTCCAATATTAAACAAATAAACAGCAATCAAATTTAGCGATGTCATTTTAAAATGACACAAATTTAAAAAGCAACAATTTTGATATAAAATCGATTTTCCTTTAATTTTCTATGTTCGGAATTTCGATGAAATGAAACTTGAATGTGCCAGACACATTTTAGTTTATATTTGCATTGTCATTGAGTGATTCAATATTATGGATTTTATTTTATTTGGGAAATCATTAACTGGAACAGAAAATTATATAACTGCTTTCTAAAGCAGTTATATAATTTTCTGTTCCAGTTAATGATTTTGATCAGGTGATCTTCTTTGAAATATTTTACTCTTGTTCTATTATACCTGTTTCTTTTCTTTCTTCTTAAGCAGTCAGTCGACAATTGAAATAAATAGATTGTATCACTGACTCAAACACCAGTAATATTTTCGACGGGAGTGTCTAAAAATGGAAAATAGCATTATCTCATTTTAACAAATTTATTTACCAAAATTACACAAAAATATCTTGAAATACTAATTACTAAATTTATTCAATAAAATTGCCATTGACTTCAAACATGTCCTGCAGAAGACTTCTTAATCTCCTGTACCAATTGTGGACGTCCTCCTTGTTTAAGTTGGTAGATGCTGTCATAATCCTTTCCTTCAGTTCAGGTTTGTTGTTACGAGAAGTTTGTTGGTCTCTCAAGCAGTACAACATGCTTTTTCCAAATTTCTGGCTGTTTGAATTGCGTCATGATGCATTTTTCTCGAAGACTGTGCCCAGCTAGCAGTACTCTACTGTGTAGTCGACAAAATAAAAAAATCATGTCATTGTATAAACCAAGATAGATTCTGTGTCCCATTAATATGGGACACACTGTATATGTACATGTATGTGTGTGTGAGTACGTTTTTGTGTAAGCAGGTCAATCTACGAATTCTGTTAGTACTTGTAACTCAATAGTACCTGTGCATCATCGAATTATTAGCGACTAAATCGGTTCTCCATCAGGCTTTTCTATTGAAAAGTGCGACAAGTTTTACAAAACAAATCTTGTCAAAGGCAGGATGAAAATTCTTGCTTGTTCAACGGCCATCAAGCATACAAAATATCCGTTGGAAGTGATAGAAACCTAGTTTTTTAGGATATCACTCTAGAAGAATTAAACTCTAACGTAAAACATGCGATAACGATTGAGTGATTCAATATTATGGATTTTATATTATTTGGGCACGTCTTAGGAAGCAGTTTTATAATTTTTTATTCCAGGTTGAAATAGATAGTATCACTGACTCAAACACCAGTATTATTTTCGACGGGAGTGTCTATTATATGGTTAGTAGTCATATCATGCAAACAATAGTCTAGTGTTTTGTTCCATTCCTCTAAATGATACACTATTTTGTCTGTATGGGGGATGATGTTTATGTAATGTCTGTCAAACATCAAAGTTAGATTGACAGCGAGTAAATTTATCGATTTTTTCTGTAAGGAGAAATTCGCCAGCAATAATTTCATATTCAGTGAAATTAAGTAACAGGGTGCGAGAGCGTCAAGGAGTTCAATTTTCGATTTCCAACTTAAATTCTCTTACCTGGTTGAACAAAGTTTTGTAAATATTTATAAACAACATGCTACTTCAGATCAAGCAATCTGTCGTTGATTTCATTTAACCTGTGGTAAGTTAGAGTAAGATAAAATCCAAATGAATGGGACATGCTGAAAGATTTGAAAACTATCCACAATTTCTGTCTATTTCTGAACTCACACACTTTGGGTACTGTCACTTGGACACATGGCACAGTGGATAAAGGCGCTGCTTAGGTCCTGTGACAGGACCCAAAAAGTTGTGAGTTCAATACCTGGTTAAGGTGGCGGAGAACTTGGAAAGGGGAATTAACAGGAGATAACTGATAACTGACATCCATTAGTCATGGCACGTGAAACTAGAACAGTCTACTCCAGCGAGCGAAATAAAGGGTTCAGTTCGACATTCTAACTACCTGAAGAAGACCGGAGCGTACAACTGCCGAAACGTTGAGATAAATATGGCAACAAAAACGAGGACAATAATCCGAATAATGTAAATAGTGTCCACAATTTTGCTAGACAAGAATACTAATGATCATAGCACGACCAACACTCAGGATTAAGTTATATACTTTAAAACGTCGATTAAGTTACATCCTGCGTCAGTCTGAGAACATGAACTTATAAAGGAAATTCAGATAGACAAGAATAGAACCAGCATTTCCTTCATCTTATAGGAGGCAGGAAGTAGAAGCAATTTGTCTAAAGGACAGTTATTGACTCTTATAAAATACAAAAAACTTCGAAATGCTCCCAGACTTATGTAGAAACAATTTAAAATGTTAAAATTTGAAATTAGCAGTAATGAACCTAAAAAAATCGTGGGATGTGGTTGAAATAACAGACAGAGAAATATCACTGGAAAATACGGAAACGTAAGGAATCAGCACATATGCTAGACCACAAAAATCTCAAAAGCCGGCCAAGCATAGAAATGAATAAAATATGGGAATCAGTAAGGAGGGCTACAGAAAAGCAATAATAACAAAAAAAATGTAAATGCTCTGGTAAAAACATGATACTGAGACGTTAATTTTATAAGTTCCCAAAATTCATACTCTACAATTCTCAAGGGCACATGGCCCAGTGGATAAAAGCGTTGTTTGATTAAGTGACTTGAACCAAGTATTTGTGAGTTCAGTATCTGGCTACTGCAGTGAATAAAAACTTTGGGAGTTGAGTTAAAGGGTGATAACTGAGACTGAGTAAGAGGCATAGCACGTGGAAATAGAAGAATCTGCCTCTGATCTACTACGAACGGAACAATCTAAAGGGTTCAGTTCGAAATTTAAAGACGTGTGCAGCGGTCGAAAAGTTATAAATCTGATAACAAAGATCAATTGCATATATTTTCATATTATTTTGGAAATACATATAAATTTAAAACTTTAATGATAACTATTTTGGATAATCACCGTCCTACGTCATGTTTGTTTTCATTTTCTACTTCATGGTGTTTCATTTAATATTAATGTTTGTACGTTTTATGCCATGAAGAAATGAAGACAACACTAGCGAGGCAAACGAGCATCAGTTCGTCACCGTGCCTGTTCTACATTTTATAACGATATAGTAAGGCCTATGTCATCCGTTGTAAAGTAGGTACATTATAACAATATGTACTATTATTTGTTTCTATAGTTCTATTTTATATACTATTGTTTATCCAACATGAGGCCCAAGGAGAACCCGATTTCGAAGGTTACTGAACGACCCTGTACGACGTAAGAGGAGGGGGGAAATAAGAAGTGCACATTGTGAAGATATGTAATAAATATTACGAATGACCTTAGATTTTAAGAAGTTAAAATTGTAGAATTTGGGGAAGCATCCTTTTAGAAGTCTGCTTCGCAATATAACAGTTCTTGGGAAGAAGATGCCTGAGAGGATCTAACCTGATACTAATCGAATACATAGAAAAGAAGGATGATACTATTCTGCGTGGGTGGCATAGCAGGGACTAGCTGTGGATATCTGGGCTGGTGGAATTAATCAATGTAGCTCATCTGAAAATCTGCCATGAGCATCCCGACGATAGCAGAGCGAGAACCTATTAAACGTTTAGGCGGTGAAAAGTGGTTATGGCGCGGAGAATCATTAATCATCTACGAGAACAAAACACTTTTGGACATTGTCAAGACTGGAAAACGGGCGTTGGCCATCTTTTGTCCGTATATGGCAGTAATACTCCATATATGGTCTGATCTGGTTTACGTAAAATTAAAGTATGCCAGGAAGAGTCATGTACATCCCAGAGCGGTATGAAAAATCGACCATTTCACCATTAGCAATGTGTCATATATATAAGAGTTCCACTTCAGGTATGGAGTAAATTGAGTCTCAATAGACGTTCCAAATGACAAGCCTCATCGCGAATCCAAGCTTTGGTCGCTACTGAAATTGTAGGGTCGGTTCGGTGATGATGAAACTTTGCTAGTTTGGTTTGGGAGGTATTGAATGTTATATGCTAGTAGCCATTCCCGCCATTGAGCTCTGAGAGCAAAGAAATGAGCTCTGATGCCAGGCTCTGATCATCCTGCAGCAATGCCTATTTATCACCGTAGTATCGTCTGCACATTTGTCTCATTTCTCCTGCTTCAAGGAGCACAAACATTGCGATGGTTCTTTGTCGGCACAGGAATTGCAAAAAGATTATCCTATTTCACGTAGCTGAGAGAGGCACATTACACTGACGGTATGCCCATATTAAGAATCGTGTGTATTGTTTTCCAGAACTTTTAGGAACCAAGATTTTTTATGTCCACTTTGGCTTGGACTGCTTGCTAATAGCTGTTCATAGCGTCTTCAAGGATTCTCCTGCACCGATTGCCGACCGTTACGAATGCGCTTTGCGTTCGATGACATCTTTCCTTCTGATGAATATGTTATCAGTGGTTACATTCACCTATGAGCGCAAAACATTCAGGCGTGAAGCAAAGCTGGTTATTCAGAGTTCGGGATAAATATTTCCCCCGCCCAAAAGAATCAATTCGAAAAGAGAAAGCTGTCCGAAATAATGCTGTTTACAATACACTGTCTAATATCTCAAGCTATCACAATCAATTTTGTTTTATCGTTAGATTGTCTTATAAATTGTAACATCGAGGGATGTATTCAGTATAGCATACATTCTGATTGACATTATCGGCATGCAAGCTACGTCGACAGAATATGATTCAATTAATCTGGTTATTTTTTTTGATATTCCTATCAATGCACGTGTATGCACAGAACCACACAGAAATATTACTGATATTTTAGGAGGAATTCTTTAAATGAAGGAAATTTCACGACCCGTTTTTGAAATATTCACGAAAGATAACTGCACCTTAAGAAATGTTCTTAGTTTAGGCTGTGTTTTTGAATTTAACAATAGTCATCTTTTGTTTGAAACTGACTGATTTAATGTTGTTATATTTGAAAATCAATCGACCCTGTTCTTTTGAACAGAAGAAGAGGTTTATCTCTTGCTTCCTGTTTCCGATTCGGTTTCCAGTTCCTTCAAAAGAAGACCTCAAGTCTGTACTAAATTATCCGCCTAAATTTTAGTTACTATAACTATAGATAGGTTCATTTAGCGTCCGGTCTTTTGAACAGGAGTAGAAGTTTATTCCTTGATTCCTGTTTACGATCGGGTTATTGGTTCCTCTAAATCATTTTTCATTCACTTTCACTGCCATTAGTGGCAATTCTCGCCTTGCTTGGGGTGAATTGATTCAAAAAAAATGCAACAATTTTGATGAAGTTCATTGACATGGAAAATAGGTCACACCTAATTTGAGAGAAGTTAATATTGAATGAAATATGCCTACCTATATTCCCCTTTCCTCTCGAGAACGTATTCCCAACTTCCGAGGAGATTTGGGATTGCCAATGGAAATTAAACATCTAATAAGAAAATTAACTGCTGGAAAATTTAAATTTTAAACAAGTCAATTATAATTATTAAAATCCAAAGAAAGAACTATGAATTATATTTCTGAATGCACTGCAAATTATTTAGCGAAAAAAATGATATTGACTTTATGTAGAAAGATATTGCCACTTATTAATACAAAGGTACAGCGAAAATCGATTTCTTTAACTATATATATATATAGGTTTTTGTTTTGTTTTTAAACAGGATTATTACGGATTTAGTAATGGAACACTAAAAAAAGATTCTAGCAATGATTGGATTCTGTTATCTTCAGTTGCGACCAACAATCAAAGGAAACTGACAATTCAGCGACAACTGGTCACAGACGACGCTCATGATTTTAATATTACGGTAACCATTTTCCTTTTTATTTATTTGGTTTTAGACTTTTAAGATTCTTAAAGTTATTATTTTGAAATAACTTACGTGTGTTTGTAATATTCATTTTCCAAATAAGATGTCGCCTATTTGATTAATATTTCGTTAATTCATTTTGTTTAATTTTAAAAATAAATTAAAAAGATAGAAATATAAGAAAATAAATTCGCAACACACAGTCTTGGCTTTTCTTTCTGTATGTCGGTATTTATTCGACATCATAATAACTGAAATGGAATATAAATAAAATTCTTTTGTCGGATGTTCCATCTATTTAATATTAGGTAAACTTCAAGAATGAAATAACAGCGATGAAATTACTAAATTTTCTTCCTGGTTGAACTCAAATGCATACCCCTACTCCATGTTCACTTTATTTCCGAAGCCATTTTTCAAGATTCTTCACAACTTGTATCAATAATAGAATTTCTGGGTCGAGGGATGACATAAGAATTACAAAGCATTATTTTATTGAAAACAAAAAAAAAACAAAAACAATAACAAAACATAATCATATAAAAAAATATATGAAAAAGAAATTCACCCCCTTTAAATCTTTCATGATTCAGGCTTACTGTCTTCACTTCTTAACTTCGCCCGATCGATGTTTTATATTTTGGTATATCTTTTTGTGAGGAACAAGAAGACTTACCTTCCGCAAAGTGAATTTGCATGGCGTGTCAGTGCGACCGGCGTTAAAAGCGAAAATGAATTATTTCGAAACTCTTATATCGCAGGCAGGCGTACAAGGAAAAATAAAATTATAAAAGACTAAAAATTGAAGCCAGCGTAACGAGAAGTAAGTATCGTATGCAAATTTTAGTTTCCCCCGACGCGGGCATAAATAGAGAGTTTATGAGGAAGACGGAACAGAAAAAAAACACGGTGTTGGTGTGACGGCGTACATATGTACTAACGAGAGAATAAAGAAGAGGTCAAGAGCCACAGCGAAGTTGGTAGAGCGGAGAACTGCTAAGAAACTTTAATACATTTTAGTCAGCAAACGACGCAAACGATTACCCACACTTTTAGATATATATATATATATATATATATATATATATATATATATATATATACACACACGTTTTCCCACTTCTTTAAACTTTGTTCTTTCTCCCAGGCCGCATCCCAGATCCGATTTTTCAATTTTCGTCATTGTCTCATGCCGGAGCCCGATTTTTTTTATTTGGGACTCAAACTTTATAAACAAAACCGATTAACTCACAGGTGATACGGATTTTGGGGGTTTTAAGTTGAATGTCTCGCCTGCACTACGCGGCCCGGTACATCTAAGATTTTCACCTCATTTTGGACTCTGTGAAGTTGACTTCGCGTTGTTAAACACTTTTGAGTTCTTTTATTTGAACTTAAAATCGGATCAATGTATGGTTTCAAAAGTACCGGGTTAACAATACAAGAACAGCAACAACCCTGCCCAAGTAGTATGACCAGTCTCAATATTTCAAGAAACTGGGTTCGGTGTGAAAAGGTATTTGTTGTTAACATTGTTTTTTCATTCGGTTTTTCCAGTTACGTGTCCTTTTCTAAAGCTGGTCGTTTTGTATTCATTTTGTTTAGTTCTTTTTTCGTGACAGATTTAATGTTTAGTACAGAGTTTAGAAAAATTTCGCAGTGTGAAATAGGCAAGAAATAAGGCATGTAGACAGGCAAAGAGGTCGCACCAATTTACAGTTGAGCTGGCTAGATGTAACCGTAACTTCTATGCTAACAGTCTCTGCTATCACAATTCTTAGACTGTTAGCATAGAAGTTACGGTTACATCTAGCCAGCTCAACTGTAAATTGGTGCGACCTCTTTGCCTGTCTAGTATTGCGTTTAAATTGAAAATTTCTAGGTACCATAGGGAAGAACTCATCCGAAAAATTACCATGAAAGTATTTATAGAAAAGGAACAGGGAGGCAACTTTACGGCGGTGGGAAAATGCCTGAAGCCGAGATGCCAGATCAGAGCCAACAATATTGCAGATACTTGGATTTCATCAAGTATCATTTGATATATAGCATGAACTTCGGACCATGTTTGGCAGCAATATTTTAAGCATGATACATTTATAGAATTGCAAGAGAAAATTGTCTAGCAGGACACTGTGAACCAATATACTTAGCAGCTGTCTAATGGATTCAGTAAAATTTCTCCATTTCATGTTAGCCGCGAACGTTAGCACGAGAAGCAAAGTCCCTGGAGGTTAGCATCAGTCATGGTGATGGAAGGCAGATTTGGGTTTTCTCAGCTGATTAATGGAGTGCAATTTAGTTTTGGGGTCTTTAAGATTAAGAAGCCATCCTTTACCCTAATTAATAACAAACTGAATGTATTTTTAAACATCAGCCACCAATTTGAAAGTAAATGGGTGTGTCATCAGTGTAGATGTCAAATTGAGTGCTGATTCCATCTTGAAGGTAGTAAATAATAATTAAAGACACATTAGGCTCAAGGATAGACCCCGGGGTGGGGGGATACATGCATTAGGACGACATGATTAAGAAGTATGTTCGTTTAAAACATTAACTTCACGTCTTGATTAGAATGAGTGGGTCAGTTTAAAAAATGTGTCCAGAGACAACGTAACATTTCAATTTGTTGAGAAGACGTGTAGGTCAAACTTTATCGATAGCTTTCGAGATGTACAAAAAATACCTGGCTTCATATATATATATATATATATATATATATATATATATATATATATATATATAATAAACACACACATTACATATGACGAACAGATAGAAACTCTTTGATTATGCAATGATGAGTCTAATTTATCGATTTTAAACACTTTTCACGTTTATGAAAGTGATAATGATTGAGGTATGAGATATAAATTGAACTTTCTTACTAATTCCCCGGAAGCTTTCTAGGATTTTTATTAACTAAAATTGCAAAACAATCAATATTAGCAGAATTTCTTCGTCCATATTAGTCGATAGGAAATATTTCCATTCTATAGAATGAATGTCTATTACCGGTTACACTGCTGAAGAGCACATTAGAATTCATGCAATAGACGGTTTCTTATATTGTTTTCATCTAAACTCTTTTTAAAATGTAAAATCAAGCACTAAATTTTACCTACTCCGATCTGCAAAGAAATAAAAAAAAAACGAATCGTAAAACTTAATTTCTTTGCCATAAGTCTTGACAAAATAAAAGACCCTTAACGTGATCATGTCAAAATTCGATTTGACTTTCTTTCCAACCTATAAGAAAACCGAATTTTATTAACATTCCTACATCACAAACTGATCAACGTCTCTCATCTACATTAAAAATTGTAACTAAAAGCAAATATCACATTTTGGGATACATCCCATTTCTAGGAAATCGATTAATTTGATTTCCCTAACCTTATCAATAAATAAATTTTAGCTATCTCCGTGGACAAATATATTAGACATATTAAAACCAAAAATTATCTTCCATTGGCCCAGCATATCAAGTGTCTTATTCACAAAAGAATGCTGCATTCACATTAAGCTTTCCCGCCCACACCACTTCAAAGTTTGTCGCAACTTAATGTTCTATAGTTTCTACACTGAAGATTACATGTTGAAAATAATTTTTAATAAACTGGTAACCAACCAATCATAGTCAATTTCTTAGGTGATACATATTTATACGAGTTCCCTGCCATTCTACAACATTTGCAAGTTCTACAAGAGGATTATTCTGAGATGGACTAAGGTGACATTGCCCTAGGTAGGCCATTTTCCGTTAATACTAAATGGCTTAAAACTTTTTGAACAGAAATCATATATTCATTTGTTTATTGTTTCTTCACTACAGTGCGACACGGTACGTGTGATTTGGGCGTACGGCGAGAAAGAGTTCAACTCTAAGAACTTTACAGTCGGAGGATATAAAAGTTTACGTTTGTTGCAAATTGCGAGGCCAGACTTTGTCCATCCAGCTGACGCCCGGAAATTAATAATTGCTATGAATGAAGTAAGTGATTTAATATATATATATATATATATATACATCTTGCTCTGTTTGTCTGTCTCTCTCTAATATGACAAATCTTTTCTCAAGTTTTAGTTAATATTTCCATTGAGTTATTTTACGATATGTACGTACGTATTTCTCAACCAAGACAAATTTATTTTCTATTTAAAGACTTTTTAACTCAAATTAACGTTATTATTATTATTATTATTATTATTATTATTATTATTATCCAGGTGGAAGCATATATCCCATAATGGAACAAGAATTCGTAAATACATCTGACATAATATGACTGTTCTAGATTGATCGATATTCGGAGGATGTAAGATGTTTGTGGGCTTGTCATGGCTAAACTAAACTTACAATATTTGGAGGTTACTCGCTGCGAACTATTTGATAAGCTAGTAATAAACTTGTAGTATCATTTACCGCACTTTGAGGCCAACACAGAAATGAACAAATCATTACCTGATAATAGTTACAATTTGGAGGAATGATGTAATTGGTTAATTCGATTTTGTCAGATAGAGAGAAGCCATCAACCGATTTCTTTAGAGGAACCCTACTAAAGATTGAAATAACTCTTATACTGTGGTTCCTAAAATGTTCAATAATCTTTTATCGTACAAATAAATTTTAATGTAATACGAATGGAACTGAAGAGTTCTCGGTACAGACAAATCCCCTTACATATTAAAATCCCCATGTTTGCGTATTTGGATAGATTTTGAAGATTTGCTCAGTCTAACTTTCTGGGAAGAGGTGTTCTCATTATATACACTATGGACACTCTACCTGACCCAGTGACTAAACTCACAATTACTCTCATCAAATACATGAAACAACACTTTAATCGACTGGATTAAAATTCTCTGTGGTGAACATGGAGCCTTAAACCTAAACTGCTTGTTGATTAGTGCAGCTACATCTGCCTGTCATGATTGACTGCTTTTGAAGACGTGTCTTCTTTCATTATTAGCGGCCCTCATGTTGTATTTATTTCAATGCTAGATATACTAAGGAAATACTAATAGCCTAGCATATGCACCGTTTCTTTCAGACATCTCACTTTCTCCCTTCTCTTGCATGATTCCTTCATTCCATAGGGCGTATGATTACCCCAACCGGGGAGAGTGTATTTGGACATAATGGAAAAAGGCGAGTAATAACAACTGAGCAGTAGTAAAATAAGAACTAGACTGAATATCTATAGGCATGGGCAGTTCACTTCCGTAGATTAAAGAAATGATTCAATTTCAAATTGTCTGTGGGTTTTCTGGTTCAATATACACCCGAGGAAGGTCAGATGGCGCAACCAACGAAATTTTGTGATACTAACAATAAAAATGTGGACAATAGTCCGAAGGTAAATAATATTATGAGGGGTTGGTAGAACAGAAAATACATGAGTACTGAGAAGATGTTCCAGTTATTCAATTTTATTTTTGTTATTGTTCTTAAGAATTCTGAGCGTTAATTAAGAAAATAAGCATGCATATCACGATATCTTTATCATGTTAAAAGTTATTTTTAGTGGATATTCATATTTGAGTAGACGTAATGTTTATTTATTAAATAATCAACTTAGAAAAAATCCCGTTATATATATATATATATATATATATATATATATATATATATATTTATGTCACATTTAAAAAAAGTGCACGATATCAGGGATAGAGCGTATTTAAGTATAAAAGTCGACTTTGAGTTCAATACAGTCTGTTTCATGCTTGAACATAATTATGAAGATTGCAGCTATATATATATATATATATATATATAATATATAAAAACAGTCAAATTCAAAATTACCTCATATAGGGAATATATGTCAGTCTGTTCGTCTTATTCAACCCCTGTATATAGTCTGAGTTCATGCCGGAATTGGAAATTATATATATATATATATATATATATATATATATATATATAAAACAGGATAGTTCTTACATCTTTACTTCTCTCTTTTTTCTCACTATATCGTTTCCTGTGAAATGACCTATTAAATAGGTCAATGGCTGGTTCTTACCCGCTTCCTCACTCTTAAGTATTGTAATAAAAATACATTTAAAATCATTCCTACCTCTTCCTTCCCTCTCTAATTTTGACAATGTCTATCATACTCTCTCTCACCACTTTACATATAACCTTGCATCAACTTAATACTACCCCTCAAAAGTGTATAAAAATATAATTTAAATTCATTTTTTACCCTTGAAAGCTTTGTCTAATGAGCCAGAGAAAAAGAAATTCCCTGAGGAAATAAATTATAACCAATGGACCCTTAAATTTGTCTGTCTTACTTGTGTGTGTTTTATAATTGTGGTTTGTGTTTGCTTGCGTATATCTTGCTTTATTTCTGGCTGATTTTCAAGTAACTTTACCTATTACTACAGTCGTTATCATGAATTAAATGTTATTTGCAATGATGAAAGTAATTTTTTTCTTATTTCTATGTTATTTTTCATGTTTCTCAAAATAATTTATTGTAGTAGTAAAAACAATTTTGTTTTTCTTTCCCTTTCATTCACCTTCATTTGGTCCCCCTTTCATTCCTTGATCAAGATGCTTTGCATGTAGTGGGTCAAGGTATAGGTTTCAGTAATTATTTTATTACCTTCGTTCTTTCCCCCAAACTACCAAGAGTGGAAACTTAGAGTGAAAAAAACATATTTTTAATAAAGTGGCTGATCTTTGCATACCGGCTCGGCTGCTGTTAAATGCCCAATATTTAGAAGGCTCAAACGATAAACAAATCTTTTTTTCAGCAGTGATCAAATTAAAACACCTGTGTGTACCCTGGTACCTGGTTATGTAAACAGTAATACTGAAATCTAACAGCGATTACCTTTCGACCGTTGAATTTCTATTGAATTTCTAAATATTTCAATTACTTTGTCTTTACAGACATTAATTCCGAACAAAACCACAACATATTGGTGCAAAGATTTTGAACTTCCAAAATATAATCAGAAAATGCAGATCGTTAAGGTAAGGTTTTTCATATTTAATGAATTCAGAATTATAATATATCATTTCAGAAGTGGCAGAAGTTTCTTCGAAAAATATGAAACCCTATTTTTGAAATGTTCTATCACTTTTGTTATTTATTAGAAATATATTAAATATACGAGCGATATCATTGCTCATAACTATTTTTATAAATGGGGATCTAATTGTAAAATGGGGTTGATTTTCTGTAAGTCTCATTCTACGTACAATCTCTTAATATCTATTATTTTGTACACGGCTGTGATGTTTCAATTCTCTGGTGTGGCATCTATTTATACACGCCGAGAATAAAAAAGGAAACTAAGGCATGCCCACCTGGGGAAATACACAATATTTAACTTGTAATCTATAGGATATTTTTATCGAATAATTTTTTGTCAGTTAATTAGATCATATACATTTATTTAGCATTGTTAGCCCAAAATTTGCCACGTGTCTACATGCAACATTGCATCCTTTGCATATGTCTCTGTTGCATTTACACACTTGTGTAATTAAATCGTGTCAACTGAGAATGATAACAATATCAGACTGGGAAAAGCCGGATGCACTTAAATAAATGAACAAATCCTGCAAATCAAATCAAATCAAATTGAAGAGCAACATTTTCAGGGCTATAGTATAGCCATTCCTTGAATATGGCTCCTTTACCTGGACACTAACAGCCAAAATGGAAAAAGAGGTTAGATGTTGTTTACACACGAATGCTTCGAGAAACACTAAACAAATCCTGGAAAGATCATCCAACAAAGAAATATCTCTATGGCAACATAACTTCTACCAGGAAATTAATACCCCAAATAAGATTTGCTGGTCACTGTTGGCGTAGCAAAGGAGAACAAGCTGGAGACGTTTTACTCTAGATACCATCCCATGGATGAAGAACACAAGTTTGATCAAAGAAGATGTGCATTGAACATCTGATTGAAGACAGGAGTATCAGAATCGATTAACTTCCAAATCAATTAATGACAGGAATGGATGGAAGCAGCGTGTCATGGAATGCCGAACTTACACAACATGATGATGATGATGATGACGAGAAGGAGGAGGATTTACACAACTATTGTCAAATATAAACCATGGAAATACTAATTAAAATGTCTATACTTTATCACTAATGCTGACTTGTTGATAGCCTAACAGTTAAGAGTTTATAGAATCAGTAAACTGAATTCAAGTTCATTTCGTTCATTTACGACTAAAGCTGTTCAATCTCAGATATCTTAGTAAGGTAATCAGTCTGAAAATACAGCACTGAATTCACAAACCGCGGTGATGGAACAGCGACTCCACACACAGAACAGTCATTGCAATTCACAATTTGCATATATTTCTTCGGTCGAATTAAAGTATATCAGGCTAACCATCATGTTCTTGCAGCATGGTCGGAAGGTCATTAGGGATCATCCTGAAGGGATATAGTTTTGAAAAATTGACTGCAAATAATTTCAATGAAAATTCAGTATAATGAAGTAGAACCCCCTCCCCAAAAAAATGTCCATCAAATTTATTCTGAGCCTAATGTTGGTATTTCTCTTTCACATAAAATATTGCGATTTATGTTTCACTATAAAATGAATGAAATTACGATTTACATTTATCTATATTTATATCTATTTCCGTCGTTATCAAATAATTTTTTCTTTTAAAAGAAATATTTTAATTTCTTTCTAAGATGACTAAGTGATTGAGAAACAAATAGACTTTTATATGAGCAATCACATTTTATATATGCTGTATAAGCGAAATACATTATCAAATGCATAAGGTATATTAAAGAAATCCATCCAAAGCTTACTTCTCTCGGGTTGTCGGAGTTAGCTCCTCCTCAGTTCCTTAATCCCTCACCAGGGGTCTTTCTCCCCTGGCAATAAATACTGGGTGACCCTTTGCCTCGATCTCTTTTTTTTCCTTCAGGCCTTGGGCTTTAAGCCACCTCGCATATGTGAGCTCTCACAGATACAGCGTTTCCCAAATTCTGAGAACACGTTAAGGACAATACACGTAGGTACGAACCCTCACCACAATACACACACATAATATTCACCACACGCACTCAATATGCTTGTAACTTGTACTTGTTCTTAATACAATATATTTGTTTGCATATAATTATCGGTCTTGTTTGTTTTCTTTGGACTTAAAGTCCAACATTCTCATGTATCTGGGCCGGCTAGCAGGAAATTTTAACCCACGTGTGTTCTTCACATCCTCTTCACCGCAACAAACCTCGCTACATAATGGTGACTTCCCGACGTGATTATATTTTCAACTCCTGTTAACACACACAAGACTCTGACTTCAGCACTTTAACATTTTCGACTTCGTTTAATCAATTTCTAAAACAACAATGCAAAAAGAAATTATTAGTAAACAAAATTTACTTTAAATTTTGAATGATTTTGCTATGGGAATGCATCTTAACTGATTTTAGGAGATAAATAGTAATAAATATGAGAAAGAAAACGATTATAAGTTTTTATAAGTAAGAACAAGAACATGAATAATCTAATATAGAGATGCGACAAAAAAAGTCTGCAGGTAATTTTCGCATTTATTTCAAATAAAATTGTGATTTCACTGGAGGTGAAATTTTGAAATTTTTTGTGTCCATGCTGTATATAACTCGAAAGAAGAAAACATATAATAAAGATTCTTTCTATTTTTCTCAGATATCACCAATCGTGACGAAAGGCAACGAACTTATAGTGCACCACATGCTTCTTTATAGCTGTAAAAAGAAGAAATTGAAAAGGACAATAGAAGAAGTTCGTTTATGCTACGATGAAAACATGCCTGAGATTTGGGAAAAATGTCCGATGGTAGTGTTCGGCTGGGCGATCGGCGGCTCGGTAAGGGTCTCTTGATATGTGTGTATGATGGCATATATATATATATATATATATATATATATATATATATATATATATATATATATAGTAGCAGGCATAAAGATCAGAACGATGTTAAGAAAGTCTAAATGGGAAATAACTTTTTATTTTAAAACTTCATAGAACATTTTATCAAGGAAAAAATAAAGATATGAAGGTAAATTATATAAATACCACATTAATATTTACTAAAGAAACCTCAAGAAATTTCAAAAAAATATTATAGAAATACAAAAACACACACACTCCTGGTCAAAATAGAAAAAGGTTAAAAATATAAAATACTGTTACTTTAATCGAAATATATTTGTGAAAAAATTACATTTAATTAGAAAATGTACTTTATTAACAAACAAGTGAAGATTTTAAGCTTTCAATTGATTAATTTAAACATTGAGAAGTTTTTTTGTGGGTGTTCATAATGATAAGACCATGTAAATAAAAATAGAAAATACAGAACAAATAAGTCGCAAAGACAATTTAATATCCAGTATATCCTCAATTTTTTGAACTGTTTTGAAAATTCGCTTTGGCATAATCATTATTACTTCTGCATGAAGGTGTTTGGGATGCTCGTCCAGAATGCATAAACTGCAGTACGAAGAGCATCCACAGTTTCAAATATGCCTTCCATGTTTATAAACATCCTTTGCCATCGATCTACAAACATTCTCGATTGGGTTTCGATCTGGAGTTAAGTTATTTTGTGACTAATTTTATCAACATTATTTGTGTCACTTTTACGTATTCTATAAGCTTTTCTCTTATATATGAAATAATGAAGATATTGCAGGGCTATAAAATAATTTTCAATGTATTTTTATCACCACGTAAATACTGATTTCTATAAATTAGAATTGCTCATAAACAAAACTTATAATCATTCCAGATTTTATTTTGTTGTCGTAGTGTGAGGACAAAGTTTATTCATTTATTTTTAGTATTGGATTTTCAATAAATATTTTAGATAATTATCATATTTATTTTCCTGTGGATGGATAAGTGGGTTTAATGTTAATGCTATGATTTTCGTTAGTTTAAAGGGAACACTCCCAATCGCTGAAATGATAACTTACATAGGAACCAAACAATATATTACATTTCCTTAATATCATCGTAAACTCCACTGGTAATGATTTCAAACTAAACTTTTGTCGAAAATTCACCAGCAATCATGACCTTATCAAGAATTATAGCTGAGTGTCCCTGCGTCTTGAACGTCTTCGATGTAAAGCCTGCGTCTCTCACAATCCATTGACCAAACCATTATAAGCCTGAAGAAAATCCTTCTCGGAAAGAAACGCGCTTTTCTCATTTCTTGTTCGATTAAACATACACGCGCGTGCGCGTCTTCAAAGTTTTCAGTAAAATCAGCAGAAACTTATTATGTGTTTCACATACAAAATATGGGATGACGACATATCATTTTATATGGAAAGCTTTTTGATCGGGTCTAGAGTATTTCATTACCCCTTTGATTATTAAAAATAAGACAGAGCAGTATATACATGACCCGGTACCCAATATTTGTAGTGAAATGTTGGAAATATTTTGACATATTTTAAAGCAAATGTTGACTCTGCATATCTAATTCTTATGATGAAAGTTTTATTATCCTATTAATAATAAATCAGAGAAAACCGACATTATAGCTGCGAAGATATATTGGCTAAGAAATATTGGCTAAGAAATAAATAAGAAAACGGATATCTGTCTATATTTCTGATATGAGTTATTATGATTATTTGTATTATTTACATTATTTGGACTGTTATCATCATCTTTATTGCATATTATGAAAATTTAGGCCGTTGTACGCTCCGGCTTTCTTCAAGTGATTGGAATTTCGAGCACATAGCCTAGTGGATAAAGGCGTTGGTTAGATCCAGTGACTTGTCCTAAAGATTTCTGAGTTCAATACTAGGCTACAGCAGTGGTGAACGATAAAAATTGGAGAGTTGAGTTAAAGGGAAATAACTGAGACATCCGGAAGAGGCATGTCATGTGGAACTAGAACAATCTACGGCAATGGACGAAATAAAGGGTTCGGTTCGAAATTCCAATCACTTGAAGAAGGAGCGAACAAAAGGCGAACCGTTGTGAATATGGCAATGAAAGTGAGGATAACATTCCGAATAATGTAAATAAAAAATGTCTATATTTCTGAGATGAGATATTGTAATTATTTACCCTATTTACATTGTTCGGGCTATTTTTTTCATCTTTTTTGCCTCATTCAAGAGGTTTTGGCTGAAGAAGGACGGAGCGTACAACGTCGTGAATATGGCAACATAGATGAGTACAACAGTCCGAACAATGTAAATAGTGTAAATAATAAAATGGATTCAAAAGATCAATTGATTCGAAGACAATTTAATTTTCCATATTTTCTAATATTTTCCATGCAGAGTTTCCCGCTTCCTGAACATGTCGGAATACCACTTGAGACAACAACAGATCCTGTAACATTTTTACTAGAAATTCATTATGACAATCCTAAAAGAAAATCAGGTAATTTATTTTTTAAAATTTAAAGTAAAATCGTGTGTGTGTGTGTGTGTGTGTGTGTGTGAGAGAGAGAGAGAGAGAGAGAGAGAGAGGGAGAATCGGTAGAAGGAAGCCATTAACCCACATACAATTAATAAACTTCAGGAAGTTGAACTTTTAAATTTTGAAAATATCTTAAAATAATCTACACTTTTTTTCCAAACGGACGTTAGGCAGAAAATAGAATTGAAAAAAATAAATTCGAAAAAAATTGCTACTGAAAATTTTACCACTCGTGTGTTCCTTTTACCAGGCGGGGGTTCGTGGTTATCAGAAGGGGACATGCTCCGTTTTGTGGTCTGCCTTTCGATGGATTTCACAGTACACTAGCCACACTCACTGATGTTCGCCTTCGCCATTTGGTTTACTGCTTGTCGACTACTTAGCATTCTTTAGCAAAATTTCATAATTTCTTTTGAACAAGATTCCACGGCACATTTTCTCGGTTTCTGCCCCAAAATTTATAAAGTTTTGTCGCCATAACATGTTTTATTATTAAGAGGAAAATCTAGAGAATTTTTTAGCATTAAATTATATTTTTCATCCTTTTTAGAATGTTCAAAATTTTCGTTAAAAATTTTGTTTGTCTAGCGTCAGCGGAGAAATCAATGATTAGTACAGGAAATTTTAACATTGATTTTGAAATTTTTGCAAAAATCAAATAATTGTCGGATTACAAATGATCTGTCAGAAATTATTCAGAAATGAATAAAATTGTTTCAAAAATGATTATTTTTTTTAGAAAATCTTGCTAAAAATACATTTTTACTTGTTACACTTATTTAATTTTATGAAGTTTCGAGAAGTAAAAAATGCAATAAAACTAAGACATTATTTAATTACAAAAGCTTTTAATTGATTTTATAAATAAAGTATATATTATCAATACTATTGTCTTAAAAAAACAATTTTCATGAAGTTGATAAGAATTGTTCTCATTTTTTTAAAATGTTAATTAGAATAATTTATAAATTTTTAAATATTTTAAATTCTTGTATTAATTTGTACCAGTTAGATGATAGTGTTACTAAGTAAAAAACATATTTATTAATCTGGAATGAAAAGTTTATTCAGTGACCACAATATTTTGAAAAGAATGTTGAATTGATTTTGTTTTTACAGGTGCCAAATTTTGTAAATACGGACGTCTACACGCAACATTATTAGAAAATAAGGGCGGTAACTGTAGTAAATTTAAAGCCAAATTATCTAAAATTCGATAAGACATTAGTTTACGAAGAATATTTTCATAAATTACAGGATAGTTCAAAGTTATATATAAAATGCGCTCACCTTATTTTCCTCAAGTAATTTTACAAATATGTCCACCGTAGAAAAATTGGATAAGCGTCCATCTTTCAGTTAAGCTGTCAACACCTTAAACAAGCTATATGTTATCAATGCACTGCTGCAATATTTTAAACATAAAGTGTTGTAAAGCCCCCTGGTGGGGTGGTCTTGGGTAACCGTGTCAATTCGATAAGAACGTTTCATTCTTTTCTCACGGCCGGTGATCGCTAATTGTTTCGATACCAGAGATAAAACAACTTTAACGCAATGTATTTTAGACTTAAGTAGTTTATTAACGTCGATGTATATATCTAACTATCCAGGGGGTCGCTCTCTCCTTGCACCATGTAGCAGTTCCTGTCACAAAAGGAAACACATCTACATCGTTCGACGGTTAAGACTCAACTCACTGAAAACCGTTTCTCTGTCTATCGCTTTCACACTCGTTCTGCCAGTCAAAATCAACTTCCTTATTTTGTCATTCATCTGACCTCTAAGGTCAACCTGAAGAAGTCCGAGCAAAGATTCCTCTAAAAAATAATAGCCTGCTAAACTATTATTTAACAAAAATAAATATTTGTTTCAAATTAAATTAGACTTTAAATGAGCTAATATTCTTCAAATAAAGTTTAAGAAAAGTACATTTTATTTTTTAAAATATTTTCTTATAAAGACAATTACATTGTGATAAACAGAAGATGAAAATGGCTCTAATATAAGCGATTGTTTGTCATTTCAAAACAAAACATCCTACGACTCATTTTAAATTAGTTTCCAAATGCAGTATTTTGCTTATTGGAAATTTTAAATTATTGTTTGTTTTTCCTTGTATTAATGCTGTTATTCAGAATGATATAAGATTCATAACAAGATGTTTCATGAGGTGCCTTTCCCTCTTTCTATAAGTATTTCATTCATTCTGTTTTTTCTTTGTTATTAGGTGTGATTGATTCGTCTGGATTCGAAATGATTCTGATACCAGCCCGAAGAAAATTTGATGGCGCAATTATTGAAATTGGACAAATTCCATTTGACCCTCTCTTTCGTTTCACTCAAATGATTCCACCTTACCAACCAGATTTCAAATCTAACAGTATATGTCTTTCCAGTTGCATTTATGATGTTAGTAAACAAGATTCTTTTCATTCTGACGTTTTGCCTTTGAATAATTTTCTTTTCCAACTTAAGTGTATCGTACTGTTGAGTATTTCATTTTTCTCCTTCCCCCGGTCGATATAAATTAAGGTAAGTGAGGAACATAATCGTTGATGGTGTCTGTCGCTAAAACTTCTTCATCTTTTACTTTTATAACTTCCTTTCTTATTAAATCTTTTGCCTGTAAGATACGTCATGAAACATCAATATAATGACCAGTTTGTTCTTTCCTGTCTGCAGTTTTATTTAGCCTTTTTGTGTTTTTCTGTGTATCGCTCCAATTGTAAATGAATGATGAGTTACGAATAATCTGCGGGAATCCTGAAGAGTTCAGTGATTTACACAGTAAGTAGTGATAAAAGTATTACAAAAAAATTCAAAATGATACAATTAAAAAAATAAAATTTAATTCTAAAACCTCTATCTATATTAAATGAAACGGATTAAATCCGACAAATATTTTAATATATTTTCTGTTTTTATGGATACAACTCTTTTGAATGCTCCGATTAGCAAAGTCCAAATTACGGCTTAAGACCGGAAAGTTCTCTAACGCTGAATGGTTACACAACACGTCAGGCTCTATGAGGGTTTCCATATGGGATACAGTTTCAATTCATGTCGGAGAACTCATATTTCCTACGAAATTTCTCGTTATATTCAGGCCGGTAAATGTAATTAATACTGTTTAATTTAAACAGAGCATCTACTCAAATAATTTGATTCCATAAAATAACGTATGAACCGAAAATATCATATATAATATTTCTGGCCAATATTTATCGAGTTAAACTTGCAGACTATTTATCTGCCTTTTGCATTCTATCCTCACTAAATACTTGAGAAATTTTTTCTTGAGTCATACTAAACTTAGAATTTGAGTCTTTAGTACTGTAGACTGAAAAGTAAGTTCATTCACTAGAATAGTTCAATTGATTGACAGTGAGTGTGCCACTGTTGTGAACCTGTGCCAGGCTAAGTTTAGGAAATAGGTGTGTTGTAAATTATAATTAGTTGAAAGTATTCACTACTATTTCTCAAGTAGTTTCGACTTCAAGGTTAGGATTAGTGGCATCTTCCAGGGCGCCTACGTCGCAATAGGATATAACACAAGGTCGAGGTTTAAAGTGTGTTTAACAGCCGTACAGCGCCAAAAATTCGTAAGCACGCTGGTGCCTTTTCGGGGACGCCTCAGGCAAGGGCAATAAACCCATCCACCTACCGAGGGAGAGGTACTACCTGGCGGGAAATCCCCCTGAGACTTGGGCTAATATTAAAAAAATAACAATCCTAGCAAAACGTTAGGATTAGTGGTATTTACCAGTTCATGCAGCAACCTGGTGCGACACAAGGTCGAGGTTTAAATTGGGTCTAAAGGCCACACCGTGCAAAAATTCCAATGCCTCACTCAGAACTTCCTCTTTAGGGAATGCCTCAGGTCCTGAGCAATAAAACCTAACTCCCCCCTCTCTCTCTCTCTCTCCCTTGAGAGAGAGTGAGAGGTACTACTTAGGAGAAAGCCCCCTCCCTACTACCACCACCACAGCCACTGGAACTCGAGCTCATATTTAAAGAATACCAATCCCAATCAAAGAGTCGTGTAATACTTTTTAGAATATGCTGACAGAGAGAATTAAACACAACTAATTTGTCAAAATAGAATTTGTCTCATACTTCTGTTTAGGATAAAAAGAAGGTTTTCTTTTATTCTTTTCCAACGTTCCTTTATCTTTTCTTCTTCAACGACCGGATTCAGTCATTCTCTTAGAATTTCAATTCGATTCTTCTGATATCCTTTTCATTCTTCGCTTTTTCTGTAATATTCTCAGTTTTCACCTTTTCTACATCACATTCTTTTCTACTTTTTCTTCTGCTTTTTACTCATTTCCTTTCCTTCTTTATTTCCTTTCTGTCATTTACATTACCTTCTTTTTCTCTTATTTAAATCCTTTTTCTTTTTAAATGACTCTCTTTTTTCCCAAAGATTTTCTTAATGGCATCTATTATCTTGTTTAACATTTTCTTTTTTTGTTCTCATTTCTTTCCATTTTTTATTTCGGTGTACGGAAACTCCCTAAATCAATGCGATAGTAATTCGCAAACGAATGTTCCCCAGCGAAATGTCCAGATGAAATTTCGTATATTTTGTGGGAAATTAATATTTTAAAGGATAATAATTGGATACAGTTCACTAGCTAATCTATTCTTCCAAGCTACTTTCATGTATTCTTGTAGAAAATTGTCACATTAACAACAAATACTTGCGGTGAAATTTTCATCCTGTCTGAGAATTTTTTCCTTTTTTTTTTTGCATTTCCACAGGTTTATCCACCGACAACAAGCGAAACCGTCATCATGAAAATATTTGCAGTTTTACTTCATGCGCATCTCTTAGGAAGACAGATTATACTCCACCATTTTCGAAACGGCAAAGAACTTCCAAACATTGCAGCTGATCGGAATTACGATTTCAATTATCAGGAAATGGTATTCTTAAAGAAGGAAGTCCAAGTATTGCGAGTAAGATATTTGCAGCATTTTCATTTTATATTAGGTTTTGAATCGCATGCCATTATTTTGCGTTTACTTCTTTGAAATGAAATATTCTTTTCGAATGGTGATTGCAAAAGATTTTTTTCGAGTCCTGGGGCACATCCCATTAGAAGAATCTTAGTTTTTATCTTCCTTTGTCTAACATGCGTGCGCACCAATATTCTTGTAATGCTTTTGCTATGGAAGAGATTCAGCAAAATTATTTGGTAGCGAAATGCAGACAGTTTCAATCAATTTTCTTCTCTTTTTTTTCAGGGTGATGATCTGAAAGTGGAATGTACTTATAATTCAATGGCAAGAAGCAAATTTACATGGGTAAGTAAAATACTTGATTGTTATTTCGCACAAATGTTGAATTGAAGTTAAAGACAGAGGCAGACAGAGAGTTATTTCCTGAGATTTTTTTGATTTATAAGAGACAAATCTCATAAATGCGGAAGGTAGTGATGCCTCATTGTTTCAAGTTAGAAATTTCTGCTTGCACTAAAAGTTATCTTTCTAAATCCTGGCTTTTATTTCTATTTGAACACTGATTAAAGGCACCAGCGAGAAGTAGGTCACTGTTTCAGTGAACAAACACGTCGTCCTCATTTATGCTAACTCATTTATAATTAAACACATAGGCACTTGCGTATAAAACTTAAAGTATCTATTACAGAAATCATCTGGCCGATAAGTGTTAGTATCAAGTGTTCGTTTTAGATGCATGATTATTTAGGACTTACTCCAGAAAAAAATAGTATCTCATTTGAGTTCCACATGTGGATCGATAGAGAGCCATATTGTTTTTCTTGTAGTTTCCATGTCCCTTCAGGTCATAGACACTCATGGCCCTACACACATTTCTAGACCTTGTAGCTTTTAGTGACGTCACTTTTTTGATATACTTCCCCCACTCATGTTCCATCCTCCATTCATACAAGCTCATTCGCTGTCGCTTTTTCATTCGATATGCCCTGTGAGTGTCAAATTCTCTAAACCTCCTTCCTCATTATATGTACGAGCAATTTTAACCGTCTCTTTCTGATTCTGATTACAAGTTTCCATTTTGATTTCATTATTATTAAGAAACATTTATCCCTTACGCTCTGTCTGTCATATTTTCGCACCTTTCTATAGAAGCACATTTTTATTGTCTGTAAGGAAAATGTCCAGAATTCAGGCGGATTAATATTACATAATAGTTCAGTATTCTTTTTCCATTTTGTTTTTTAAGGGAATTTTCGAATTTCGTAATACTTTAATTCTGGAATTTCCATTTTGCCCTTCGAATACGCGTTCGGGTTTCGATGTCGTATTTTGTATTCTCTAATTCTTTCCACGTTAAGATATATTCGCTAAATAAGTGTAAAATGAATTTGATCCTCACAGAAACATATTACTTTTATCATCTGCCAGACCTTCTCATGGATCTATGTTTAAGATGTTTGATATTCTGTCAATGTAGTTCCTTTCCCAATAAGATACATTTGAAGTACGAATTTGTTGGCAATGCAAGAAAAAACAGTTACATTTTGAAGAGTGCCTACGCTAAAAGCACGCTTGTACACGGTTTCCGTTCGATCATCGAAGTTAAGCACTGTCGAGCCCGGTCAGTACTTAAATGGGGGACTGCTTAGGAAGACCGGGTATTTTAAGTAACCTAATACAATCCGAAAAAAGTCACGGTTTTAAATAACCTACAAAATGTTAAGCCATAACAAACAAATCATTCAAGAAATGTCGACTTTATGATCTAACTTCGTATTTGTTAAGGGGTCCACCCCTTTTTGATACAAGTGGACTCGCCCACTGTGTACTTGACTTGTATTGCTGCTGGTGAATACCCGTGAGTCAGACAGACAGAGAGTGATACGGTGAGAGGGTGAGAGTGTGAGGTAACCGCTTTGTAGGAGTCACAGTTGTGAGCACGTAGACTCAGAAGGAAGTCCTACTTCGATACTGAATTTTCCAGTATATATATATATATATATATATATATATATATATATATTATTGCTACTAACCGCATTTCTGGATCTACTCACAGTATTACCAATTGTATTATTACGTCAATACATTTAATTGCTATATTTCATTCCTGTGTTTGTCATTCATTTTGAGACCGGATTTCATCCCGGAATCCACAACAGTATTACTAACCTCTTTATAAATCATTAAGAATATTTAATTAAAATGATCTCTTTAGAATGAATAGAGTTTTATTCTGGGAATAAAAACTGAAATAAATTGAATCAACAATATCAGAAAAAGTTAATGGTTTCAAGCTAATAAGAGTTACGATTCTAAATTATACAAGTGAATATAATTTCCAACCTACTGAAGTCGACTGAATAATAAGGAACGTCATTTTTATCATATTTTATTATTTATTGCATTTTTATGAATTCGAAGTTCACTGAATATATTGTTTCTCATTTGTATCATTGAAGGGTGGCTTGTCGACGTCTGATGAGATGTGCCTTGCATATGTCATGTACTATCCTAAAATGAGGACTACAAACTGCCTAAGTGCCATTGGAGTAGTTGATACCAAATGGAGAGAATATAGTTTAAATACGTAAGTTACTCAATTTAATGTTTATAAATTATTCTGGGATAAATAAGCTAAAATCAGTTCATCACAAACTTGAAAATCATTTTAGTCAAGCATTTATTACACTTTCCCAAATTCTTTATAACAGAAGTAAAATGTTGTCCATGTCACTATTAGTGTATTATTACCTGTCAGTTGACTATTTGAGAAATTTTATATCGATTATTCTCTTCCTTTTTAATGATTTTATAGGTTGATACAATCTTACTTCTCTATAAACTCTTAGAACTCAACGAGTACATTGTATTTATCAGATTACGATCTTGAATTGGATATGTATTTTTCCCCACCATTCATAGATTAAACTTTCTTTCTAGATTTCAATTTAACCCTTTTTTATTATTCTGCATTCTATCAATGAAGCTTCATGCTATCTTTACGTTCCAGATGTATTTTAACAACATGATGTTAAACTTGCATAGTTTACATTTAAATGATAACAAATGATTTGCCTATCTCACCTTAAATTTCTTCCAGTCACTCTGATTCAAATTCTGTCTCCTCGATTCTCCTCAATTAAAATTTTTGCCTGGCCCAATACATTATTCTCTCTGAAATGTCACTGCATTGGGAATGTACAGTTTTATTTCTTTTGCGTTTTTACTTTTTTGTTATTTAGTCCTCAATACGCTAAGTAGAGCGATAAACTAAAATAATCTTAAGGAGTCAGGCAAACCTACTGTTATGGGAACTTACCCATGATAATAATGGACTATTCCTGACATTATAAATACTGCGTCTCTCAAGAGGTATGAGGATGTTGTAAGACGAGGAGAGATAATTGAGTGTATATTGTAAGGATATTGGAATAGTGATACTTGTCGAGACAACATAGTTCACTCTAACCAAATCTGATAGTCATTACTAATACTTCTACTTCTTTGTATTATATTTCTGTTGTAATATATCTTTGTATTCCATACCTGTGTTCGTGTTATTCTTTCATTGGTTCTAACCTTGGACCATCAACGTGGTACAAGAAACTTGGACCATAAAACCTACCTAGGTTTCACCTAAACGGATCTTCGGGTTAAAGCTGGTTATATATATATATATATATATATATATATATATATATATATATACATGTATGCGGAACGAGAAAGAGAAAGTATTTTGTGTATATTCCATGGGCATTGATACGCGATAGATTTTCCCTTAATCTTTGTTGTATGCTCGGGTTTACAGTGTCGATATATTTTTAAATCCAGGGGGACTATCTCATTGCATATTCGATGCAGTTTTCTTCCACTTTCCGAAAGTAGAAGATTCTTATTCAGCCTTTCGTAACTGAATTATTTTATTTGGTTGGGGACCTATCAGAGCCGTATCATTTCACTCCTGTTCTTCCCTCGGGGCCTCACTGCCAATTCCATTATCTGCACTCTGATACTCTTGTAGTATCCCGTCTGAGAGGTCGTCAAGAGAGAGACCAAACAGAAACCCCAGTTTACCAGGGATTCGTTGAAGGCCGCCACCGTGAAAGTTATGACCGAAATTAACAAGGACCAATTGATTCATATACAAGGCTGATTCCTTTTAAGCGTACAAATATAAAAATTATACTGAATGTTTTACTTGAATACCTTTACTTTTCTTTATAATTTGTTTTCAATTATGTGGCGCACAACATATACATTTGCTCTCTCACATGCACTATAATTCTTTCTCTTCCAAGAAAGAAAAGCATGAGTTTATATGTGTTAAGTTTTAATGCCATTTGTTCCTTGGGATATGCTGCCATGAATAGTACTTCTCTTTCTAGTTTTAGATTTCCATAGTATTCGAAATTTCTTTGTCTTTTATAGTAATGCTGACGAAAATTGATTTTACAGTTCGAACTTGCTGCAATTCAAGAATCAAGAAATTGCCAAGAAATTTGAACAAACTGTCAATGGCTTGGGAAATAATTCTTCTTTGTTAACATATTGTTCGGACGGAATAAACGTAAGTTTTACAATAAATCGAAATTATATGAGAATTTTGTTAACATTCTTTTCGAACCAGATAAATGCCTGTTTCTTAATTTTAAGTGAATTCAAATGATTAAATATCAGACGAATAAGAATTTTTCTGTCAACAACATTTAGCGTCAGTTAGAAACCGTGAAACATTTCCGTATTTATCGTTATGATTTTATTAGTATATATTCATTTTCACTCTTCGTAAATGGAACTGTCAATCATTTGTAACTTTCAGTGTTTCAAGTCTATTTGAAAACAAAAAAAAAGTTATCAATTTTGGGGTTAGTTTGCTTCCATTTACTTCAAGTAGTTTGGAACTGGAATAAAGAATAAAATTTGATTCACATCCGTTTTACTGTAAGTTGCTCAATGAATTCACTCAACATGACACTCCCATTATTTCGACTGCCACTAGATAGTAAGTAGTATCGGCATTAATTAACTAACGCATTTCACGGCATATAAGACGCCCTTTTTTTTTTTTACTAAAAATATATTCATCTTGTATGCCATATGTAGGTTTAAAATTCGCGATAGTCGCGCCGAAATTAGTTACCCGGTAACTCCTATTAGCTTAGATTTTAGAGTAACTTTTATATATCTATTGTCATTATTTAA
The DNA here is from genome assembly GCA_903632075.3 of Acanthosepion pharaonis. NCBI lineage: Eukaryota > Metazoa > Mollusca > Cephalopoda > Sepiida > Sepiidae > Acanthosepion > Acanthosepion pharaonis. Next base: position 1,655,857 of record CAHIKZ030001125.1, on the reverse strand, counting down.
AACGCTATTATGCAGATTAAAAGGTGTTATCATTGATAATATTTATTATATTAATTCCATCATGTTTAATATTAGTACTTTGTTTCACTAAAATTATATGCAATAAATTCAAATTATATATTTGTAAAATATATTTGTTTCATTAATATTTTTGCAATAACTTCCTGTTGCATTAGTATAGATACTATCAGAATTTTTATATCCTAATTATTCCAATAAGACGTTTACGAGACGCAGTTTATACAGATCATATAAAAGAAAATTTTTGACTAAATTTTAATAGTAAGTGTTGTGTTTTACTCAGTTGTAATTATTGCTGGATTTTTATTTTATTTTCTTGCCTTTGGGTATAATAAAGTTTTATAGGCTCGTCTTCTTTTTTCCGCATGATTTTTCGTTTAATTGTAATCATGGCTTGTTTAACCAAAATAATACCTCATAAATATATCCTAGACTGTACCATTTACTAATAATTTTACTAATTATCATTTTTTTTTTATTTGCCCTGATGAAATTAGGGTGCATTTTATACACTAGTGCCTCTTATATGCCGTCAAATACGTTGGACATTATTGGAGTTGTTGGCATTAGGTTAAGTCAGCCGTTGTTTGCAAATACCAACTTTGAAAATATAATAACATCATTGATATCTGTATATATATATATATATATATTTTTTAAATTTTAAATTTTTTTAAAAACTATTTTCGTGTGAAGTCTTTAGGTCGCACATTTATATGAAGTTAATAAAAGATGAGGTAGGCACAATTAATACTTAATAAACATGAGATGCAGTTTATATATATGAAACAGATTATGACTGTGTGGCTGCGTGTCTTACTTTTCACTCGAGATCCATTCAACGATTTTGAACAAACTTAGCACATACATTGTACAACGTAAGAGATAGCCTCGTAGCGTAAAAATAGATACTCTTGAAAATCAATAATCGATAATGCTGATAAAAATTCAGTAAAGTCAAACTTTTCCTCCGATTTCGTTCAAACTCGGTATGTAGGTTACTTACATCATGATGAGATCGACGATACCTCATTTTTATTGCTACACCACTACGTTTAGCGAAAAACCATGAAAAACGAAAAATCGATTTCAACACAAATTTTAAGCTGAAAACTCCCTCAATTTTCAAACAATCTAATACAAACTACACTCATTTGTAGTCAACAATAAGTTGATTGTTTAACAGTGTGACGGTTACACACCTGGCCCAGTGTCGGATCCTTTGGTTACGGCGCCAACGGTGACGTCGCTCCTCCTGGTCGCTCCTCCTGGGTCCAAGCGTGCCGCTCCAACCCTTTGGTCAGATGATCACCAGCCTCGCCTTACTCGACTCGCTTCCAATACCTGGTTACTAAAAACAACTATACCGGTCCCCGGTCTGTCTACCCACGCTGTGTTTTAGATCTTAGACAGACGGGACCAGCAGGGATCGGGGCCGATACAAGTTGAGTCCGACGGGGTGGCAAAACACAAATAAAATAAAAACTCACGACACCAAACAAAATTGCTGATAAAAGGGTAACAACCTTTTATATCTTAAAGTCCGTTACATAAAAACAAAAGTGTTCTCATTTCCCGACCCGCTCTGTGGACTATGGCACCAAGCTTCTATCACACAATAGAAAAATGTCGAATTACCTACTTTCTAGAATCATGTATGTATGTCGGAGTGTGGTTCAGTTCGACACTGGTGCTAATTTCTATCGATCATTCGCAGTTGATTCTTCTCTCCGACTTGAGTTGTATTTCTTCTTCTTCGTCTGCTTGGGCTGGTAGTTTTCCTGTTTCAACTTGGTGGAAGATTTCTTGTTTCAACTTAGCCGCAACTCTCTGTCGTCTGAGGTGGTCTCTTCTCACTGCCGTCCGGAGCTGAACTTTAACTTCTCATCGACTTTCGGCTTGTCTGCAGCTCCAATTCTTCTCAGGCTTTCAGGCAATCTTCTTCTTCATCTACTTGGGCTGGAAGTTCTCCTGTCTTCGACTTGGGCTGGAAGTTCTTCTTGTCTGAGAGTTCTTTTCTCGCTGCCGTCCGGGGATGAACTTTAACTTCTCATCGACTTTCGGCTTGTCTGCATCTCCAATTCTTCTCAGGCTTTCAGGCAATCTTCTTCTTCGTCTACTTGGGCTGGAAGTTCTCCTGTCTTCGACTTGGGCTGGAAGGATTTCTTGTCTGAGGATTCTTCTGCCCGCAAAGGGGGCGAGTGAATCGGGTCTTATGTCCGCGTTCAGGATCTTCCCCTGCCCGCGGTCCTGCTGCAACTCAGCCCAACTCCGGCTGCATCTCCAACTCAAACTCAACTTCAGCTCCAACTTTTCTCAGGTTTTCAGGCAATCTTCTTCTTCATCTACTTGGGCTGGAAGTTCTTCTGTCTTCGACTTGGGCTGGAAGTCCTTCTGTCTGAGGGTTCTTTTTGCCCGCAATGGGGCGAGTGAATCGGGTCTTATGTCCGCGTTCAGGATCTTCCCCTGCCCGCGGTCCTGCTGCAACTCAGCCCAACTCCGGCTGCATCTCCAACTCAAACTCCTTCTCTTCGGCTTCTGAATTATTGTTCACTCATCTCCGCTGTCAGTGCGCGACTGCAACTTCTCCACTTAGGCCAAACGGACCGGCCTTTCTTGCCCGCAAGGGGGCGAATGAGCCGGGCCCGCAGCCCGCGCTCAAACTCCTTCTTCATCCGAGGCGCAGCTCCAACTGATTTCTGCCGACTGGGGTCCTGCTTATATTGACGCCGCAACAAACCGGGGTGGGTCGGTCGGCGTCAGGGGTTTCTCGATAATTTCAAAAGCCGTATTAATTTTGACTTTCCATTATCGTTATTGTTTTCACCCCTACTTTCTCACAGTGCTCTTGGGTGGGCGGCGCATATCTATTTCTCTTAGTCTCTCTCATGTCAGGTGATCGCTCTCAACCAATCGTTCCCGATCGAACCTCTTTTTCTTCTTTTCGCAGCCCACGTGACCGCCTCGTCCAACAGTTATTGATCGAGGTTTTCTTTCCTTCTTCTTCCGCGGTCACGTGATTGTATTCGACCAATTGTTATTGACCGAACACCCTCTCCCTTTTGTTGGCGGGTGTGGTTACATCGTGCTGGTTTTAAAAAAAACAAAATCCGATTTCGCACCTTTTTGCACGTACGCAAAATGACAATCCTTGCCCTCTCTCACCTGGACTTTGTCAAACAGCCCTCTGCTAATTAGTCTTGACTTTAGAAAAGGTTCTTTTCCGCCTTCTTGGCGCCCTCTGTGGTCCAAAAACAATTGCTCTTCTTTTTTACTTCTTTGTTTTACCTGATAGTCGAAAATCTTAATTATCTAGGTCGAAATATCTCTACTTTCTTAACGTGGGTGTCCAATTCTTAACAGGTCAATTCCGTATATCGTTTTCACCAGTCACTTCCCCAACCCAAAGACACTTTCTCTCTGACTAAAGTAAAATTCATTTCTATCATTCTAATTTAAAAGTTACCTTTCGTTATTTTGATAAGAATTCTTCTACGAAAATGTCGGTCAGCGCTCGCGACCGATACCTCCAATTCTATTCTTTCAACAAAAATTAAGGTCAGTCAGAGGCTCTGACCGACATCTGGTCCACACCCAGCGGCCTGTTTTGATATCATGTCTTTTCCTTTCTTTCCCTTTTATTATTTCCAATTCTATTCTTCCCTTTGTTTTAAAAAAAAAATAAAGTCGACCACACGCAGACCTATCTCTACCATCAACTGGGTCATGCGTCATACATTTCTCTTTCTTTCTTTTTCTTCCCTTCCTTCCTTTTTTTCTTTTCTTTCCTTCTTCTTTCCTTAGGATCGTCTAGTACATTCTTAGTGAATTATTTTCAACTCAGTTATTTTCCGTTTTTAAAAAAAAATTAACAACCTGTTTAATAAACTGAATAAGAAAAAAATTAACTCATATTTCTATGAATATTTCCAATAAATGCAAGGTGCCATAATCCTCCCCTAACCGATTTGTCATTTACCCGTAAATGACACCTAAACCCAATTACATCATTTAACATGCACCATGCATTTGTCTCATGCAATTCTATTCTACTTTCTAACATGCAAGGGTAATGTTCTTTCCATTTTCTTTTGTTCTACATGCAATGAAATGTTCTTTTCATTTTCTTTTCTTCTACATGCAATGAAATGTTCTTTTCATTTTCTTCTGTTCTACATGCAATGAAATGTTCTTTTTTCATTTTCTTTTGTTCTACATGCAATGTAATGTTCTTTTCATTTTCTTTTGTTCTACATGTAATGAAATGTTCTTTTCATTTTCTTTTTGTTCTACATGCAATGAAATGTGTGCGTGTGTCTGTAGGTGCAGATGTGTTCTTTAGGGTTTGTTCTTCTTGGTCAATGTTTTCCGCTCTGCTGTGGGAGGTTTTTCCGCCGCACGTGGTGGTCTCACGCCAGCCTCCTCCATTGGTCTTCCAGCAATTTCTTCGCCAGTTCTGTTCTGAGTGAGGAACACCGCTCGGCATCTCCCCCTCGAGTTGTTGCATGCTCACCAGACTGTCGTTCGCTAATCTTCTCCTACTCTAATCTTCCATATTATTACACCCCGATGGCTACAACTAAGAATGTACCCATTACTATTGACCAACTTATCGCGATCTGCTCATCGTCTTCCCAAGCTTTTCCTTCGTCTCCCAACGCACTTAACTTTATCCCTTTATGATCCATATCGATCTTTTCTATGGGCTTCATTAAAATTGGCATCTTATTTAAGGTGACATTAGAGAATCTCTTCACTATCGGCTCCCATAATTCTGTACAATTGACTAAGCCTCTACCAATCATCTCTATGAGTGAATCTTTTTCTTCATACCTTTCTTCCATCTGGTAATAGGGGGGCAATGAGATGGACACCCCAACCGCCGAGCATCCCATGGGTAGCGTCACCAGGGATAACGGTGGCCTTATTCTTAATGTCCTTGTGGACTCTCCCCCACATACCCTAGACAGGCTGATATGTTTCTGGGTGGCTACTGCCCACACCCCGTCTGAAACACTGATAGCTTGTGGTAATGCCGAGTTTGTTAATACCTCTACTTGGCAGATTCTTTTGATTCCTTCCCTCTTCCCTTCAAACAATTCTAATATGCACATTCTGCGGTTACCAGTTTTATAGATAGGGCTCAACGAGGTACAAGTCCCCAGGGTATCATCTCTACACCTTCTAGCTTCTTCAGCTGATAGCAACATAAATTTCGTTCTCCCGAATTTAATGCTATGTAGTCTGCTTCCACCTTGTACCTAGCTATCATTCCTGAAAGGTAACAAATTCTCTTGTTGTTATTCTTCACAACCACTTAGTCTCGCTCGACTCATCACTCAATCATTTCATAACTTTTTTCTTAGTTCGGCTCCTCCTCCTAACTAACCTCTAGCAGACAGAATGGTCCGGTCAGGTGTGCGTGGCAACCACCCCAAAGGTCGTACTTCATGACACCACTGGTGATCAATCAACAATGCCAATGATCTTCTTCCGTCCCTTGTGAGGTGCAGCCCGCGACTCCATTCCTCCACTCACATCTACCATAGTCAGCCAATAGGATTTTGATGAGCCAGTGTCGCTATCTGTCGACACTAAATGCTCCTATTCTGCACAGCCCTTTTGTTCTACTGAGATTTGGGGTTCTTCTCCCTCCCTGATCTCATCTTCTGAGGTGATTCCTGTTCAACCTCTAACCTTCTTTCTGTGTTTAATTCTCGTCCAGGAGGTCCCTTGTCCTCTTCTTCATCCCCTGATTCTTCTTCCTGTTTAGAGTCTTCGCCTTGAATGTCTTCGATACCTCTCGACTCTATGTCTAAACTTTTCTTGTTCCTTATCCTTTCCTTAAGCTGGGAAAGGGGTATTCGATCCTCCTCCTCCCACTTATGGGCCCTTCGTCCTGTTCAGGGTGCCTCTTTTAGAGCCTTCGACTGCTTGATTGGACCTCTTCGTCTTTTTCTTCCTTTTCTTCGGACATGGGGGTGTGATGGCGATCTCACGGGGTCTTCTCTGCACTGACTCAGTCGACGACTGAACATCGCTAATCCCCGCTGAGGGTTCCAACTCTGTCACTCGGACTGCTTCGTTTATCTGGTCAAGTCGACCTATCTCCTCATCTTCTTCGGAGTCTTCCTCCGTCTCCATTCCTTCCGGTTCAACCAGTGTTACCTTCCTTTTCCTTGTCTTCTTAGGTCTCGGCTCGCTCATTTCCAGGTTAGCTATTTCAGCCTTCTTCAGATCATTGGCATGAACCCTCCTCGCTCGTCCTGCCACTTGATCCCATATTACATATGATACTGGGCCCGTCTGCTCTACTATCCGGTAGTACGGTTCCCATCTCTGGTCCAGTTTTCCTTCTCTCTGGTGGATTTTATAGTAGACAGGGTCTCCAACCTTCAATTCTACCACCTTTCTTTCAGCATTCACCCTCTCATTTCTTTTCTTCTGGGCCCTTATTCTTCTGGCCTGTACGAATATCTTATGTTGCTGTTCCAGCAATAGTTGATGATGATCTTCTCCCATATACCTTCTTCAGGGCTTCAGTAGGTTATCTACAGGCAGGACCACGTCTCTGCCAAACAACAAAAATAAGGAGAAAATCTGGAGGTTTCGTTTATCGTAAACCTCACGGCCGCCAGAGCCTGCGTCAAATACAAGTCCCAATTTCCAGTGTTTTCTCTGACCAACTTGGCCAATACATCTCCCAAGGTTCTATGAAACCTTTCCACTTTAGCATTTCCCTGGGGGTGATATGGGGATGTTTTTATGTGCTCTACATTCAAACCTGTCAAAACTTCTCTCATGATGCTGTTCACATTCTCCGTGCCATTATCTGTTACCAATTGCACAGGGGCACCATACCTAGGGAAGATTTCACTTATTATCAACCCGGCCACAGTTCTGGCCTTCTTGTCTGGTACTGCAAATGCCTCAGGCCAATTTGTTAGCCAATCGACAAAACTCACTATATAGTTGTTTCCTTGTGCAGTTTCCCCATATGGTCCTGATACATCCATACTCACTTTCTCGAAGGGAAGTTTGGTCTGTCTGTTTCCTCCAAGGGTGCCATTTCCTGCCTTCTGCTCTGCGACTGGCACACTACACAACTCCGAACATAGTTAGTGACTTCTCCGTACAGTTTGGGCCAATAGTACTTTCTTCCTATGAGATCACATGTCCTATCAATTCCCATGTGACCCAACCTTTCGTGGCACTGTTCCAATATCTCTGGTCTTAAACTTTTGGGCACATACAACTTGGGTTTGACTTCTTCATCCCTTCCTGAGAGATAATACAGTCTTTCCTCTATTATGGCATACTTGGTGGCCTCTCCTGACTTCACCTTTTCTCTCAGAGCAGCTATTTCACTGTCTGCTTGCTCCTTCTCAATTCCTTCTGTCCAGTAAGGATCGGTTATTATCTGGGCGTCCCCTTCTTCGTCCGATTCTAATATAGGGCGATCTTTTAGCTTATTGGAGTTAATTACTCCTATTCTATAGGCTTTATCATCTACTCCCTGTTCTACCCTTACAGATCTTTCTTCCAGTTGTTTCGGTATTCTTGAGAGTAAATCTGCGCACGTGTTTTCCTTTCCTGCCAAATATTTCTATCTTACAGTGGTAGCCACTTAACTTAAGGGCCCACTGTTGAATTTTCTTATTATTTGTCCACTCTGCCTGCAATAGATACTGCAGAGGCTTGTGGTCCGTCTTTATAGTGAAGACCGCACCATTTAAATAGTAGTCCAGCTTTTGGAGAGCATACATGATAGCATATGCTTCCCTCTCTATTACTGGCCACCTCTTCCTTAACCCTCTGATTCCACACGGGGGTTCTTCCGCCTACCCCCCTTCTTCCAGCCTCTTGACTTGGTATCTGCTTCTTCCCACACCTCTTCACTTTATCCCACACCCCCTGGCTCTCCCTGGCCAGCTCTAGCGCTGCCGACAGTCTGAGCGGTCCATCTTTCAATACGTCGTGACGAACACGCTCGTCGCTCAGCGCCTCTACATACAGGTCCGCCAGTTGGGCCTGCATAACCGCATTATCCCTGACCACCTCGGGGAATGCCAATGACGATAGCTTCCCCGCTCGGGCCCCTAATTCTCCCGGGGTTTCATCCCGCAGCTGTGTTAGTTTTAAAAGGGCCCTCATGGCCTCTATGGCCGTACCTTCGTCGGCGAATTCTTTGGTCAGTTGTCTTTCTATTTCTTCCCAAGCCAAGCGGGGTTGGTTCTCCACGAGCCCCCTTACGAACTCAGACGCTTTTCCCTTTGTGGCATCGTATGCCAAATACAGGGTTTCTTGGTCCGAGAGTTCGTAGATGGTTCGGCTCTTCTCGAGGATTGCCAGCCAGTTCCTAAACTCCTTCCCGCTGCCATCAAACACTGGGACCCTCGGTCCACCCAACAGCTTCCTTAGATCCACTGACAACCCCGCCCTACTTCTTCTTCACCCCCACTGCTCTATCTGACTCATAATCTGACATGTCTACAGAGAAAGACAGTCTATACAGCAACAATCGAGGTTGGGAAACAAAACAAGGTGTCCTACCTTACAGACGATTCTGTTCTTTCTTTTCCTTTGGTCCCGGGTCGTTCTGAGTTCTGTCTGAATTTTCAGCAACGGCGGTCGATCGTGGTCTTCTCAGGGTTGAAATCCTCGGTCACCACGGCACCATATGTGACGTGGCTGTCTCAGGGTTGATCCTGGTCACGGCACCACTTGTGACGGTTACACACCTGGCCCAGTGTCGGATCCTTTTGGTTACGGCGCCAACGGTGACGTCGCTCCTCCTGGTCGCTCCTCCTGGGTCCAAGCGTGCCGCTCCAACCCTTTGGTCAGATGATCACCAGCCTCGCCTTACTCGACTCGCTTCCAATACCTGGTTACTAAAGCAACTATACCGGTCCCCGGTCTGTCTACCCACGCTGTGTTTAGATCTTAGACAGACGGGACCAGCAGGGATCGGGGCCGATACAAGTTGAGTCCGACGGGGTGGCAAAAACACAAATAAAATAAAACTCACGACACCAAACAAAATTGCTGATAAAAGGGTAACAACCTTTTATATCTTAAAGTCCGTTACATAAAAACAAAAGTGTTCTCATTTCCCGACCCGCTCTGTGGACTATGGCACCAAGCTTCTATCACACAATAGAAAAATGTCGAATTACCTACTTTCTAGAATCATGTATGTATGTCGGAGTGTGGTTCAGTTCGACACTGGGGCTAATTTCTATCGATCATTCGCAGTTGATTCTTCTCTCCGACTTGAGTTGTATTTCTTCTTCTTCGTCTGCTTGGGCTGGTAGTTTTCCTGTTTCAACTTGGTGGAAGATTTCTTGTTTCAACTTAACCGCAACTCTCTGTCGTCTGAGGTGGTCCCTTCTCACTGCCGTCCGGAGCTGAACTTTAACTTCTCATCGACTTTCGGCTTGTCTGCAGCTCCAATTCTTCTCAGGCTTTCCGGCAATCTTCTTCTTCATCTACTTGGGCTGGAAGTTCTCCTGTCTTCGACTTGGGCTGGAAGTTCTTCTTGTCTGAGGGTTCTTTTCTCGCTGCCGTCCGGGGATGAACTTTAACTTCTCATCGACTTTCGGCTTGTCTGCATCTCCAATTCTTCTCAGGCTTTCAGGCAATCTTCTTCTTCGTCTACTTGGGCTGGAAGTTCTCCTGTCTTCGACTTGGGCTGGAAGGATTTCTTGTCTGAGGATTCTTCTGCCCGCAAAGGGGCGAGTGAATCGGTCTTATGTCCGCGTTCAGGATCTTCCCTGCCCGCGGTCCTGCTGCAACTCAGCCCAACTCCGGCTGCATCTCCAACTCAAACTCAACTTCAGCTCCAACTTTTCTCAGGTTTTCAGGCAATCTTCTTCTTCATCTACTTGGGCTGGAAGTTCTTCTGTCTTCGACTTGGGCTGGAAGTCCTTCTGTCTGAGGGTTCTTTTGCCCGCAATGGGGGCGAGTGAATCGGGTCTTATGTCCGCGTTCAGGATCTTCCCTGCCCGCGGTCCTGCTGCAACTCAGCCCAACTCCGGCTGCATCTCCAACTCAAACTCCTTCTCTTCGGCTTCTGAATTATTGTTCACTCATCTCCGCTGTCAGTGCGCGACTGCAACTTCTCCACTTAGGCCAAACGGACCGGCCTTTTCTTGCCCGCAAGGGGCGAATGAGCCAGGCCCGCAGCCCGCGCTCAAACTCCTTCTTCATCCGAGGCGCAGCTCCAACTGATTTCTGCCGACTGGGGTCCTGCTTATATTGACGCCGCAACAAGCCGGGGTGGGTCGGTCGGCGTCAGGGGTTTCTCGATAATTTCAAAAGCCGTATTAATTTTGACTTTCCATTATCGTTATTGTTTTCACCCCTACTTTCTCACAGTGCTCTTGGGTGGGCGGCGCATATCTATTTCTCTTAGTCTCTCTCATGTCAGGTGATCGCTCTCAACCAATCGTTCCCGATCGAACCTCTCTTTCTCTTCTTTTCCGCAGCCCACGTGACCGCCTCGTCCAACAGTTATTGATCGAGGTTTTTTTCCTTCTTCTTCCGCGGTCACGTGATTGTATTCGACCAATTGTTATTGACCGAACACCCTCTCCCTTTTGTTGGCGGGTGTGGTTACATCGTGCTGGTTTTAAAAAACAAAATCCGATTTCGCACCTTTTGCACGTACGCAAAATGACAATCCTTGCCCTCTCTCACCTGGACTTTGTCAAACAGCCCTCTGCTAATTAGTCTTGACTTTAGAAAAGGTTCTTTTCCGCCTTCTTGGCGCCCTCTGTGGTCCAAAAACAATTGCTCTTCTTTTTTACTTCTTTGTTTTACCTGATAGTCGAAAATCTTAATTATCTAGGTCGAAATATCTCTACTTTCTTAACGTGGGTGTCCAATTCTTAACAGGTCAATTCCGTATATCGTTTTCACCAGTCACTTCCCCAACCCAAAGACACTTTCTCTCTGACTAAAGTAAAATTCATTTCTATCATTCTAATTTAAAAGTTACCTTTCGTTATTTTGATAAGAATTCTTCTACGAAAATGTCGGTCAGCGCTCGCGACCGATACCTCAATTCTATTCTTTCAACAAAATTAAGGTCAGTCAGAGGCTCTGACCGACATCTGGTCCACACCCAGCGGCCTGTTTGATATCATGTCTTTTCCTTTCTTTCCCTTTTTATTATTTCCAATTCTATTCTTCCCTTTGTTTTAAAAAAAAAAATAAAAAGTCGACCACACGCAGACCTATCTCTACCATCAACTGGGTCATGCGTCATACATTTCTCTTTCTTTCTTTTCTTCCCTTCCTTCCTTTTTTTTTTCTTTCCTTCTTCTTTCCTTAGGATCGTCTAGTACATTCTTAGTGAATTATTTTCAACTCAGTTATTTTCCGTTTTTAAAAAAAAATAACAACCTGTTTAATAAACTGAATAAGAAAAAATTAACTCATATTTCTATGAATATTTCCAATAAATGCAAGGTGCCATACAGTCATTTAACTGGATAAGTGAGTCCACCCATTTTGTGAAAACCCGCGTAAATATGATTTTTACTGGTTTCTCTCTTATTTTTGTTGATCTTTCAACCAATTTTCATCAAAATTAACAATTGCTTTATAAATGTATCCTCTTTTACATCCCTGGGTGACAAATTGAATTTCAAAAAGTCCAAAATAATTGTGGTCTGAAGTGGGTTTTCATGTTTCCTGTTTTACCGCTTCATGTCCTCGGATACCTTTGATTGAATACAGACCGCTTCTCATTAACTGCATTAATTCAAAATGTTTTTTTTTTAATGAAATTACTTTAAAGTAATTGAAGAAGATAAACTCTGTTACATGTAAACATGATGCTGTTTTTGCTCCATTCTAACTGAACGCTAGTTTCTAATCGACCAGGTGACTATGGCTGAAAGTAATTAATAAAGATGAGCCATAGTTAATAATTAACAAATATGAGGTGTAGTTAAGAATTATTTAAATTAAGAATAAGCGGATACATGATTTTTTAAAAATTTCTATGCATTTTTATTATTCACTTATAAACGTATATATCCGTTTGTTCGTTTAGAGTAATCTTTTTCTAACCCCACCTCAAAAAAATGTCAGATTTCGTTCGCGAAATATCTCAAGCGAATAAATCTGTAAAAACCAGTGATCGATTTTACAATGTATTGATATTATTAACAGGACATCTATTTCATATCGATAGCAAAGCACTATCTTTTCATTCTGACAAGTGTCGTGTCTAAAAGAATGTTAATATTTCCTGAAAATATTTACCTATATTTTGTGAGTGGGCTAGTCTATCGCTGCAGAAAGTTTACCCTATAGAATCTGAAGAAAGTAACAGCGCCGTTTCCATAGAAAACGACACCAGTCTACACATGATTCTTTATAAGTGGAATCATTTAAGACCAGAGGCTTAGATGAGAGAGTCTCATCTGTATCTATGTCGTGAAATACCCGCTGACTGTCATAACAAACTCAAGTGATATTCAAAGATATTTAAAAAATGATAAAATTTAGTAATTCACGAATCATTTTATAGAAATGGTTTCAGACTGATGACATATATGTAGTTTAATATGTAAAGACCTAATTTAGCCGTGACCGCCATAGTGTGCGAAGAGATTATTAACTGCACTTAGCCAAGGAATGATTGTTTTGGGTCAAATAAATGGAGTAATCTATCGTTCCTACGCTAAGTGCTCTAGATTCATTTTTTTTAAATCGGGGAACAGTAGCAAAAGTATTTCTAGAATATGGAGATTCTTGAAATATATTGGCATCGCTCTAAAATGAGTAGAACCCATAGAAATTGAAAGAAAGGAACTACCGGCAAATGACAAAGATGGGAAATGAAAAGCAATATCGAATTTTGCATCAAATCACATTCCGGTTGCACGCAGTAGCCACTTTAAAACGCTCTACTTACTATCTTGTATGGTCAACTGGTCGTATTCAGAGAAAAACGTCCCTCAACAATATCAGGAGTAAAAGAATCTAGTCAGGAGGAAGATTCATAGTATTATTTGAAAGATCATATTTCTATGTTCTTTTCCAACTGAAAATAACACAAATATCCACCCCCATCCCTGACTGGATTCTTTAAAGTCTGGCATTGTTGAGGGACAATTTTTTTCGATTATGAATAGTTAACCATTGATTTGATGCTAAATTCGATTTTGCTTTTCGTTTCCCTTCCTCGTCATTTACCGTTTTTTTCCGTTCTTTTATCTTCAATATATGCCAGCTATTTTAGAGTGGCGCTTTACCAAAAGGTGAATTATAACAAAGAAACACATGTCTCACGAAATATCTGTTCCTCTCCTTTTCATCAACAATTATTGCTTGTTGAAAAGTATCTATCACGCAGACAGCTTCACACTGTTCTCCAATGATCAATAGGTTGATATTAGCACCCTGATCATTGCAGTAAACCATTAATACTATGTAAAGAATTGATCCTTAGTGGCTGACCGATGCTTTTGATGTTATCCTAAACAAACCTTAACTATTATATTCTTAGAAGTGAAAACTCCGAATGATTGTTTAAAAGATTATATACTAGATCCTTATGCTTGTAAACTGAGTTCCGTTATCAAGAGTTAAAACTTGTAGATTTTTGCGGACGTCCACAAAGCTTAGCAAATAACATATTACAGTAATGAAAATAGTTCGATCTCTATTGGAAGCGCTATATTCTTTACAAGCAGATAAACTGATTTAAGATCTATACTTTTCAAAGGAATTACTTTTTCTTTTACAGACAGCCGTACGTCAACAACCGACATCAAATTTTCACAGAATATTACAATACGAAACTGTAAGTAGATAACTTTGAATTATCTGATTGCATTTTGATAGCAATTAATGCATTTATTATTTGACCTGTATAACTATAATTCTTATCGTCCGTCCACCATAGCTCGAAAGTCAAGACGCGTTTACCATTCAGACGAATTTTAAGTTACACACAGGGTTACACACAGGGTTACACACAGGGCTCACAGGAAAAGAACATTATTTGTTTGTTTTTTGATTTATTTTCTTCTTTTAAATTTTTATATTTTTTCATTTTCTTTCTTTTGAATTCTTAACGTACCAGAAATTCTCTACATTTCTTATCTACTATTTCGTTTATTTATATGAGCCACAAAAATGATCTCCTCTTAAAAATACTTTTCTAATGAACATTGCATTCGTTTCTTTCATGGAATATCTCATTTTACCCAAAACCCCCCCACCCCGGTGTCGTTAACAGCTGCTAACATCTCGCAGTTGCCATTAAAATGAAATTTCGCCAGTGCACGAGAGATAGCACAACAACAACAACAACAACAACAACAACAAAAATCACCAATATTACAGACAAAATAGGCGTATTTTAAATTAAGATTATTACGTCTTCTTTTGCTTATTTCTTTTATTCTCAAACAAAAGACTTCAGGTTATCATTTCTGGTCTTGAAGAAAGAAATATCCCTAATTCTATCACTACTCTTTATTCTTGGTCTCTCAAAGGTTCCATGGCATACATTGTTTTATATTGTTCTGTGATTTTCAAAGCTTCTAACCTTTGCCAACTCACTGAGTACTCCACTGAATATAGGCACGACGTTAACCATCACAATCCATGTCATAGTTTTCTAAATATGTCTTCATATTTTCTTGAAACTTATATCCGATTTTTCTCTGGAATGACAATATATAATATTTCATAAAACTCTAATACTTTTGTCATTATAAAAAACAAAATTGCTTTCATTCCCTACATCGCGTCGTATCGTAACTCTTTCATCCAGTGGTGCACTGTAGTGCACACATATCCTACAGTAAATATAGTTTCCAATCTCATAACGTCTATCATTGTATTCCATCGGTGTCACGATTGGGTGACTGCACATTAAGTGGACAAACGTTCGTATAACCTATAAATTGTGACTGCACAAGTTTTCATGCTTGCCTGGTACTTCCGAGAGAATAGGGTTTGATCATGTGCAAGTCATTATAATTGTCTCCCTCTCTGTTTTAACTGTTGATGGGTCTTGCGTTTATCTATATGAGCAACCTTACTTGTTGAGCCTTATCAGTGTTTTTTCTCGGCGTTTTAAATTGTTAACCATTATAATTATTTTTTTTTTAAATTTCCTTTGGTTTCTGGGGTATACTCATTTTTTCCGGGTCCCGAATAGAAACCCAAGATCAGAAATGGCATTATGAAATTATCCACTAAGCAGTTTTGAAAGAAAAAGTTGCACATATACATAGTTTTACATAGCTAAAGCCCTTCGTAATGTGTGGGCTGTACTTGTAAGTGCAATATTTTGTATTTCTTTAAGGTATGGACTACCAAGGATTTTTTCAATGTGTTTATTGGAGTCTTATCCATCCGAGGGCTCCAACTGGAAATGAAATTGTTATTGTCCTCATGCACCACATTTTTGAGATTTGGATTTCAAGGTCCTTGTATTTTGCCAGTTGTTTGAAGATCTTCAAAAATGCTTTGAAGTCTGCAGAGACTGCCATATTCTGTCGGTGCAGTCTCTAATCACGATGCCAGGATGATTAGTTTTGATTTTTCTGTCGGTGTGTATTGTAAGTCCCATAAAAATCTTATGCTTAATACAGGAAGAGGCATCTGAAATTTCTGGGATACATAATGAGGAAGGAGGGCCTGGAATATCTGATACTCACGGGTCGAATAGAGGGAAAGAGAGACAAGGGAAAACAACGCGTGACATACCTGTCGTACTTAAGCAAGTGTATGAAGGAGGAAGAAGTCTGAAGGGAGGAGGAAGAGGGAAGGAACTTGTTGAGAGCTGTAAGAGATAGAGGGAGGTGGAGAGCCCTGATAGCCTGAAAGGATAAGGCACATAAAAAGAAAGAAAGAATTTAACACCAGACGCACCCTCTTGTAGTATTCTTTTCTTAATTTCTCCTTCATTTGCGCATACTGTATTTCATCTACTTCGCTGATACTTATGTCTTTATAGCGTTTTTCTTGTTCCAGTTCTTTAATCATTGTGACAACATCAAGATCTATTATTATTATTATTATTATTATTATTATTATTATTATTATTATTGTATTTCGCCTCTGTTTTGTTTAATACAACTTGTCCCAACCTCTTTCTTTTTATCCTGTCTTTCGTTTTCTTCATAATAAAAATAAATATATAAAGTTGGCGAACATGAAAAAAACTAATAAAAAGCAATTTTAATAAGATACCCCTTTGTTATGTTAACACTGGTCATGTTCGCTTATTAGCGTTGAGTATTGTCTGCCATTAGCAAAACAACAGAATATTTCATTACGAAATACGAGCTATCAAGCTGTGTGAGTAATATTATATAATGGCAAATTGTGTTTTATAACACACACACACACACACACACACACACACACACACACACACACACACACATATATATATATATATATATATATATATATATATATATATATAAATATATGTATATTGAATTCATTATTATTATTTACTTTATGCAATTATATATTTGCAGGTAACATCGAAAGCAGGATTTACTTTCAGCATCCATTTTTATATTCGTCTGCATGACCTAATCCTTGTCGAACTTCTCTGTTGGGGCATATAGTGAGATGCTATATTTTTGCTTGCGTTCTCGCCAGTATCTTTCAACAAATAGAATATTCAGCATGAAAAGAGAAATAAATAAAATAACTTCTCAACATCAGCAGAACAATGGCGACGCTAAAAGAAGGATATTCGAAACGGGAACGGCGTAGAAAAAAAAAATTAATAACAGCAATAAAAGTATTAATTAGAATAAAGTACTAAATTGTATCAGATGTGCTGAATGGTGCGTCAGTCATCTCAAGCAAATAATGAAGCTTGGGAAAAAATATTAAGGACACTGTAATTAAAGCTCTTCAGTTGCAAAATAAATGACATGTACTTGATTGAGTCGTGAAAGGTAGTATGCATCAAGATAGAACGGAAATTAATGCATTATGACATCTAGAATTTAATATCAAATAGAATTGACAGTTGTTCATATGTTTTCATTGGCGTTACTTACGTTTCAAGCACCATGCGGTGATACAGCAGATTTCACAAGGGACATTTTAACTTCAATTCATGTTTAACACACACACACACACACACACACACATATATATATACATATACATATATATATATATATATATATATATATATATATATATATATAGGGTATGATGGATGAATTGTCGTCCGATTTAAAAATGAAAAATACTTTCGCATCCCAATTTTAGCAAAATTACACAAAAATATATTGATATACTAAAGTGTAAATTTATTCCATGCAATTGCCATTGGCTTCAACCACGGCCTCCAGATGACTTCGGAATACCTTGAAACTCATCTGGACGGTCTCCTTGATTAAGTTGTTGAATGTTGCCATAATCCTTGCCTCCATTTCAACATTAGTGTTACAAGGAGATATTTTGGTCTCTCGCTCAACTGCGCCACACACATTATAATCAAAGAGGCTACAATATTAGGATTTTCGGTGGCCAGATGTAATGGATGACGTGGTCGCAGAAATTGGTTGACAGCCATGACTAGGTTTTCCTTCTTGTGTGGCATGACGCAGTCTTGTTACCAGACATAGGGTCTTCCAGAAGCCACCGTCTTGATTTAGGGCAACACTACCTCCTCAAGTCACTTCATGTAGTTCTGCGTATGGTGACTGTGGCCCTCTCTAACAAATTCGGAAATTTGTTTCTGATCAGAAAGATCATCCGTACTCTTTCCGGATCCTCTGCACTGTCCTCAGATTGAAACCAAAAAACTCTGAAATGTTCGTATTGCAGCTTCCGGTGTGAATGCCAAGTAGTGCAGCATACCTTTTCCCAATTTTTGGTTTAGAAAATTACGCCATTGTGCTTTTTTTTTTCTTACAGACGTTGGCCAACTGTCCCTACTATAGTCTGAAGTCGACAAAATCAAAACAAACAACGCGCATGTGCAAAATTAAAAATATAAAATGGCGACAATTTACGCATCGCAACTTATTAATGCTTTAAAAATACTCAACGATAATTTTTTTCGAAAAAAAAAAAAAATTTTTTTTTTTTTACAATTCGAGCATCTTAAAACATCAATTTCAATTTTTCTTTAGAATTTTTCATTTCTTCAGTCTTACTTTAGAAATTGCTTTGCTTATGTTTCGGATATGAAACTGAGCAGATATGGGCTTTTGAGAAAAATAATCTTGGTAAAGAGGATGTGTTGTGAATCTCTTAACCCTTGAAAGTGGTGCTCTTCTTAGCCGAGCGGTAGTTTCTTTTACAAAGAGAAATTGTAGGTTCGATTCCTGCCGGAGAGCGCATTTTATTTATTAAGATTTCTCAAGTATGCAGCCTAATAGACGTAATAGTAATACGCATTGCTTTAAATAAAAATAAATTGGGCGGCTATTCCAATATAAGTAACCACTATAATAACTTGTGAAATAATATATATATATATATATATATATATATATATATAAAAATTATCACATCATCGAAGAATTCGTTAATAAATTTGTTTCAACAGTTAAGTTTTTTTAATATTTGCCTCATTACAAAATAGTTTAAATTTATCCAAACAATTAAAAATTATTTTAAAATTAAATCACAAGAGAGAAGTAAATAAATAAATTATATGAACTAAAAAAAATTACCTGAGGATTTCAATTGTTTAAGGGGGAACGGAGGGGGAAAGAAAAAGGAGAAACCAGGTTTTAGCACAATCAGTATAGATTAGTCGGAGTAACAACTTACAAGTATACAAGTAACAACTAGTGAAATACATTGAATTTAAATCAAAATTTATATCCTCATCGTCTAATCTACATAAATATAATAACAATCATTATCCTATATATATAGTGAAAAACAAATACAATAATATATAAAATACCTTAAATTCATTATATCTAATTCATTTTCATAAGTATATGTGGTATATACATAACAAAAAACATACGCAAACGTACACATCGATACAAGCACATAAGCAAACACATATATACAATGCATACACATACACATATACATACACTCATGTATACATATATCCACACATATATGTAAATGTACACATATACATGCAAATAAAAAACATATATGCATGCACATATATGCACAAACACACACACGCATTATATATATATTTACGTATATTCGGGCAAACTTTCTTTTAAACATATGTAAACATTTACAAGTTACTTGTTTTCCTTTCTTTCAGTGGAACTTGCCTACATTCATACTCACGCACAAACACATATACATACATAAATATATATATATATATATATATATATATATATATATATATGTATGTATCGGTACCTCAAGTAAGTCGGCATACATAATGTTTAAAATTAATTTTAAAAAATGAAAACAGCTTTCTTGATGCTTTCATTTTAGTTTAATAGAAAGCTAATGGATTTAAACGGAAATTACATTGATTGAAGCCGATTTCTGTTCAGTAAAATCGATGAAAACGGGCATATTTGACACATTTGTAAACAAAAGTTAATTCACGGTTTTAAAATTCTTGCAAAAATAAAATATATATTTCTGAAAAGTTATTTGAGGAAAATTACCAAATTTAAAGTTAAATTAATCTGATTTGAAACACATATTACTTATATCATAAAATGTATACAAACATTTCTTGACTACAGAGTATGTTTTTGTGTATGTTGTGTTAATCGATTTATTGACACCCGATTGACAGCCGAACGTATTAATAGTTTAATATAGTGTAGCAGACGATAAAATTTATAAGAGGGGAACCCCTTAAATCACGTGACCTTTAAATAATCGATTCATTGGTTTGTAGATTTATACTACTGAAATTCTGCACTTAAACACACATACAAAAACAAATCGAAATTCTTTTACAAATATTGACGGTCATCAGATTATAAGCATTACAATATAAGATTATTAAATATGTTTTTTTTTTTACTTAATAAAATATTTACCAAGAATAAACACATTCAAATCGAAATTAAAAAAAATAAAATCTTTATAAATTATTCAATTTAAAATTGTAAAAAAATGAAAACAAATCATTTAAAAATTCATTTTCGTCGGAAATTTTACAAACAATATTTTCTTTAATGTATATTATTCATAAAAGCTTCTCTAATTAAATGATGTCTTAGTTTTATTGCGTTTGTTATTTTTCAATTCAGAACAGTCATTGCAAAAACAATTCGGTGATTTAAATTATTCAAATAATTCTGCTTTAATCTAATGTTGTCAGTAAAAATTATCACGTTGAATTCCTCAATTTTTGATAAAATTATATATATATATACAAGTTAAAATTGAAGTCAACACACAGAGGCAACAGGCTGTTTCATGCTAGACGCAATTGTCAGACCGTGTTGACTTCAATGTTCACTTTTATATTTATATTTACATACGCTCTATCTCTGATATTGACCACTTTATCCTATAAATATAGCACCCGATGTTGTGAAAACGTATTCCTAAAATAGAGTATTTTGAATGAAAAATGAAAATAATTTTATTTTAATCTAAAATTCATATGTACGTTTGTCGAGCATTAAAAAATTTCAGTTATCTGTTTTGATTAGTCTTACTCTTATGCCCATCATCCCCATGGAAGATTATTACCTTTAGAGCAACATTTCTGCCTAGAAAAACATGATTTTAAAAGCCATGCAAAATTCACTATAATTGAAAAAAATAGAAATAGACAGAAAAGATAACCTTAAACAAATATTAGAGGAATATAATGACAAATGGATTTTTCCAGACTGACTTTACCACAAATTATGCAACACAGAATTAATATATAATTCCATAAATCAAGCCTCATTCTCATTTCTCACCCACACTAAATGGACAAGTTTGAAGAGATATCGAGGTTTCACACATATGCACACACTCACATAAATATATGTAAATACAAACATCAGACAAACTCTCCAAAAACTTAACACACACATCTCATTCTCAATCAATAAAACTGTCAAAATGACAAAGGAAGGAATACCGAGACTCAGGAATCTCCCAGAGACTATTTAGAAAAATGAAAGAGGCCCTTTATCCAGTACAAGAATGTGGCCAAAATTAAAAAATTCTTCAATTCTGCGCGCGTGTGTGTATGCGTGTGTAGATCTCCATTGTCTATGTTGTTTCGAATTTTATTTACAATCGTGGACTACTTATTAGTTGCTAATTTCTGTGTGTTTTCATATAGGGATTAATGAATGGATTTCATCTTTGGGCTTCAAAAACAACAAAGTTGATACGAATGCTGATATTATATGAAATTAAGAAAAACCTTAATTTCAAACCTGATCAGAAAATTGTCATAGTGGAGGTTTAAATAATAAAATGGCTAAATTCAACCGTAAGTTCTATTCGAACAGTTTCTTCTCTCGCACTTCTCGCTTGTGGAATTCTCTTCTGGCTTCTTGCTTACCAGTCATCTTCAAAAATTTAAATCAATGTCAATCGTTATAATCTGTTTTCTTAATTTTTGCTCATTTATCGTTCACTCTCCTTATTAATATTTGTTCTCTTGTATACTCTCTAACATTCAGTCGTTCTTTTCTTCTTAGTGGCTTTATTTGCTTGCTTTGGGTGAAATGATTTTAAAAAAAAAACAGAATACGATAATTACGGAAAAATACATTTTTCATAGATTACTCATTCGATAAAATTCAGTGAATTTAGTCAATATGGGATGGGTATCTGAATAACTGACCGTCTATGTTGCGGGTGGAATGTTTGGATGCACAGAGACAAGAAGGAAGAAGGTTACAAATGAAAGATGGCCGACCAGGATGTAGTGACGTCAGCAGACTTAACCTTTACAGCGTTCCTTACGCAGATGTCACCAGTGTTGGTGACATATTCAGAAGAGGAACTGGCCGTTAATTATAAGAAAAAGAATTGCATAATGACGGAAGAGCGCAAGATGTGAGTTAATACAATGAAGACATCGAAATTAAGCCAGGAAATTCAATTTTCTATGCAGAGTTAAACGGACGATGGAATGTGTGCCACAGAAATTGCAAAGTGCATGAAAAATACTTTTCGGAAACCTCGTCAGAGATCGTCAAATTCATGAAAAATCAGAAAAGGAAGTTTATTGGACTATGGTGTGATAATTATTAATTATTTCTTACGTTGGGAATAATTTAAAACAAGGCCACACGTTATTTAAATGTCAAACTCGAGAAATTATTTTCTGCAAGACGAATCTACTAATCACTCCTTTATGTCGAGGCTGACTTAATAACATATTACATAACATAAGGTTAAAGAAGATGCGCTATTCATAAAGGAATTGCTATTAGACCGCTAATTATTTGTATTAGATTCAGAAAAATAAATATAAATTTCAAGAAAAATTATATCTATATTTGGAAAATACAAATGAACAGAAATTTATCATAGAAATATTCGATAGGAGAAAACTTAGTTGCGAATTACTTCCCTTGCATTTGATACGTGATCTTCATGATCTTCATTAGCCACTCCTTCTCTAAGCAAAGGAATGTCCAAAAATTCGCTAAAAAAAGTATACCCTGAAGAAAAATAGCCCGAAACGTGATTAGAAAAAATTATTGTCTAAATGTCTATGTCATTATTAAGAGGAAAGATGAAAGTATTTTTTGAGTATCTAAAAAAAAAAAAAAAATTCTTACGAGCACGTCCGGAATTTTAGCTAAAAATCATGTTTTTTGATGTAAACTGTCAATTATGTCAACCATTATTGACAGTTTTATAAACAAAAGTGAAATTCCCCGTTTAAAATCTTGTAAAATTCAATAATAATTTTTTCAAAGGCATTTTAGGAAAATTAGAAAATTTAAAGTATACTTAATGTAAATTAAAAAAAAACATAATTTACTTTTTTAGCAGAAAAAAAAAAAGATTAAGAGAAACATGTCCAACCGTGGTGATTGGTTTTGGGAGTTTTGAATTGACGTACATCAATGTATCGAGAACTTACATAGGGGAATTTATCGGATGGTAGGACAGAAGTAACAGGATTTATGCTAATTTTAAGTGAACCTGGTTAGTAGGGTTAAATAAAAAAAATAAAAAAATAAAAAACACTTTCAAATTTTTGTTTTTACCTTACGTTTGAGGGTGAATTCTGGAATAAATATAACATTTAAACAACGGAAAAATACGTTAATTCAAATTTCATAACAGACAAAAAAGAGTAACATAATTTTTACATACACCTATTAGAAAATTTTATGGTATTTTTTTAAATTAAGTTTTATAATGTCTCATTTATGAAATTTTTTCCTAAGACAATATAAAAATTAAATAAAATACCATTACATTTCATAATGAAAGAAGTAACGCATTTATGAAATGAGATTTTAAAAACGCGACGGTAATGGTCACTCACACGTGACATTTTTTCAGAAATGTGCTTCCATAGTTTTGTCGAAGACGATTTTAATATATTTTTTTCATAATAAAAAATTATTTTAAAAATATATCCCTGTAACAGATTGTAGTAAACTTTCTAATTTATGATCTGCAAAGATAGACCTTTTTAATAAAAGCATTTCCAGAATTATTCAGTTTCAAACTTAATTTAAAACATTAATCAAGTTTTTCATTTAAAATTGAAAAAAAAATCTTGTAAAAATTCATTTTTCATAAAAAGAAATGGATTCAGACAAAAACGTCCTTAATATATATTTATTATTCATAAACCAATTAAAATATATTTTTTACTTAAATAATGTCTTAGTTTTATTGCGTTTTGTATTTTACAATTCAGAGCTAAAGTTTGAGTATTTTCATATAATTCTTTATAAAAAATCGATGATTTATATTCATCCAAGTCTTCTGCATTTAATTAAAAAAGTAGAGAAATTAAATATTTTTTGTGATTTCATTCATTATTCAAGTCATTGTTTTCAGTTATACTATTAAGGTTTATGTGTTAGCGAGAAAATTATTATTCGAAACAATTAAAAATAAAAAATAAAAAAAATTATACAGCATTGACTTGAGAAACACATTATTGGCCGAATCCCTGTGTCAATGATAAATAAATGGAAAAGAATCAACGTAAAAATCATTAAAAAAAAATTGAGATAACAAGGGAGGTAATTCCTGATTTATACACAGAGTAAGTTCCCTTGAAGTGTGCACGTTTGTTTCACTGACTGTGTGCCTTGAAAAAAAAAACAGCTAACCTATTTTTTCAAACAAAAAAAAAGCAAATTATAATTGCATGCAAAATTCTCAAATATTGAATTAAAATCGAATGTGTGGGGAGCCTTGTTATCTTTTATTCTGGTGTTGTATACATTTTAAAGGTGGAGAAGCAGGTGGGATTGTCTCTTAATTCAGGTGTCTATTTTCACAATAATGCATTTCGTAAAGTTTCACATCCAGTTGTATGGATATTAAGGCGATTATCTCCCTTTGGTTGTCGGTCAGGCAATGGCCGCTTAGTGACTTTATTTCATACAGTGATGACAATGGTTTAAAAGACCGAAACACACCAGTCGTTTGTTTGGCTCGGGTTGAGAGGCCCGAATTGGGGCTAAATTTGCCTCCCTCAACAGATTATAAGCACATGGCGCTATTTCCTTTTGAAATTATATCTTCCCCAAATATAGAAATAAACTCTGGCTCGCAGTCATCTATTTGGGAAAACCCAGGACTCGCCATTTCCTGTTCATGGACGTAATAGATTAATCCGGCCTGTTTGAATCTGGAGGCTTAATCATGGCTTCTCCAGAAACACTTGCCGAGTAGATTTTTTCCTATGTGAGAGTCATGTAAATATGTATATATAACTTTGTGCATGTCTTAGTGATATAAAAGTATCTTTGAGAATAAAAGATATTTCTCATTTCTTTTCCTTTGAGATATTACATTGTGTCCGTGAAATACGGTGTTATTATGTCACGGATATTATAATTCTCATAAAGTGGGGAAATAATTGGGAGAATAAATTTTTCTTCCATATCTCTCTCCTCTTATACAATTATTCTTGAGTGCTATTCCATCGATTGATATTTTAATATTTCGCCAATATATCTTGCTACAGTGGTTTCACGGAGAACGGATCTTTCTACTATGTAACCTAATTTCAGTTGTATCATATGAGTTGGAAATGGCAGATAATCACCCAGTAACAGTCGATATTTACAGAAATCTTGACAAATTCAACCCGTGTATGGAATTACTGAATCGCCAGTTTGGATTCATGTTAACTCTGAGTTTTATCTATTTGAAGTTACAAGCTACTTTTGCAATTTAAAACAGTACGTTTATTTTATGCTTCTATTATTCACCCCCAAATTCTCAGCATTAGGTTTTTGAATAATATTGGGAAAATCTTGGAAATGTGCTTGAATCATACTTGAATTATTTTTGTTAGCAAAACTGAGCAACTGTAGGATATCACTTTATGACATTTTCAGCAACTTTAAAAATGGCTTCACTTGAATTTGTAGAAAGAATAATTGTCCAGCGGTGCTATTTTCATTCTTGTTCGAAATAGAATATATTTTGCCCCCTAGAATAATGATTTACGTTAGTGGACAATATGGATAACTTTGAGAAAAGAATAAGAATATTTGAAACATATACCAAGCATAGCATTTATTCTATTGAGAAACAATATAAAACATACTAAACCTTTTTGAATATTCTTTTGTTATAGAACAATGAAATTTAGGCTTTCTAAAAGTTCCGACAGGTAGTGCCAGATGAGTCTATCCACTTCCTGGATGCGATAAGAGACACACAACTTTACGTCTTTCCCTGATGTAGGGGGGAGACGGGTGGTGGTTGGACGATTTTGAGACGAATCCGGAACTCCCATACATTTGACCAGATGTGCATGTATGTTAAAACAAGTGCATGTGTATGTGGTAACTCACTATACGTGCTGGTCAGTCGAAAATGAAAATGGATTAAAATATGAGAATCAAAACAAAAAAAATCGTGTGGTGATAGAGACACCTCAACCTAAATAAAAAAAAAATCTTTTTTTTTTTTGCTGAAAACAAATTCTTTATTATAGAAATTTATTATTATACGAATTGCTGAAACGTAAATTTACTGCATATTGATAACGTGAGGAAGTTCATAAATTGAATGAGGCAACGGAACAGTAAAATTACTCTGCCTAAAAATTCTGCAATCTGGTCCTGCCTTTTCCCATATTTCTCAATTATTACGTAACACCTTAGGAATCCAGGAATCTTTTTGATGATTGAATAATGATGCTATAAATATTATGAATAAAAGGAAACATTTTCAAACCTGAAATACAAATTACCTAAATTGTGGTGTAAATAAATGAATAATTCTATGAAGTTATATAAATAGGAAATGCATAGAATATTTATATTAGCCAAATAATAACAAATGAACCTGAAAGAGTTTACACTGAAATAAAATGTTATGTTGAATGTCCCCAGGAAATTTTATCAAGTCGTTATCAGATTGAATACACCAATCCGCATATAAACGGTGTCTAGTTTGGATATTGTTTAGATAAGTAATTGTTTTTAAGCATTTCACCCTAAGCAAAGCAGGAGTGCCACTAGTACGCAAGGGATTACAGAGAGTGATGATAAGAGAAGAATGGGTATTGGTGGGGATACAGGAAAGGAGAAAAAGATGAACAGAGATTAAGGAATCAGAAGATGACGATTAAGGTTATATTTCAATTTTTGAAGGTTTTAGTTATCGGAGAAGCAAGTAAGAGGAAGAGAATTCCTCAGGTGGGAAGTGCGAGAGAAGAAACTGTTGAAGAAGAATAGGCGGTTACATTTAACTGTTTCAACAGTAAAAATTGTGGGACCTAGATGCCAATCTAGAAGCACGCTTAAATTCATGCAGTCAGGGTACCAGGGAAAACCGCTCGTTAGAGCCGTTGCCATAAAAAAAATATTAGTAAAGACAAAAGTAGTAGTAGTAGTAGTAGTAGTAGTAGTAGTAGAATGAAGTCACATCACGTCTGTGAGAAAGTGAACGGAGGCAAGGTGCCAAGTCAGAACCGAACACATTGCAGGTGCGTCTGTGAATTTTGTCGTGCAACTCTAGATGAACAGTAGGGGCACAAGACCATATATAGCAACAGTATTCAATGCATGGATGAATGGTAGATTTGTAGGTGAAAACGATTGACTAAGTCGAGGAAAATCTGGCACGAGAAAGAGAACTAACATTACTTGCGGTAGATGCAGCTATTGATTCAATGTAGTTGTTCCACATCAGGTCAGTGTAAAACGTGAGACCAAAAACGCGTAGTGGGGCGCCTTCATGAAGTCGAACATTAACTATACTGATAGGAATCAGGGAAGTTTCTATATGGTAGTTAAATTAGATCAGTTTCGTTTTGGGGGCATTAAAGTTTACAAGCCATTTCCTACCACAATCAATCACTGATTGGAGATCCTTTTCAAGACTAACGACCAGGTTAACTTAGTCAACATTGCCGGATTTACTATTGAGACACAAGTAAATGGTAGTGTCGTCGTGTATAGAGTCTTATTGCTAACTGATGACATCAGGAAGATCACCGATGAAAATCAGATACGGTGTAGGACCCAAGAGAGAACCTTAAGGAAAAATAGCGTTCGTACAAAAGGAACTGAAAGAGAGCCCGTTCATTTCCCGATTTGAAATGATTGGATTAAATCAAGTAATCGTTCTGTAATACCGTAGAACTAAGGTTTGCGTAGAAGGCAAGCATGTCAAACGCTGTCAGAGGCCTTCGATATATCGAGAGCAACAGCTGGAGATTCGCCGTTATTAACTAGAACTTGGTATGCATATTCAGTGATGGCCCTAAGCACATCAGCGGTAGACCGGGTAAAGCAGAATCCATATTGATTGTCAGAGAAAAGATTATGGGAAGTAAGATGCTTAATTACTTCGGCATTGATTAAACCCTCGAAGAAATTGCCGAAGAGTGGTAGGGGACTCACAGGGCGGTAGTTAGTCTCCAGCGTTCTTAAAAAACATGGACGACAGAGAAGGACTTCCAACAGGCTGGAATTAAAGACTCAGCGAGGCAAGCTTGTATAGTTTGGAGAGAATTGGAACCAGCTGAAGGGCACATTTCATTAGGACTACGGCTGGTATCTCGTCAGTACCGCCTGTTTTATGAGAGCCTAATTTAGAAATGACGCCCGATAACAACGACATCAGGTGTGAGCCCTTCGGATGGATCGAGTGTTGCGTTAGATGAGAATTTCCGAGCTATGCATCTAGCCTTATCTGCTGTAAATATCAGGACTTCGAATTGATTGAATAGACGAGGGATTGAGGATTTAATATAGTTCAGCACACTCTTGCAGAGCCTCCAATAATCCCAAGAAAAAAAACTTGCGTGATGGAATATATTGTTTCATACTTTCAGCAAACAGTAACTTTGCTTCATTGAGGACACGCTTGCACAGAGACAAAGAGACGTCAGTTGCAATCAGATATGTCGCTCCCGTACAGACGGAAGAAGTGATTCTTGTGGGTATAAAAGCTGAGCAAACAGGTGAGAACCAAGGAGATGAACTCGATTTAGCTTAGTATTTCCTCGCTGGGAGAAAGCATCGACGCAGACTTTTATCCAGGAGGAGACCTTAGACGCGCATTTTTGAAAGGGGTAATTAAAAAACTAAGTTCCAAGGGACGTCGCGAATGAAATCACGGAATGAGTCCAGCGCTTTAATAACAGAAAGATATTCTGTTGTTAGGAAGTTCAGGGCCCAAGTGGGGAATAAAAGGAGATGTTTACAGATACTACCGCGTGATCAGTGTTGCCAAGATGGCAAAGCGGCGTAGCGTGACATGAGTCAGGGATGGATTTAAAAACAAAGCTCGAGAAGGAAGGTGTTACCATCAGAGTTAGCGTGAAAATGCGCAGGAAAATCAACCACTTGCATGAGGAATTGAGTGATTGAAAAGTTAATGTTTTGGACTCCAGCGAGGTCAGTGACAGAGTATTTAAGCCTCTTGTTATGACGAATGCGTTTGCAAAGGGGGGGATGCAGAGTGCTTGTCTATATCATTGGAAATACTATCGAGCATACTACAGTCTTGAGAGCAAGGGAACGGTAGAGAAAGAAGAGATAGCTTACTGAATTAAGGAGAGATAGATGAAGACACATATATGAATGGTCTTGAAATTTAAGAGTGAGTTCCTTAGCCAGACGGAAATGATTAGAAGAGAAAGTTAACCAGGAATCAAGAAATCAGAGAAAGGGATTGACGATTTAAGCTTACTCTCGCAGAGCTCATATATATATATATATATATATATATATATATATATATATATATATATGTGTGTGTGTGTGTTTGTATATATATATATATATATATATATATATATATATATATATAATGGTACCCTCAGTATGAAGAGATATTGCCACAGACGACCCACATCACAAGAGATTCATAGCAGCACAACTACTAAGGCCAGAGGAAAGGAAATGATCGGAGAATCCCCTCCTAAACACGAAGCAAGGGATAAGCCTCTAATCCTGGTCAAGAGAAGAGGGATGAGTATTGACTAAATGATAAACCCATCTCCTTCTATTAAAAAAAGGAAAGAAAAATTCAACAGCAAAAAAAAAAAAAAAAAACAGCAATCAAGCAACCAACAAACGGAAAGAAATAATCATTTCATGGCTTGGTATCCACAGAAATTATTCTGGAGAGCCAAGCTGAGAACCACAAATACCTCAGCAGCTATAAAAGACTCGTTGGGAGGAGAGAGTAGTGGAGGTTCCATGGGGATGCTCGTGTATTCACTATGCCCCCCTCCCATATGGATTAGTATAGATGGTTACAGGGTGTGGGTATGTAATTGTCAAGTTAAATATTCAGAAACAAAGGATTAGAAAGAAAAAGCCTATGGATCGGAGGTGGGGCATGGAGAGGGAGTCAGAAGCTGTTATAAAGTTTCAATTTAGTTAAAGTGCCAATATTCACTTTTTGTGGAAATGGACATCCCATCATCCGTGAACCACATTAAAAAAAAAGTTCAATAGATGTATGAATGCGCCAAAGAATTTCCCTATGAATTAATATACAAGTTTTCAAATAGGGGGAAACAGAATAAAATTAAATGAATTAAAAAAATAATAGCAAGTAAAACTTATGCACACACGTTGCAGAGAGAGAGAGAGAAAGAGAGAGGGAGAAAGAGAGAGGGAGAAAGAGAGAGGGAGAGAGGGGGAAAGGAAGGGAAAAAGAGAAATAAAATAAAATTAAAATGAATTAAATAACGGGAAATTCAAAGAGTTACGTACATTCTGAGAAGCGAAGAATTTTTTTCGCGAGGCGACTTAGGTCAACTGTAAATAAGAATTGTTGTTTTTATTTAGCGGCATATCAACTTCTATGTGTTATTCTATACCGAAATCTAAATATTTTGACGCGTTTTTTTTAATATGATAATGATTTTTTAGTGATGCAAGTCAAAATAATTAATCCATATCTGGGGTGAGAAGAAGTGGATTCATATCTGTCCCAAGAGTATTTGCACGTAAGTAAATATAATGAATACAAGTGGATTAGAACTCAGCTTTATCCAAGATTACAGCACCTATTATCCTGAAGCGGTTATCCTTCTAGGTACAGAGCAGGCTCGATGTTGTTTAACTTAGGTGATTGTATGGGAACCAATGTTCTAATGTGATATGGCCGTACGTCTCGCTTGGCAGTAACAGCTGCAGGAGACTTTACATTCGGAGGACGATCTAGTATAAAGGAATCGGCAAATCGCCTTCTAATTTCGACTGTTTGTTTTCTCTTTGCATTACTTCTTCTGGAAAAGAAAGAATCGATCTCCATTTGGCCGATATCTTGAGAATGTCTTGTGACTTGCACGATAAAGTAGTTGACGATAAAGTGAATGATCATTTCAGCAAAGAATTCTTTTAAATTATCAACACTGTTAGGCATAACATTTAAAAAGAAAATCGCGCCCATTTTCAAAATTGACAACGGTTAGACAAATGTTCAGAATTAAATCGTAAATAGTAATTTTTTAAATCTCGAAGAAAAGATTCTATAAATAGGGCGTTGTATGAGATTTTCTCATCAGAGAATGGCTGGAAGTAGTCACTTTACACTGTAAGTTGATATTATTTTTTGATGAAAAAACATTTAAAATCTAATCATGTCAATGAAGACAGATCCATATTAATATTATATTGAAGTGTTATCTGAGCTCCATATGAGGAATGAATATTTTATTTAGTAATCCAACAGATTTTATTACTTAAACGTCATTTTTAGTGGAGACATATATTTGCGTAAACGATCCATGTATTTATTAAACAGAATATATATTTATTTTTGCTTGACCATCGACGCATTCCATAGTCAAGAGGTTCAAAGCTAATGACGGTTTTCCCTGGGGAAATCCAGTTTCGAATCATGCCGGAGAACGCATATTTTCCCTAAGAAAATTTTAGAATATTCACGCCGAAAGACGAAAATAGATAAATATACTGTTTAATCAATAAACGGCCAGCCTATTCAAATAGAAATTAATAAAATCAATCGGATTAATAAATAAAAATTTATCTCTTTATACATATATATCATAGTCTAGATGAAACCTCAACAGAATGCAGAAAGCACTGGACGCTCGTCTCGCCTTATATTTGGTGCTGCATCAGCAGTGCGCGTCCACTACCGAGAATTGAAACCCGGACAGTTAAGATATCAGACAAGCGTCATACAAAAGTAAACAAAAGAGCAATTTTTATTAACAAATAACTCACCTACGAAAACGCCTGATAATTATGCACCGACCTACTATATAATAACTAGCTGCTGCATTAGTTATCATCTTTTAGTACTGATTTAGCCCCGCTTTTAACTTTAGAAACAACTTATTTCTCTTGGTATAGATTCCACGATGTTCCGGAAGTACTGTTTTGAAATATGCACCCGCGCCATTATCACGGCATCCCGCAATTGTAGTAATTTGGTTGGCTGCACATAGAATTTTCATTTCCAGCATCGCACAGATATTATCTATAGATTTGCTAACCCATGACTGTGCACTTTAGTACTAAAAACGCATTGTTGAGTGCCACTATCCAGCATAGTAGTGTTTATTTATTATTTTTAAGCCGTGCTTCTTTTTCCGAAATTTGATACCAGAGGATGGGTGAAGCAAGCTTATAAATGGAGGCATGTTGACAAAAGCAACACCTTGGTAGGAAGAGGCATTTAAAAGGCTTATCTATATCTAGAGAATATTCGCGATACCATTGCACAACAACCGTCAGCCCGAACCATTGATATCAGGCAGGATGGAGGCATACCTTCATGTTCTTTATACCAAATTCTGATCGTACCACTCGAATGGTGAAACAGAAAGCAAGATTCATCATCCAGTGTAAAGTTTTTTCTAATCGTCTCTTGTGCAATGTGTATCATCCTCTGTTTTTGCTGTTATGTCTCGAGTGAAGACTTTTCTTCTGCTGTAGCTCATCTGCTTCAAGGTTTGACGTATTACGCTTTCTGTATATCTACTGTAGTACTTTGCGAGATCACACGTCTACCGAATTTCACCATACGCGCAGTTCACCTAGTCAAAGAATATTGAGGATTCCACTTCCAGCAGTATAGTACACAATGACATCAGGATCATTTCTGGTTCTCCTGACTGGCTTAGTTACAACACGTACCACGAAATATTAATTATTTGAGCTACTGTTGTCTATATATCAACTCAACACACTCTGGAAATATGTTGTAAGTAAAATTCTCTTAATGGATTCCGAAATTAGTGCACTTTCAAAATAATAATAATGAAATATTTTAATCAAAACTGCGTTATGTCTACATTTTTGACAGGCCTATAACAATATATAAATTACTTATGTTACGGTACCGAATTAAGAGTCAATTAACTGGTACTTGAATGGCCGGACACTGACTTCAATCTTTTTGGGAAGTCTTCTATTCGAGAGTGCGTCGCTTATAATGCCTTTCAGTGGAAATGGATGGAATTTGATTTCCTCTTGCGAAACGAAGACAACGTGCTTACCATTTGCAGCATCCATTAACTAAGAATGACAATCTTTCACTTTTTCACTGCATTTTACAAATGATGAAAAATGAGTTTGCTTGTCAAGAGAAAAAGAAAAAAAATATATAGTGCTTATACCAATTATAACCAGTGCCAACACCCCAAACCAGGACTTTATCCATAGTAGCATTTGATTTGTATTTGGCGGAATATGAAACATATCGTTTATAATGAGATTCTGAAACCTGCAAAGAACATCAGTGTAAACATTTATTGCCAGTAACTTGATCGCATTAACGAAGTATTATTAAGTTATCTAGTTTTTGATAAACAGAAAAGTCTCCACCGTGATGATTTAAGGGGCACACCCTGAAAAACAACCGAATTAAAACAGAGGAAATATACTTTTAATACTGTGAAGGCTGAATAGTAAATAGACCAAGAAACAATGATCGACTTCAATATCATTAGACACTTATTCGTATTTAAATCCAATCTCTTAGCATTCGGTTGGAAATCCGATTTTTCAAATGTTCATTGCTTTTTGGGCCATACAGATTAGTGTGGAAAATATATGGAAATGAGATTAGATTTAAGATATTGCTAAGTACAAGACTTATATAATTGTAATCCCCGTTCAGAAGCGTTGACATCTTTTTGAAAAGGCGCCTAAGGCTTCATTACGTATTTTATCAATGCCATTAAATAAGGTATAGTTAAACATTAAATGAAGTCAGAAGTATGACAAAACATGGAGAAAAAATATGACAGATAACAATACCATATTCTGTGCTCCATTAGGACACAGTTTTCATGGCTCTCCACAACCTTCTGTTGTTTCTTACTATAAAAACTCTTATGTTGCCTCTTTGAACCGCGTCCTTGTTCCCGCTCTACGAACCATTCACATGAAATCGCCAGGGAAGTTCCGTCCGGTGTATAATGATTTAAGTTATTCTGATTTAAGTGAATAATATACGAGTTGTAAGTATTTTTATTTTAAATTTCTTCAAACAGACGATTTTTTAATTAAAATATCTTTATCCCGCTTTACTGTTTCGTCCATTTGTTTGTAGAGTAATTATTTATATTTCAGTTTTCTTTAAACAAACAATATTTTAAATATTAAAAAAATACGTTTGGAATATTTAAAGAATTTCTGGTTTTAAGAATAAGTGTTCATTTAGTTGCCATTTTATTTAAAAGTTTCTTGTTGCTTAAATGGCTTGTGCAGGATAATCTCAGCATCTTTTCTGTAGAACCTCATCTCTGTTGTTTAAAAGCTCTTGTCCTTGTCTAAGGAAATTATCTAACATTCACCGCCATTATGGGCGGATAGATATGAAAGAACAATTCTGTACTCTTTTCTTTCATTCTAATGAACATTTCCCATCTCTTAATATATTTGTTTTAATTTCTGGCATGTATATTTCGTTATTCCAATTCATCTTATTTTTCTGCTTCGTATATTTCATCTGTTACGACAATAGCCGGAAAGTTCTCTATCTGCTTAATAATTACGTTTCCAATTCCTAGTTCACACCCTGGATCTTCTCTTTTTCTAAAGACCATACATTCTCTCTTTTTACAATTAACGGTTCTTTCTTATCATTTTCATTTATTACATTGTCTAAAAGCTCTGACAGTTTTCCTTCTGAGTATACTATAAACATAGTGTCATCTGTGTATGTTTTTTGTAAGATTATGACCGCCAATAATAAACGCACTGAAGTCTTCTAGTTCACTTCGGATCGCCTCGTTGCATAGGCTAGATACTTTGACGCCTCTTTCTATTCTTGTCTAATTTTTCTAATCAGTTTCTATAGGTATACAGGCAGTTTGTTCCGATTAAATGTTACGGGTTATGTTAATATCTTTCCCGAATATATAAAGCTTTCCTAACAATACAAATATTTCTAGTCTACTCTGAATATTTTTTTAATTATTCTAATAACTCTTCAGATTAAGTACAAAAACAATTAAAAGCAAGAACAGAAATACACAATCAATAATTTTATTTACCCCTTTTGGGGTGGGGGCTATTTCAATATATATATTTCAAAATTTACATCACATTTCTTTATCACTAGTTGAATAATTTCAAAAATGTTAACTCTCTGTGTGAAGATGTCGACATCTTCTGTTAAATTTTGTAAGGATGTTAATGCTCTGGTGAAGGTCTGACTTTGAGAAAGAAAGCGAGTGAATGTATGTATATATGTATGAATGTAAATATGCTTATATATATATATATATATATATATATATATATATATATATATATATATATATATATGTATGTATGAGTTCTGTATATGATTGAATCACGTGTGTGTATACCTGTGTTTATTTCTGTGGATATAATATTATTTTTTCTTTGTGTTGATTTCAGATTGAATGATTGGGATATTATTTTCTTTTTTGTTTCTTGTTCATTTTCTTTACCTTCTTTTCAATTCCATTGGGATTTCTTTCATGTCTTTTTAATTTTTTTTCTTCTTTTCTCATTTTTTCCTTCCTTCCGCTCCGCCTTTTCTTTTAGTCCATCTGATTTATATTTTTTCTTTTTTTCTTTTGTGATTTTCTTCATCCGTTTGTTTATTCCAATTTCTTTCATTCTTCTTTTTACCACGTGATCTTTTCTCATTCTTCCAATTCTACCCATAATTCTTTTTTCCCTTTACTTCCTCTTTTGTATTCTTATCTTTCTTGTTGTTCTCTTGTTGAGAATATTATCACATTCTTCACACATTTTACGTTTTCCTTTTCTTCTTCGTCTGAACGGAGCGTCACATCACAATCATCCAAAGAGAGAGAGGGGGAGCTACAACTTTAGTTACAGCCAGTGTCGATCTGCTAGAACGTCACCTGACTGAAAACAAAACACCTATGGTGATCAGTGTTGAGGTTTATCGTTTTAAAAACAGGAATTAGTTTTTTTTTTGCAAATGAACGTAAAGATTGCTTTCCATCGGATATTGGAAACCTGTTATTCTACAAAAATGTGTATAGGAATGGGCAACAAACCAGATCAGTTTGTGCGCATACAATTTGGAAATAATTTTATCAGCTTACTGTATCGTCGAACCTTGCCTCGCACAGTTGGTGATGACACAAAAATGATTTGGCGTCATATATTTGTTAAAATGAGAGAGTGTGATAAAAGAAAAAGGAACAGAAAGTTTCTTAAAGCGAAGAAAAATAGAAAAGTAGATGACGTCAAGCGTGCAGATTCAGAAGTTGAAATGATGAATATCAAACAATGTTAAATCGTAGATAGATTAAACCTGACGTACGCAAAGCCCTCGTCAACAATTTGATAAAATATTAATTAAATAGGATTGAAAAATATGCTTTCCTTCTAAAATATTGTAAAGTCGAGAGGTAACATACTAAATGTAGAGAGAAAAAAAATCAAGTAAATAGCAAAAAAATAAGTATCTAACTAACATGAAAATGAGATTCTATAACGTTTATATATTAATGGATAGATGCAAATCAAAAATGGAAAGAAAAACTCATGCAATACCAATAACCATTGAAAGTAAAATCCGAGATGTTGATATCTGACCCATCAGTTTTTGCAGAGCTATGGGGTGAAAGAAAAACCAGTTGGATTCCTCCGAGTCAGAAAGTTAATGAATGTGACAGATACAAATACTGAATGCTCTATCTAAACTCAAAATGATTTTAAATATAGAAATGAGTGGGTAAGGACTACATTTGAGGTAAGTGAACTTTATCCTTTTTCCCATGCCGAAGAAACTAGAAACCAGTACAAGTATGTGAACATATGATAATACTTTTCGAACATCAACATACATACAGAGCAGATATAATAATAAAAGCCTACCAAAACCCAAAGATCTATCATTGTCATCAGGACTGATAAAACAATCTCATCAAATGAATATAACTCATAAGGGACTGAAAAAAGAAGCCTCAAGAATGAGGCCTTTAAACATAACTGCTATTCGACTAATAATAGGATCACAAGGGATCATACATGTATTAAGAAAATGAAACAGCTTAATAGCTTATAAACAACACAGTGCGCTCATGTGAACTGTTCCTACAGAAAAATAAAACATTATAAATCATGAAGGTGGGCTCGCTACTAAAAAGCCAAAAATAAGAGAGCATTGACCTAACAGCACTCTTGAAAGTAACTAAAATTCGGAGGAAAAACTGCAGTATTATGCCTACTTTCGGTCACTTTATCTCCAGTAAAGTACACCTGCCGCTACTGGTGAGAAATCAGGATGAAAGAATAATGAAGAATAATGATGAAGAGGGAATAATGAAGAGGGGATGGTTGACGAAATACGAAGAGACATGCTTTCACTACATTTCCAACATCATCAACAACCGGGCAGCTGTTATGAACATGCAATTACGTGAGGGACAAGATCTCATCAATGAAAGAAGAAATGTGGAAAAAAATTAAGAATTTGGAGCGAGGGAGTTCGAGTGAGAAGAACAAATAAGGTTTTAATCTTGAGAGGAATCAAAAAAGAAAATAAAAGTTATCATTTGCAGATGAATCGAAAGTCCAGATGATTAACTAAACCGTTTTTGACTCTGATTAGCCCAGACCTTTCCCTCCATGTATTGAATTAGTTTTTTCTCATTTCAATACAAAAAATTTCACTTTTATAATTAAAAGAAAATCTTTGCGTTAATTAAATTAAAATTTTTGCTGATGAATAAATTATGATAATTTAAATAATACGAATATCGTTCATCTCCGTTCATATAATCTCCACTGACCATTGCTTGGCATTGACCAAAGCATGTCACACTGTTTTAGCTTTTCTTATCGATATGTAATGAAATATCATTTAAATTTAGGAGCATTCTCCGGGACTACTGACTTATAGATGACTACAAATTATAAAACACATCGCAATATGTTTTAACTTTCCTGATCAATATATGTTGAAAACTTGTTTAAACATACAGCCATCTCAGGTAGCAGTGGGGTTGTACATAACCCAAAATGACAAAACCTTATATCACTTACAAAGTATATTCCAGTCATTAAGTGACAGGAACACTCTAATGTTAAGCAATATAAGGAAAAGCAAGGAAACAGTATAGAAAATCAAAAAGAAAAAATAATAAAAAAAGATCTCTCTATATTTCTGAGACGAGGTATTGTAATTATTTATATTATTTGGACTGTTGTCCTCAACTTGACAATAAACATGAGGACAACAGTCCGAACAATGTCAATAATGTAAATAGAAAAAAAAAGATAGAAATATTTCGTCGAAGAAGACAAATAGAAAATATCTTAAACAAAAAAGATGGACGTGGTTAACCAGTGAACACCAAAACGAGAAATAGAATCTGTTATTAATGTAGGCTCAAATGTATACGTCAGTATCAATTAAGCGTAGACCAAAAAGTGATAATTGTCATGTCTGTAGAGAAGTAAATGACCCATCAGAAATAGTATATTCTGGCTGAAAAGAGGGAAACTGAAGGTAGATACGATAGGGTAGGAACAGTAATATACTGGGAATTCTGCTAACAATTTGCTTCGACTATCGAAACCAACAAAAGGAATTTGGAAAGAAAAAAGTATAATATTTTGAGAATTTTAGATTCAGATTGAATCTTGCAAATTTGGTTTTTGAAAATAAAAAAAAAGTTCACTAGAATATTAAAAATCTGTTACGTCCCAAGAACATAACTGAGAACTGATGAACTTACAGAACAGGGACGAAGATTAGGACTGCCTATGATAATTGATGCCTTGAAAATGACCTTTCCCCTTAAAATAAAGTATTAGCGTTGAGAGCAGGATTGAGAGGAATTAGCGTTGTAAGCGGGGATTAAAAGTCTGAGCAAGTGTTTAGTGTGAACTCTTGCAGGGAAGCCATAGGAGGCCCGGGGAAAATATTCAAATAAACAACTATCAATAAATTTATAAATAATAATAATAATAATAATAATAACAACAACAATAACATCTGTAACAGCTTTATAGTATTACCGGAATAATCTTTTCTTTTACTTAACTGTATAATAATGTAGTGGGTATTATACGTTCGAAAAAAAAACCTTATTCTTTTTTAGTCCTTTGTGAATGTCTTTTAATTCGGAAGAGGAGATAATTAATAATAAAAAGAAAAATAAATGCTAGAAATGCTCTTATTATACAATGATATATGATGTTGTGAATTTTATTTTTAATTTAATTAATATTTAAATTATTTTAGTATGTGATTAATGTATGTATTTTAAATAACAGGAGTTTATGAATTTAACTGTTTTCTTTTAAGGTTCGTAACATTTTTATAAAAATGTATCTTCGCTTGGGGAATAAAAATCAACAGCAACATTTGCTCACTTTCGTTTATTAGACATTAAATGATGTCACATAGAATCCTTTAAAATCTACCTAGATTTTTTATTAAGCATATATAATGAGCATTTTTTGAA
Organism: Acanthosepion pharaonis; assembly: GCA_903632075.3. NCBI lineage: Eukaryota > Metazoa > Mollusca > Cephalopoda > Sepiida > Sepiidae > Acanthosepion > Acanthosepion pharaonis. Next base: position 1,616,331 of record CAHIKZ030001125.1, on the reverse strand, counting down.
TTTAAAAAAAATGAAAAACTATTAATATTTTTACATTTTTTTACACATAATTGTTGCAAAATGAAATCCTTATATTTCAAAAGATCCATCAGAGGACGAAAGGTGTCAGTTAAGATCAAATATCCTCTTGTTTTTATTCATATATATATATATATATATATATATATATATATATATATATAAATAATTGCTATATTTATCGGGGATGAGTGCCCAGTAAGAAGATAGACAATTTGTAGATATAGAGAAATATATATTTATATATGCGTATTTTGTATTTCTAATGTTTCTTTAATACATACTTATTATTTGCTATATCATGATATACTCTATTATATGTCAGTCAGAGGTCAGGAACTAGAAACAGTGAAGCAATTCAATTAACTTAATGCAATCATCAGTCAAGATTGATCCAATGCGAGAATTGCGCTGACCGACAATGGCAAGGTTGAAACTGATCTGCAAGGGCATAAATCTCAATTCAAAAATGGACTGAGATAGTTGCACACTCTCGTCTTGTCCTTTCTTCTCTATGCATGCGTGTCATGGATTCTTAATGCAGGACTCCAAAGGCGGGTCCAAGCTGTACAGAAGCGATACTTGAGGTGTCTGCTTGATGTTTCTTACACTGACTGCGTCACGTTTGAAAAGGTGCGCAGAAGAGTGAATCATCAGATAAATGGTTATAAAGACATGTTGATCACCGTGAAAAATAGGAAGCTGATGTGGTATGGCCACGAAAGCAGATGGCGAGGACTCTCTAAGACAATGCTACAAGGAATCTTAAGAGATGGTGACGTTAAAGAAAGTCGCTGAATCAACCGGCGATAGATTTACTCTGACTCTGGCGTATGCCAATGACAGGATCATTTGAAGGTTTCTTCTTCAGCAAGCCACCGTGTAGCGCCATTAAGATCCTGGCGGGTCATGGGCAAGAACGATATCACTATACCTAACATCACTGGAGTGAATGAACATATTGATGATTTGGTCAATAAATAATTTAAATGCATTTATATAGTAACATCATTTCCAAACTATTTTTATGTGCTTTTTGTATTTCCCGTGTTTGTTTCATAAATCTTACACATAATATCACGAATCGCATAAACAACAAGATGAAAAATACCTTATGAACGCACATTACTGCTATTAAAAGCAAATAAATATTTAGTAGTTTATTAAATGAATCACAAGAATTTTGGCACCAAAACAGACGTATGAGTCACACAATAAAGAGTGTTCCTGTTACTAAGTCTTTGAAAGCCCAACATGTTAAATAGTAGACTATAAAGAAGCACGGCCATCACCATGAAAAGGAAGAGAAGAGACGAATTGCACTTGGGAAAATCCGTCTCTTATGACCAATTTATCTGTCTATAAACACTAAGTTATAACGCAGTAATGTGCATAATAAGGGCCAATAGAAATATTTATTATTATGCTTGCTATTATTATTATTTGATAAGGACCAACATGAAATAATAATAATAATAATCATAATCATAATAACCAATGGATAATGGCAAATAGAAAACTATTTCTTTGTCAGGAAAGGCAAATTTTGAAACAATCGAATAATGGGAAATATGCCATCTGAGCAGTTAGGATGTGTACACGTCTCACACGCATTTTCATTCCTTTACAAGGTTGTAAAAAGTGAAACAGATCCATACAGATATTTTTGCTGTAGAATTACCGTTCATGTTTCTTTTTTCTTTTCATTAGGGTCCAATTTGATTTTGTGAAATCTCCGCATGAGTGATACCAAATTTAATCCTAAATTTTTATTGGCAATTCTTCATTATTCTTTTCTTTGGCTTATTAATTATTTTGTCTTATTTCACCGCGTAATTTTTCATAGTTTTAGTCTTCATAATTTCGCATATAAAAAAATATTCACCCCATTTCCTTTTTGTAAAAATTAGACTCTTCGTTGTGCCTTTTATTTTGTTAGAAGAATGTTTCAGCCGATTCAATTTACAATCTTCCTAAGGAATACAGTTTCTATGAGGAAAACCTAAGAATGAATCAACTGAAACGGCGTCTTGGCGAGAACAAAGACAAAAAAAATAATTTATTCGAAGACGTTGGGAAGATAATTTCTATTTTTTCTTTAAAGTTAGAGAAAATTCAGTTTTTTTTAAAAAATCATATCTATAAATATATGAGGTGCGCAAGACAGAAGCGTTTTATTTTCCTTTTATTTTTTTTTGAGAGGGGCATTAATTAATTCTTTATAAAGTCAATAGAACTCAGTAACATTTTAGCCGACCATGATGAAATTTAACGTATAGAATTTTATTGTATGTTTTATTTTCTGAAGGTTTTCTTCGTATATGTTAGTCCAAAGAATAAAACATTTTGAAAGAGAAAAATAGAACTATGAAAATGAAAATAATCAAATATCTATAGGTGAGTAACTAATTAAGTTCGTGTTAAATGTAAGAACAAGAAACAAAGTATTTAATTACAGATTGTCTAGTACATAACGTACCCATAGTACATAGGGGTACACATAGGCTAAAAAGTCATCGTTCGGTATTAAACCGTATAAAATCAGAAAAAATAAATGGCTTCTAACGTGACTTGAATTCTTATCGCCTATAGTAGCGCTTAATGCATGGATAGTGCTTTTAATTACAGTCCTTTCAATTTCTTCTTCGCCATATTGCGTGCTTTCTACTAATATATTCATATATAGGTAGTTTTGAGGTTTTAGGATGCTAAATTTTTGTTATTAATAATTTTTTCTAGCTTGTTTCACTCATTAAGCAATGACGTCATTTAAATTCATATTCAACATTTTTGTTATCTGCCTGATATGTGTGATGTCTTTAAAGCTTTATGAATAAAAAAGAAAAAAATACTAAAATATGTGCGTCTTGTGTTCTATTGCCTTTAATGCTCATGTGTTTTCTAAAAGGACTCACATCTAAATACATTGTAAAATAATATGAAAAAAGAAACTCATTTAATCTCGATACTATAATTAAACGTTCTTGTTGCCATCATTGAAATAAATCAAATGTAAGAATATTAATTGGCAGTCTTTTTCTTGACTAATGAGCGACGGGACAGAGTAGCCGACGGGGATATGAGGTGATGTTATTAACTGCAATAGAATATATCACACTGAAGTAATAATTACACAAATTGTGTGGTCAATTGCAGTTAGTGTGTACGAGGTATAGAAGTATTTAAGTTATTTAATGGTTTTACACACACACACACACACACACACACACACACACATATATATATATATATATATATATATATATATATATATATATATATATATATATATATATGTGCACTGAAGCCAATACCAATCTGTTTCATGCAATCTTTTATGTGTAAATCTTATTCTGAGATTGAAAACTATAACCAGTAAATATATATATATATGTGCTGGACTCTCCCTTCGTATTTGACGTATGAGGGTCAAGCAACTCAGTTCCTAGGAAGCAATCGCCAGACATCTGATTTAATTATAATGGTGAAGGCTTTCTTCAGAACCAACCACACTTTTTGAAGAGCTGAATACAGAAACCTGGTGCACCACGTACCACAACGTCCCCAAACGACTTTCCGCATATTTTGAATTCAGATTCTAGACCAAAAGCCATCCAAGGCTAAAGGAGCCATTCTGTCTTGATATTTACCCATAGCTGGGGTAGAGGATTCATGCCTTTTCTAATGGTATTAGAATGTAAGTGAATGTAATGGATTGGACTGGGATATAAAGTCGGCTCTCCGTTTCCTCAATCCATTACTCCACACCATGCATATATATATATATATATATATATATATATATATATATATATATATATATATATATATATAAAAGTGAATATAAAGTAAACACTTAAATGCGACAGTCTGTTTCATGATAGATGCAATCGTCAGGCCACGAGGGCTGTTATTTTTCTCGGCTATTTATATATATATACGGGTCAGTGGGGCATTGTGGGTAGTCTATTTTGGCGGTTATTTTAACAACTCGTTTATTTGTTTATTTATTTATTTGGGTTAAATTATTTTGCTTGTTTTTATTTATTTTTATTTTTTATTTTTATTTCTTATCTTATATATTTATTATTTTTATTTTAATCCATGTTTTTATTAACGTAGTAAAATTTTTTTTATATCGCTTATTTAATAGTTTTGTTTTGGTTTGGGGAGATAATTAAAGCTATTTATTCAATTTGGGGGTTGATTGTTGGAGTTTATTCTAACTATTATTTTGGCGGGAACAGTTTTTAATTTGTTTATTACTTCAAGTATTTATTTGTTTTTTCTAACGGTTACTTTATCGGGATCGGTCTGTTAGCTTATTTATTTATTTGGACGAATTTAGGTCAATTTATTTTATTTGTTATTATTTATTTGTTATACTGTATGTTTCTTCTTTTCGGTTTTCGATTTTTAAGTGACGTAGTATTTTTTTAATATTTATAAAACAGTTATAGCTATTTTTTCGTCCGATTTTTGGTTTGATTTTTGTAGTCTAGCTAATATTTTGGTCATAATGGTTTGCTAATTTGTTTCTTATTTATTTTATTTATTTGGGTTCCTGATTTTTTTTTTTTTTTCGTATTTTTTAGCCTATTTACTATTTGGGATATATATATATATATATATATATATATATATATATATATATATATATATATATATATATTAACTGAATTAAAAATGTTTTTTCTCTACTCAGTAATAACCATGTTTCAAAACCTGAAGCTACAAACTTCAAATTGAATTATTATTATGAATAAATCAGTTTATTATTATTTTTATAATCAAATTAAAAGCATTAATTACGATTCATCTTCAAATATGTAAAGTTGTATATTGTAATTGCCAAATAGGTCCAGTTGTATAATAAAGCTTTCATGACCAGACGCAAAAATTAGTGGGCCTACGTTATTTATACCCACTCAAAACAAGCACGTGTACTGAGGCACAAATTCTACAGCCGTGGGAAGGCAAAACAAAACCAAATCTTTAATCACATGTTCATTTTATCACATGACTTAATAATCATTATAAAGTACAAGAAGAAATGAGAAGTACAATAAATGTACTTTAACCTGTTTTTAGAGAGGGGGTTGTGAAGATCGAAAACGAGGGAGAATTATTTTGCGACGAAACAAATTAAAAGCATAGATTCTTAATTAGATCTTTAAGCACTGTTAAGCCAAGAAATTGCGGTAAATGTTTTATTTCATCGTCACTTTAATAAGAAACTTATGTTACTAGAAAAATATTTGTTTCGCTTCTCGTTGCTTCCTATGGATTAATGTATTTTAACTCAACGTGAGGAAAGAATGTGTAGCGCAATTTGGCGTGTGTGCTGTTCGCTCTTACGAATCTTAATCTCTGTTATCTTCTACGAAACATGTGATTTTTCGAATGCTTTGTTCGCTAAAAATCTTGACAGGGTTGCGTTCTTTAAAATATTACTTCCTATTCTAAAATGTTCCGGGATTAAATTAGCAAGTGCGCATGCGCACAAAATTTTCAGTCACAAAGCCACACATAATCCCATTATAACTCACTCTAATCGATTCTTATTTAAATATTTGTTAAAATTAAATAATAATTTAATAAAGATTCTAATTTGCTAAAAATCATAACGGAATTAATCTTCATGAAGAGGAAGCCTTTCAGTTAGGAAAGGAAATGTCATATATTTGAACGTACGATTTTGAACGTACGATTTCTTTTTCAAGTTCCAGATTTATATTATATAAGTTTAATTTCTCCACATTTTTCAAGAACTTCATGAATGAAAATAACATTGAGAACTTCGACTTTCTTTCGCTTTATTCCCTTCCTTTTGTTCAATTTATATAGAATCCTTAAATTTTTCAGTGCTGAATATATATATATATATATATATATATATATATATATATATATATATATATATATATAAACACAAATTAAAAAACTGTTTCTGCCAAAATAATAGAATAAACTATAACAACCAACCCAAAACCGAACAAATAGCTTTAATTAAATTCTCAAAGCAAAACAAAACTATTAAATAAGTGATACAAACAAATTTTTACTACGTTAACAAAAAAACACGATTAAAAAATAAGTAAATAAATAAATAAAATAAGAAACAAAAAATAAAATTAAATATAAAAAAGCAAAATAATTTAACCCAAATAAATAAATAAACGACTTCCGGTAAAATAACCGCCATAATAGACTACCCACAATGCACCACTGACCCGTATATGTTTAAATAGCCAAGAAAAATAACAGCACACGTGGCAAAACGATTGCATATAGCATGAAACAGACTGTCGCCTCTAAGTGTTGACTTCTATGTTCACTTTTATATTTACACACGCTCTATCTCTGATATTGAGCACTTTATCCCATAAATATAGCACACCTTAAGACTATATTTCTTCATATATATATATATATATATATATATATATATATATATATATATATACAAGTTCATTGATATTAATAGATTCAGTGTGTTGTTTAAAAATATAATAATATAATTCTATAAAATCACCCTGTAAAACACCAGTGTGAAAATGTATTCAAATATGTTTATGGAAAAGACAAATAATTATAGTTTTTTCCGTGGTAATTTTTTTTAATTAATTGCAAAGTAAAATTAAACAAAATAATAGCCGACTTGTCCGAAAGGAATGGAAATTACAAATTATTAAAGGAAAAGATAATTCTTAAGAATTTAAATCGGCGTATCGAAATATGCTGAAGCCAATTTTTGGTTAAAGCTTTGTTCATTTTTAATTCCTTTGTTTTAAATGTATTTATTAAATTCTTACTCAAAAAAATTCGTTAGTGAGAAACGATAATGACCAGAGCTATTTTGATCAGTGGATGAATAGCCTTAAACGTCACTATTGAAGTTGCCGTTCATTGATATAGACAATATACAACCGATTAAAATATAATCAGAACTAAAACGCAACAGCATTTATTGCTTCATTTATACTCTATTGATGTGTCAATTTACTTGGCATTCGTTAGATTGAATCAATGTTATAATGTATTTTTTATGAATGAACAGCACACACACAAACGCACGGGCGCGCACACACATACATACACAGACACAGAAGGACACACATTTAGAAAAATGTTGCTGGAAACCTGAGGAGACTTGAGACCACTTATAAACCAGCAGGAACGGTAACATAATTTAGTTAATTACTAACATTACAAATCCAAAATGATTGAAAATATAAAATTTTAGAAATCGATTATACTATGCAAGCGAATCAAATCAAAATCAATCAGAAATGATTTTTGCTCCTGAACAAGTTACTTCACCGATTCTGTGTAGAATGTACTTGAGTATCCCGATTCGAGTATCCACTTAAGTGGTTACTTGAGTGAGGATACTTGATTTTACTGCGTGTAGATGAAAAACGGATAAAAACAAATACTAAGACAATGCTCGAGATCTGAAGAAACTGATAAATCCTACTGACTTTACACCTTTTTTTATGAGGCTACGTGAAAGGATAGGTTTATATCCCCCCCTCTTCCTACAAGCCTAGAGGAACTTCAGCAGAGAATCACTGAGACGCTGAAGAATGCTACGCAACACATGCTACAGTGTGTTTGGCAGGAGATGGACTACCGACTTGATGTGTACAGTGTCACAGGTGGTGCGCATATTGGACATTTGTGAAGCTTTGTGAAATCGGTTATAAAATCGACATCCCTTTGAATATGTTTGAATTTTGCTATATAAATATTTTATTGTTCAATGTGAATTCTGTTGAATTTCCTTTGCCTGCGACATGTAATTACGCAGATATTCACAATTTAAATGATGTCAATTTTTTTGACACCCTTCAGATATGTGGTGCTCTGAGGATGTAATATTAATATCAATGTTATTTGTAAATGTTTTATCTATTATCGTGGACTTTTCTGAACAAAGGTCATTGTGCGTGTATTTGTGCTTTAAATACTGTCTGTGTTTATGAATGCCTGTGTATGTTTAATAAACAAACACTCATGCCACTCTAAGAATGTCTGTTGAGAGGAACCTAAATAAACAATTTATCCACGTGGTGTGTGTGCCCCTGTGTGTCTCTGTGTAAGTATCTGCCTAAATAAACATCGGTGTGTTTGTGTTATTGATATGTAGGTGTACGTGTTTACTTGCAAGTGATAGAGTTCAAGTACGTCACATTTCTTAGGTTACATTTACTGATTATGTTTGGGTTAACAAGAAAATTAAAAACATTCTATTTAGAGTTATTAGTTTATATATATGTACATAAAACGTCTCAATGCTGATATCAATATATTATTCACTCCATTAAAGACATTGGTTTTTACTTAGATGAAAAAGGAAGAAGGCCAGATCCCGCTCAAGCAAGTAAAGACATGGCTTCTTTAAACCTACAATCATTTCTTTGATTAGCGAATAATTATAATATTTACTTAAGAAGGATATGAAATGGGATTGGTCGGCTGAATGCCAAAAAGCTTTAAAGGAATTAAAAAAGAAAACTACTAATTTCAGAGTTTGTCGCTGGCACAAACCGCGCCGACAGATAATAGCGTCGAACGCGATAAATTCAAAGATGGTATAATGAAAGTAGTCGTTCTAACTTCAAAAAGTTTGAAAAATACGGAAAAATGCGAAAGTCAAATCGAAAAGGAAGTGCTTGCTATAATTTTTGCAGTAAAGAAATTTCACAGGATAATATTTGGAAGAAAATTTATACTAAAAACTGATCATCATCCATTATTAATTATATTCTGTTCTAAAAACGGGATCCCCACGCATAGTGCAAACAGATTAAGGTTGGACTAAGATTTTGATGAACTATAATTTCAAGATAAAACTTCTATCATCAAAGAAATTGGGACCCGCAGGTGATTTGTGAAGATTGATAACAGGCACTTACCTTTTCACATTGAATATTTTAAAACAAACCCATTTTCAGTATACCTATTCTTACTAAGCTTCCTATTTCTGTTGTGACGACTGAAATCAGCAATCTATATTTTTGTGCAAAGAAATACATATCGATATATTAATATCTTCATATCAATATATATTACAATTTGTATGTTTCTTCAAATTTATTACATACTCAGCATGAATATAGATGAATTCCTATACTTCCTGTTTAATTAAATGTGGATATAGCATTTGTTACTTTGTTGTATGCTGTCAAAATATTTTTACGTAGACATTCGCCTAATACCTACAAACTGCCCACAAAGCAAGAATCAATATTAAAATAATAAAAAAGAATATTCTACATAAGTGAAGGCTCTGAAAGAGTCTAACCTTTCAGTCAACAGTGAATTTTTACACACACGCACGCACATACATACACACAGGCTCGCACACCAGATCTACAAACCCACTTACTCCCGTTTTGATTAAATACATGTATTCACGTAGATAAACCAATAGGAAGGCAGTTAAAGCATTTATTCAAACACAAATAATTATTTCCTTGCATTAATTCAGCGCTGAATACTAATCACTTATGTTGAACATTACACAGTGGACATTTCATCTTACATCTAAATGTCACGCTACAGATAAACTAATATGCCGCTGTATATACATTGTTACATACACCGATATAAATCAACTGACGCCTCTTTATCTAAAGCCATGAATATAGCAACTTTAAAATAATTATTGTCTTACATGCAAAATTTTAATCGTATTATATTAACAATGTAAATAAATTTTATTATCATTTTATTTTGCTTTCATGAATGCAATATAGGAACTCATTTTTTTTAATAATATATTTTAATAATATATTTTATAAACTTCATCATCATCAGGTTTAAGGACGCAACTTGACATTAACTTTAGGTAAATAAGTTATTCATATGGTCGTAGAGGGTAAAAATTTCTCCAGATGGATGTTAGAAATATGTTGCTCAGCATATTATGAGTGGTGCATTCAAGATAATCTTAGATCTGGAAATTTGAGATAAAAAAAAAAACACAGCTACATTAATCGACTTTGATCCACAGATATATTTTGAAATTAGCATAAAAAAATTGTCTAAATAATTATATACTCGTGGTTATGTGGGACCCGCATGTAATATAATGTAAAATCGAATATGCTTGCAAATGTTCAAAGTGATAATTGAAAAAGCACATAAAACCTCATGAAGGGAAGAATTAATTTTAACAGATTTGCTTCTGCTGGTCGAAAGGACATGAAAATTAGAATAGGTGAAAACTGTTATCCGCAATATATTAAAGAAAAGGTCGGAGGAATGAGTGTCACAGTGCAGAATTGAATGTCTGCAAATGGTGTCGTTGCATCAAATTAAGGGATTTATGATTATCTAAAAGAGATTGGATGAGGTTAGATGAAGTTTTATCCCAAATAACTTGGTTTGAGCGCTGTTTTTTCTCAGGATTCACACCGTCAGACAATTACAACCTATTTAGAAAAAATAACATTGAGGTACAGCGTATGCCAGCCGAAGCACCGGATCTCAACTCCATCCAGACCTAATAGGGACACATGTCGAAATTATCAACCGAGAAATCAGCCCAAAAAGCCGAATATTTTCTACATGAATATAGTAATATTTTTGCAGATGCACAACGTTTTATTAGAGCGATAAAAACGGAGATGTTTAAGCAAGAAGAAAAGTTAATAACGAAAAATTGCGAACAAAAATATTACGGTAAGGTGTTAATACGATTAACAAAAAAGACAACTACACCAGTTCATCGGTATTTTCTTATCTGAATGTGTAAGCAGAAGGCTTGATCCATAACATCAATCTTATGATAATTTGTAAGCACTTCCACCCCCTAGGCAATGTTTGGAGCAAGAAGATCGAGCGGCAGTTTGAATAAAACTGTTGTTGAGATTAGCACGTCGTGCTTCATCTTTGTTTTCCTTCAGTTTTTCAGCATTAGGTTGCATATAGTTTGCATCCCACTTCTGGCACTATGCTTCATTGGGCTTAGGGTGGAAAGATAAAAGATATGAGACTGGCTGCTAAAAAGCCGAAGCAACATGAAAATGACATGAGAAGTTCTAAACTCAACAACTCTTTTAGTCAAATTGCCGCTCGATCACTTTTGCTCTCATCATTCCCTCATGGGACCGAACCACCAGTTCATCGGTCTTTTCTCATCAGTACAAAATCAGGAGTAAACGAAAACAGTAATTGGCAGGCTATTAACCCGTAAGTAGATTTAAACGTATTAACCCGTAAACATTTTTTATCTAACATTTCATCTTTGGTCTTCATATTTACTCGCTGTACACATTTTTCATTCTCGATTTTTGCTCTAAC
>CAHIKZ030001125.1:1527500-1600000 GCA_903632075.3 Acanthosepion pharaonis | reverse complement strand
AAGAAATTTAGGTTAGAATTCATTCAATTTAACTACAATTTTAATTACAATTTCATAATTACAACTTTAAAATTTTAAAATATTTTCATTGTTTAGTTTTAATAGACTATATTACTTTATAACAGAAGGAAAATTACTCATAGTAAGTAAAATTATTTTTCCATATCAAAGTATATGTAAATTACAATTTTTAAACTTTTATATTTAGATATTATTTAAGTAAAATTAATGGCACAGACTACAAAACTATCTAAGTCATTTCTCAGATTTAGTAAACTTTATGTATTAATTAATTAATTTATTTATTTTAAATATATGTAACCTGAGTAATAAAGTTTCATATGTATGTACAAAGAACAATGGGTCATACATTACCTTACATCATCTAGCTTTTGTTATAATTTCATTTTTCAGTAGGTGTTTTATTGGATTCATTCAAGTGTTTGTAGTACATTTATTATAGAGGTGTTTCGGTTAGGATACATTTTATTTAACTACAATTTTTAAAGGATGCTTATGTTTGATTACGTTTTAACTACAATTTTAAATTTTAAATACAAGTTTAAAACATTTATCCTGCCATTCCAATCGACTTTTTTTTTTTTTTTTAAATATTATTTAAGGAAAATTTTTTACAATGACGGCATATAATAGCGATTTCATTTCTCTGATTCAGTAAATTTTTATTTTTTATAAACTTAGTAATATATAGTTTCTCTTGTATGCATAGAGGACACGGGTCGTTTAATGATCTACAAATTCTAGCTTTTCTTATTAACTTCCATTTTACTGTAGGTGTTTTATTTGATTCTTTTAGATGCCAGAAATATTTTGAGAGAGATGTTTGATTTTATATCTATTTATTCTAAATGAAGTTTGATGTTGGTTGAATCTTTTTTTTGAATTCATGGCTAGTGCAACCTATATATATTTTTTATGTTATCAGGACTTTCAATCGAAGAGATATTGCATTGGTATACTAATGATTCAGTACGACATTTATTTTGTAGTGGGCAATTTTGAGGGTTTCTACAGTTACATAGTTTTTGTTTATTTCCATCAGTTTTTATCTTAATTTTCCATTGTCTAAACTTTTTTGGTTTTGGTATAAGTGTTTATTTAAGATATTAGCATTATGGTTCTTAATGATTTTTTCTAAGTTTTTTTTGTACAGCTATAACTTAATTTTAGTGTGTTTTTTTTATTGAAAATAGTACTTAGTTTACTTTCACTAGGAAAATGCTTGACTATTAATGCGAGGAATTTATGTCCTAATCTGTTCTTTACCATTTGGTTATATGGGGAGTATACCAAATAATTTTTCTACATCTGTTTTTTCTATGCTTTCCATTTTCATTTTTTATATAAGCTAGTTTTGGGTTTTTTGTAGCCACTATCTTTTAGAGCCTTATTATAGCCATTGATATGCTCATCAAAAAATCTTGTTATTTGCTGAATTTGTACTAATTCGTTTACTGATAGATAACGGTATATGTTTAATTATAGATGGGGGTGATTTGATTTAGGATGTATATATAAAGGATTGGTGTTGGTTTTTTATAAGGTGTGTATGTATTTTTATTTAGATCTAAAGTTATATCTAGGAAGTCTACTTTTTTAAATTTTGTACTAACCTTATTTTTAAGCCCATGCTTTTAAATTCTTTATATAATAACTTTCTAATTCTATCTATTTTGAAGTTCGTTGAGTTTCTAATAACCATAAGCCCATCGTCTCTGTACAAACCAATATCATTTGTATTAATTTCATAGTGTGCTGTAAGGTTGTATAATATAAAGAGGCCAATGAGATCAGAAGCTGAGTCTAGTGATCCCATTGTGATGTCAAATTGGTCGCAAGAATTCTTAACCCATTCCTCACCTTTATGTATAAGTATTGATTTTTTTGCATACAGAAAATTCGGGGTTTTTAGCTTCTATTTTTGAAACATGGTTGGAACTGTGTAGCGAAAAAAACCATATTTTAAATCAATTAATTTATAATATATATATATATATATATATATATATGTGTGTGTGTGTGTGTGTGTGTGTGTGTGTGTGTGTGTGTGTGTGTGTGTGTGTGTGCCTGTGTGTGATTGGGTTTGTATATGAACATAAAATGGCTATATACGCATGTACATGCGCTGTTAAATATACTTATATTAGATGAGAACATGTAATGACGTATTCGCAGACATTTCTGTACGCTGAAAAACACGCACACACACATATATTTGTATATTGTGTGATTTTGTATGAATTCTTTCACATACACAAATACGTACTTAAACACATATACACGTATTCCCTTCTTAAGAACACGAATATATGTGTGCGACTGTTTTCATATGTGTACGATTATTCTTGGAAGTTAATGAGTGTGTCTTGACGTACAACTTGCTTGCCTATAGAAAAGTATATAATAATCGCTCTCTCTCTCTCTCTCTCTCTCTATATATATATATATATATATATATATATATATATATATATGTGTGTGTGTGTCTGTATGTGTGTGTGTCTGTTTTCATGTCCCCATTGTACCCGGATAGTTTCATGTATATACATTTGTATATTTACACTGTATAAATTACACTTAATATAAACGTTTTACATATGTGAGTATGTAAAATGATATATAAACCTCTCCTCTAACTTATATATATATATATATATATATATATATATAGATAGATAGATAGATAGATAGATAGATAGATGTACGTGTTTATGTGTAATTCTGTATGGGGGGCATTTATCTTTTAATAATTGTTTTTCTAATATATTTATATAATTTAAACAAACGCAACAAATTCAAAGGACAAGTAACAAAGGAAACCGAACGACAACGTTCATTCTGATTAAATATTTCAACTGTTTGTCCATTTTCTGACAAACATCAAGTTAGTTATTATTTCAAATTGATGCTATTGAAATAATTTCAAGTAATCCCATTTATTTTGATACTTCCGCCGTGGTAAAAGAAACGATTATTTTTGTTTTAAATTTCTTTTTAATCATTAATATCTCCGTTGGAAAGGGAATAAAATTTTAAAACTTGCAAAACAGAAAAATTGATACGGAAAAAATTAAAATTTCCTCCGTACAAAATTATTATTATTATTATTATTATTATTATTATTATTATTATTATTATTATTATATATCTATGATGACCTCTGATTTCTCATTTCAACACTTCTAGATCATAACTACAAATCATTATTTAATATTTCAAAAAATCTTTTTGCCAAAAGAAGCAAGAGAATCTATATGTTTAAATTTGCCGTTCATTTTTTGTGTTGAGGTACATTAGACCTTTTATGCAATTAAAAATGAATTCGTTTTGGTCTAGGAAAGGTCAGGAAAGGTGATGTTTGAGAGATTGGACGAGATTTAGAATCGAAAAAGTGACTCAATCTTTCACAGAAGTTAGCGTAAACTGTTCCGTTTGACAGTTGGTCCGGCTGTAACTGAAGTTGTAGCTCTCCCCCCACTTTGGGTGGCGGTGTTTGGGCCCTCTCTTCAGACGAGGAACGCAACACATACACACTGCTTTGAATTCTTTACGGAATTTTGCTGAAAAGAAAAAAAGAATAACATAAATATTATAATGGAAATAAAAATGGCAATTAGAATTAAGAATACACAGTAAAATTTATTTAGACTGATACTAGGCCACAATATGAGGCATGAAATTAATAAATCATTCTCATTGGTTTGAGAGACAATTACTAATCCTAATTTTAGGAGATAGATCCAAATATTAGATTTATGAATTGTCTCAAAATATAATTAGTGGCTTAACATAAAGTAATCCGAAGAAAAAGACATTTAGCTTCTAAATATGAATCTCAATCATTGGCAATTATCCGAGACTTGATACTTTATGGTCAGTATCCTCAAAGAGTTTTTCTCGTGAGATGTAAAACTTTGAAAATTATGAATATCACCGCTGCCTAGTAGAAGATCTTCGATATAGGATACGCAATTAGCGTCGTATTCACTACACATGTAAATAGGTGTATGAGGTAAGCTTTTTAATCATCATTGTACAAATAGATTTCTTGAATACAGAACCATGTGGCAAATGAAACTCTAATTTCAGTGTGGTATACGGTCATATTAATCGAAAAGAATATTCGGAAATCTTGGAATAACCAAATTTATGTCCGTTGGGCTCTGAATTCTGGTGAATACTGCCTGGGATTCTTGTGGCAAAAGGACATAAACTCAAATGAGGCATGATAATTGGTACCAGATAGATTGATTTATGAAATGGTAGAGATATTTTACATCCCTAAAATATGTCCCGTGTGCATCAGAAGACAATACTGTCCACTCTGACTCTTATCGTGACCAAAAACATGTGTCTGGAACTGTTTCTTCCAACAGAAAAACAACATTGGTTTAGATTACAGTCACATTCAATGCTTAATCTGGGCGTTATTTCATCGTTCTTTGTCTTTCATAGAATAAGATAGCTAAAGACCCAGCAATCCGCCTATATTAACAGCACAATAATGGATGAAGCGCCTGGACTTATGACGTCGCTTTATTGGACGTTGGAAGACAAGCAGGGTGTGGTTCGATTTGCTATTTCGGGCGGCAGTTCGCTTGGGCGACGGATCCTATTCATCAACAAGTCGTCACTCTACAGTTTGTTAGAGGTTTCGTATTGCTGTGTGGGGCGTCTCCAGTTCAATAGCTTCAGTCTATTGTTCCGCCTAAGCAAGCTATTGATCGTTAACAGCTATTTTGCAAAATCTCATAATCTTTCACATGTATTCAATAATAAGATATTGCAATAAGATAATGTATATAGCCATGAAGCCAAGTAAGCCTCGAATTGGTTTGAGATGTATTCTAGACTACCTTGAATAGTCTGGATATTTGATTCACCTGACATGAATCCAATCGAGAATTTATGGGACGTGATGTCAAATTATCTTTAAAAGCAACATCCTACACTTACAAATATCGAAGAGCTGTGGAAAACCAATACGACAGAAAAAAAAAAACCTATCCTCTTTCGATTGAATATGATATCACATAATATTCCTGCATTTCCTCATATACGACACGAGGCCCCCGACTCATTATTTTTGACATATTAGCTTACTTTTAATTCGGGACTGATATTATTTCTTTTTCTAATTTCGGATGTTTTTAATTGCAACTACTATGAATCGTCGTTTCTTAAGCGTTAGTAAGCAATGTGAAGCATGTCTTTCCAGAAACCTATGACATATTTATCATCTACTTTTATTACTAATTGTCCTAATGCGTTTTGTTACTAAATAATGTTGTGATAAATAATGGTAGAGCCTAAGATTAGTGATTTCCAAGTCAAGACTAAGTAACAATAGGTAGGCTTCCATCGGTAGGAGTTGATGGGACTCGTATTGTAAAGTAGTTATACTAATAAAAATAACATTAAAGACAGGAAGGGGTAAAAGAGAAACCACTTACCACTCATGAAATTATAAATAATTGGATTTATAGCGCTGTTGAAGTAACACAACAAACGGGAAATCAGAGAGAATATGGGGATGGCATTCATAGAATCAAGAACTTTGGAGTATCTGCAAAGATCAAGAAACATATATGTATCGATGAATAATAACTATGAATACATAGACAAAATAGTACACTTTTTATTTATATTTCAATGTTTATTTACATCATTGTTAGGTATCTAAATTTAATATGGCTTAATTATAGAAATGATAATAAAATTGCATCCCAAGTTAAAATTAACTTGTCCCGCTGTGATTTAATAGTTGTTATTTTCTTTTAGGCAGAAATGTCTGACACATTAGGAAAAACGTAATTGAAATTAATGTGTATAGATTTGATACTGAGGTTATCATTGACCGAACATATGAGCAATGACGAGGACTTTGAGAAAATGGGAACAGAAAGGAAACATACTTCACATCATGAGGAGCAGTTGATATCTTGGGGGCACGTAATAAGGAAGGAAGGCTTAGAAAACCTGATACTCACAGGACAGAATAAGTGAAAGGGGGACAGAGGAAAGTAGAGCGTAACATATTTGATGAGTTTGAATAAAGACATGGTAGAACAGGGTTTGGAGGAAATAAAAAAAAGATAGCATTTATAATAAGCGACAAGGAACATAAAGATTTGGAGGACCATAATCGTCTAGATCCTGACGGGAAACGGCACATAAAAGAAGAAGAAAATTACACGTATATATATTTATATATATATATATATATATATATATATATATATATATATATATATTTCGCTTTATAAGAGACAAAGATGAAAGTAAATAAACTATTAAATTAAAACTGTAACAAGTGTAATAAGTGAGTGTAAAACGTTGACGAGAGGCAAAACGGGTATAAAAGGGAAAACAGATATAAAGGGGAAAATGTGTATAAAAGGAGAACAGGTATAAAAGGAAAAAAAAACAGGTATAAATGCAAAAATGGGTGTAAAAGGGAAAATGAGTATAAAAAGAAAAACAGGTATAAAAGAGTAAATGGGTATAAAAGGAAAAAAAAACGGGTATAAAAAGGAAATCGTGTATAAACGCAAAAACAGGTATAAAGGGAAAACGGGTATAAAATGGAAAATGTGTATAAAAGGAAAGCAGGTGTAAAAGAGAAAATTGCTATAAAAGGATAAGCGTGTATAAAAGATGTTCAAACTGACACTCACTGTAGGAAGCAAAACAAATGAACTTTGGTAAAGATTCATAAAATCTGTAATTGATCTAATTAGCACTATGCCTTTGGGAATGGTAAGAATATATCTACTCTTGGCATAATGCAATCTCTATAATTTGTCGGATCTTGGAAATAACAAACCACGCCATCCGACGGGTGTCATGAAGGATCCAGCGTGATGGCCGATCGATTTAAGAGAGCTTCTGATAATTTTATAATTGTTTGTGAAAACTTCCAAATTTTGTTCTCCTTTATTCGTTCCGCCAACGCATATTTCAATTCACATATTCTGAACACGGGAAACGATTTTCTAGAAGAAAACTTGAATTTAAGAGACAAAACAAAACAAATAAAAACAAAAACAAAACATAGAAGTTCTTCCCTTACACCTTCATCCAATCACGGCCCTGCAAAACAATCAGCTTCTTCTAACAAGAAGAAAACATGAATTGTAGAATAAAATCTCAATGAATATGCATAATTTATAACGAATATACATATTTGTTTTCGGACCGTGCTTCTACAGGACGTTGGCAAACTTGGTTCTACAAGTAATTCTTTTATCATCTCCGAATTTCTATGTCAGGTGCGGGTTGTATAAGGAGCCGAATTCAAATTATACGATAGTCTGCTACTTGCATTTGTACAGAAACGCCATTATAAAAAGGCATGAATTCATATCTTCTCGCGTCAACTATGTTTTACATAAAAGAATCCACTCTAAACTTAGGTGAAAACCAATTTAAGAGCTAGAAAATTCTGAATTTCAAAACGTGGAGAAGGCAACGCGAAACCACTCCGCTATATTTTCCAAGGAGTCATTGTAATTTCCAAATAAGCATAATTACCTATAAGAAATTATTTGTGATCAAATATTTGCCCATCTTTACTAAAAAGTAGCTCATTATCGTAGCTGTTTACAGTTTGATGAAACTTTGAAAATCGTTTTTTTGACGATGCAGATCTGACCTTTGTTCCTTGCTATCAAATCTGATCCTCGATATAAATGCAAACGATTTTTCTTAAGTGATTTTATTTAAACCGATCGATAAAATTTGAGTCTCTGACGGGCATTAAGATTATTCAAATCAAAGAAGAATTTTTGCATGATTCAAAGAACGCAGATAAAATAATAACTTCTTACCTGATGATGTTCAAAATATGAACTGGCAAGTTACAGATCCCAAATACAACGACAACAGTGATGAGCATTTTAGCAGCTTTTCTTCGTGTTTGCAACTGGACTTCCGTATTTGGAGTTCGGTTGTCCAGCATTGTGCGATGTCCTATAAAAAGTAAAAAAAAAGGCCAAAGATCAGAATTCTATATCATTTAAATAAATAAATAAAAAAAATTGCCACCTTGGTCTGATTATAGACATAGAATAAATACCAAATGGATTGAAGTTGGGTTTGTGCATACACGCATGTCCATTCCAGGATCATTGGTATCACGTTAAAAACGTTCTGAAATATGATATTTTCACATATATCTGACAGATAAGAGGCAGCCAAAGTTTTAACATAAAATGTTGCTTTCACTTCGTTTGGGGACCTATACTTTTCGATCCTGAAAGTAAAGATATTAATATTGGAATTGTGTTACTTGCTATATTCGTGACACCGGTACTAAACACATAGGCTATGTGTTACATTATTGAAATATGACCAGTTAGCACATCTGATATTAACTCATTTAAAATGCGTCGTGTTTTTTTTAGCCTATGCAAATAACGAGACAGTCATTAGTCACTAGAGAGAATTGCCTTAAGTAAATCTCAACTGTATCAATCTACCATTTTTTTTTAATGCTTCATCTCTTCACCAAAAAGACGTTTCCCAATAACGAAAATCATGAATTCCTATTTTCCGGTATAGAGTAAATTAAACGGAAATCATCAAAGTAGGAGGCTGTTCTGTGAAAATTATTATTGTAATTGTTTGTAAATTTGAATACGTATTGTTTTGCGTGAGTATGCAAACCACAGATATAAGTAAGACGAAAGTGAAATAGAGTAACAATGGAAAATCTATTTAATAATATTTCTACTGAAAATTAGACGATTATAGTAGACAGAAAATGATGAAAACATACGAATTGGAATAACCTGTTCACAGCAACAATTGTAAAACAAATGATTCCATATTCATTTGTGATATTTTAATTCGGAGAGAAACAAAAGTGAAACTATTCCTTATACAAAGTTGAAAATTGAAGAAGACTTAGTTTGAATGGGTTAGTTTGTCTTGGTAGAAGTAAAACAAAGAAATGATTACAACAGTACTAAATTACTCTCAAAACAAGAACAAAAACATGGTTTTATTAGATGAGGTCTATTTCTCTGCAAAGTAACAGCCTTTTTCTTAGATTTTAAACATTTTATTAAATTCTAAATATTGATTTTGTTTTACAAAGACATCCTATTTAATGCTAAGTACATTATATACGAGAAACAAAAAATTCTTACAAATTCTCAAGGACTAAAAAAAAAAGTACAAATTCACTTTCATCATGTGGTTAGGATTTATTATAATTAAGCCGTGACATGTGAAAAAGAATGTCCTTGTCACACTAGATCGTATTATGGGAACGTCTATCCATGCTTACCGAAAATATTTTAACAAATCGTAAAAGACGTCAATGCTAACATCATAAACATCACAACTACACAGCAAATTTTCTTATTTTTCTTATAGTTAAGCAATATTAATCATAAAACTGGAGATTTTTGAAGATTAACAGTCATTTAACTCTTCAAGTATAGACAAAAGATATCTCTAAAAATTCTTTAATAAGGCAAATATACATGAAAAATTGTGTAATCGATTTTGGTTCAAGCTTTGAATTATATTGTATGAGCTCAAAGCAAATGTATGATCTTGAAAATCAATAAGTGGAAATAATCTGTAATTTACATCTGCAGATAGAATAGTCCACTCCCACTAGCCAGCGGTTGTGTTTGGAAAAACAAAGAGAACTTTTTTTTTAGATTGCAGACGATATAATTACTGCAGAGAACATGTCAATGATAACATAAATACATAAAGGAAAATACAAATATCAGAACTTTGGCTGTGAATAGTAGACGCTATAGGATATGAGAACAAGTATTTTGCCTTTAAAAGAACTCGAAGAGTTGAAGATTGCTCCAAGAGTGTTCAGGTAACAAAATTACTTTGGAATTTGAAATTGGCATGTATTAAGGAACATGTCTGGAGATTATGGAGTTTTGATTTCTCTAGATTGTCTAAGAAACCAGTAGAACTTTAAAATTGTAATCTTCATTTATTGCTTTGATATCAACCTACACAACATTAGATCGATTTATAATTCTGTACGACCAGATCCTAGGATCCGAAACAAAAAATGATCAAATATTTATTCAGTCATCCATGTTCCTTTAAGACGCCATTCCTGAGTTACCATTATTTAAACAGCTAGCCAAACATATTGAAAAAGCTCTGTGAGAAACTACATGGAAATAGTAGAGAAATATTCACACGCTAACCTGAAAGAATAAGCGAAAAACATATTTTGATACATGTTCGGAAATTCCTTAAGAAAATCAACAGAAATGATAGATAAATGAGAACATAACATTGGCAATCAAATAAAGGTCGTTTTGTCAATATTTTCCAGGGATTACCTCATGTGTTAGGCACTTGAAGAAGGCTGGATAGACACCGAATTATTATGACAAAGACAAAAGAAACATTGAAGAATATGAAAAAACTCTATAATATATAATTACTATATATTAGAAAGTATTATTAATAAATTGATAAAAATGCGGTTATGCAGCAAAATTTTGATTTTGAAAATCCCAATACAGGTATGAGTTTTGAAGCCTAGAAATGACATCCGATATAATGATTGACGCGAAGCTTGTTCGTCGTGCTAGACTTGGATAAAGGTTGATTATCAGTGAATACACCCCAAATAAAAACTTTGAACCAAATTGGCTTAGTGAAAGAAACGTCAGCTCCACTATAAAATACAGGGTGTTTTAGGATTTGCGAGAATGAAGTAGTTAGTATCAAGGCCTATATATCAAAAGAGAGAAAGATCGATCCTCAATAGATTACTCTCAGATAAGACATTGTGCTAGAGCTAAAACCGTTATTACCACGTAAATAAAAAGTCTATTTAAATAATAAATCTTAATGACGAAGCTTTTATTGATAAGTAACATATCTCCACAAAATCAATGCTACTTCATTATGAGTGTTTGTGTGCCTTGAAGTAAAATATTTTGCAATATTGATTTGGTTTTTGGCAGAGATGTCCTTGAAACTTAAAAGGTGGAAATAGATACCAAACAAATCTTCAAGAAATTTGTCACAAATACTTAATTATCCATAAATCTATATATATAAAATAATAATGAAATATAAAATCTATATGGTCAAATTTATAGTTCAACATATGTAGATGAAACTTTCTTATTATTCCTGAAATTATTTAAGTAAATATTCTTTTCATTGATATGATAGCTTTGAGTAATTTCATAAGCCCAGTATTGTTGGAAAATATTTTGCCCCAAAAGTCATGACCGTAGAAAATAAATAAATAACTAAATAAATAATAATAATAATAATAATAATTAAACGAATAATAAGAATATTTTTTATGCAAAATATTGTAGAACGCAGTGAATGAAAACTTGCTAGAAAAATAAAATAAAATAAATAAAGTTAAGATACTAGTACAATTTATCCAAGTAATTGATTAATATTTATGATTTTTATAAAATCTTCCGACAATGGATGGAAGGAGAACCGAAAAAATCAAAATGATTGACGGGAATACGAATTTCAATAATCATGGAATAAGAGCGAAGATTTTCTAGAATTTTTTAAAAAATACGAAGATACCTGTAGAGCGAAATGTTTTGTTTAAAACACCTGAGAAACTTTTAAAAATGAATGATGTTAATTTCAGATTGCTCTTGTAGAGTTGAATATCACATCGACCAATTATCTGGAATTGGAGCTACAAAGATATTAATTACTTTCGGAATTCATTGAATATTCTCTTCAAAAACAGTAGGCACCCTGCAAAGTATACAATGCAAAAAGTTCTGATGAAAACAAAAAAAATAAGTTCATTATTCTGAATATTCATGAAATATTTCACAATCTCCTCTCAGAGATTCAAAAACAACAACAAAATTTAAAGAAGGCTTCAGCCGAAATGTTCTCATCAAAAGAACAAGATGAATTTTTAAGAATCTGAATAATTCATAGAAACACTGACAGCAGCACTGGAAGACATGAATAAGTCCGCGAAGAAGAATCTTCATTCATCAGATTCCAATTCTGGGCAAGTGAATCATTCCAAAAATTAGTTTTCGCCAAAGGAATAGATACTTAATCTTTAATTTCGCCTGATGTATTTATTTCACTCTATGAATATGAGTTGGTTTCCGTTCGTTTAAACTGACAAATTCAATATTTTTATTTCCGGCCAGTAATTACCAAACGATTATATTGCCGAGTCAATTACTTGCTTTGTCTTCGGCATTTTCTTGAGAGAAGAAAAAGGAAAACGTTTAACCTCCGAATTTGTACATGCGTTTCAAAGTAAAGAAATTGGTACTGTACAGTAATTTCTATTGAGCTAGCCTTCCTATATTTAATAACTTATCGTTTGGTGTATACTGTTAGAGTTTTAGTGTTCTTTATTGCGTCAGATTATCTTGGAGAATTTTGAAATAACCATTTACTTAATCCAATTCGGTGTGTTCCTAAGGGGAAATCGTAAAGATCAAATTCATTAAACTAATATTCTATGCTGATAGCTTGTTAAACTCTAGCTGCCTGCAAACTAATGAATATATTATGCTCATCGTGTTCCCTGGACGTCCTGAAGATGTAAACTTTTGACGTCTACTGCACTACAAAACTGCTTGTATTTGTGAGGGATCTAATTCCAAGCAATAAGCAAAATGAACAAACACAAGAGCATCTTGAGAGAATAAAGACGAAATATTACGAGAAAATAATTGTCAACAATGAAACAAGGACTGACAACAACGACAATAAAATTAATAGATTGAAATGCTGATAAGAAAAAAATCAACAAAAAAACTGATCATCAGGATTTTAGAATCTTTGAATATCACCTAAGCTTTGTCTTCAATGGTTTAAAACCAAATTTCTTCCTATAAGTTGTGGATACATTACACAAGCAGCATTTTCGATTTTTCTTCTAAGGAGATAAACACACACTTTCTGTAAAGTGTTGATATGTTATTTCTCTTTCAATTTTAATGTCATTATTGGCGGTGTTTTTGTTTGTCATTTTATAAAATGGTTTTATAACCTGTCTTCAAAAAGACCTTTTTTTCTAACAAACAATGATTTTATAGACCTATTATTATGTCCAATGGAACGTTATGGTTGTAATTTGATTAGCAGTAAACAGAAAGAGTCAATAATTGTAGGTTTATGAACTTGTAAAAATCTTGTCATTAAGCTATTGAAAATTATCAATAAAAAAGTATATATAAAATAAATTACATTTTAGGCTGCTGATCAGGATTCAATCGTGATAGCATTTCATAATTTTTAGCAAACAAATTACTTCCTCGATTACTCATGATAGGAGTTGACGAAATACGTTCAGATAATTCAAAATTCTGGATAACTAAAAATAATCAAAGTATCGAAAAGGTACGAAGAAAAAGATCATTTTCTAAAGAAATTTAATATTTATATCATCAAATATCAGTTTCAGGTGCTTTGTTAAGTTTGTATCGCTTTTTTCTACCACTGACTTCCAAAGTCAGACTCAATTAGATGTATTTGCAAGAGTAGCCTCTGGCTGAAAGGACAGCCAACTTAAACATTTACTAATCATAATCATTGCTTTAGTGTTTGAAATTGGGGCTAGTGAAATTCAGAATGGGAAATACCATTATCATTCTCCCCCTCCTCTTCATCAATTTCTGGTGCGATTATAAATCTAACAATAGCCTGCTCACTTAGGTGTTCATATGCAGGCTTGTCCGCATTGAAACAGTCATTTCTGCCTGCTTCATTTCCAACAAGGTTTAATGTTAAAGATGTCTTAATTAAGCTGAGATTATTCAAATATATGTTCTTTGTATGAAACCAATGAAGAAATAAACAAGAATTAATTGAACTGATTTTATTAACATTATTATTAAATGTTGAGTCTGGCTTACGAAATTCTCAAAACATTCGCCCGAGACGAAATATTAGAATGGGTTTAATTCGGATAATTGAAAAATGTTCGAATGATTTCAATTCTTCTCTTCATTTCACGTCCGGATAATTGAAACATAGAATAATTGAAGATTTTTATCCCAAAGCCTCAAAAGACGTGGAAAACAAAGAAAATATCATAAAATATCTTCGAATAAAATTAAAATATTTCATCTGAAAAGTCAATAGTGATAATTATAATAAAACTATAAAATACTTCAAGTGAAAATCTCAGGAGGAAAAAAAGACAGAGAAACATTCCGAAAAAGAAATTCGTTAATTTATAATATCACAAAACCGCAGCAGAAAACGTAGACACACAGACAATGATCTGAAAATTAATATACAATTCTTTATATAAAAGATACGGTGGTAGTCAACAAAGACGAAGAACAATGTACAAAAAATAACGAATTAAACAGCAAATATGTAGAGGTTACTGAATAGATTAAATAATCTTTACTTATATTTTATTTAAAAACACAAGAAAGTAGCATAGTAGAATTCTATATTTCCAAAGAAATATAAAATACGTCATTTCATAATCTCGAAATATAACAACGATAAAGGTTTCTCTCTATAAAAATATACGAACTCTTTTAACTCAGAAGTCCATCCGACAATGAAGAAAGAGAAAATAATCAAAGGAATTTATAATTTAATATACTTTTTAAAAAATTCAATTCACTCCAATTAAGGCGATAAAATCACTAATATGTAAGAGGTTACTGGAAGTGAAAGAGAAGGAAAAAACTTCAGAAGGAATTGGAAAACCCAAACAGTATAATCTTTAGAGTTTAGACGGAGACGTTAAAAGTATAGAGTTGAAGTAGAATTTGAAAGGAACCGGAAACCCAATTCTAAACAAGAAACAAGGGATAAACCTCTACTCCCGTTCAAAAGACATGGGTGGAGAGGGAACCGAACGATGATGAACCTATCTACTTCTATAATCTGAAATTATCACAAATGAAAGCCATACTTTAGAATATATATACGAAATACTTCAAATTATTAAATCAAAATTTCATAAAACAAAAATAAGAAAGAAACTACATAGAAATAATGGAAAATACTAAATATCAAAATCTCAGTAGTCAAAGATATTGAAAAAAATATCAGAACATTTTATCGATTAAACCAATTAATCTCAAAACATCACAAAATAAGAAATATGAAAACAAAAATTTAAAGTTCTTTATCTTAAAATCTCTAAGGAGAATAATTTCAAAACCTTCTTGCAAAAAATCCAAGATGGTACAAAAGAAGCACAAAGTCAAACATATATGGACCAATTTAAAATTCTTCTAAAAATTTCAGAAAGGGCCAAAAATAATAGGAAACTAGGTCGAATAATTTAAAGCATTTTGAAACCACAGAGAAGACAAGAAAAATGTATAAAATAATTCGAAATATATCTATGTATTAATGAAAAAAAATTAAACGCAAAGCCAAACTATGAAAGGTGAAGACTGTAGTCATAAATTAAAAGGAATTGTTTATAGTATTAATTTCAAACACTCAGAATAAAATATAAAAAATGTTAATTCGAAGTATATATGAAATAAAGTAAAGATGTAATCTCAGAATTTTGTAGAGAAGAAAAAAATGAAAGAAAAGAATAATCCGAAATATTCCTGGAATAATTCTAAATACTTTTTCATAAAACCTCAGGTGATAAAGCAGACAAAGGTAACAAATTTATGGAATTATTTTAACATATATCATTTCCAAATCAAAAGAGGTTAACAAAAACGATGGAGATAATCCGGTCTAAGAACTATCTGCAATCATTTAAATATTCCATCACAAAATCTCGGAATATCACAAACTGAATAAACTGAACAAGAAAAAAAATAATTTGACAAATATATAGAAACGTCAAATATTTATCTCAGTACCTCATAAGACAGAAATATGAAGAAAACAAGCAAAATATATTAAATATTTCAAAATTTGTCATCTCAAAATCGACAATGAATAGCAAATTCGAAATAAATAATCTCAAAATGTCGTAATTATTTCAAATTCTTCAATTGAAAACCACAGAAGTAGAGAAAGATGAAAGTAAAATATAAAGAACGATTTCAAATAAATAACCTCAAAACTCGAAGAACAGCAAATACGAAAAGTATTCTTCAAAAATTATAAGACATTTTGGCCACAGAATTGAAATAACAACAACTAAAATAATACCAAGTTAAACAATAATTAAGACGATATGGCGAAAATATCTTGAATAACTGAAATAACGAAGTCTAAACATAGTCTAAGAAATATACTCTAATTAAAATACATAATCATAAATCTAAGATAGGCAATAAATATGAAGAATCTCTCCTTTCTCTATCACTGTATCTCTCTCTATTTCTGTATATAATTATGTGTGTGCGCGTGCGTATGTCTGTGTGTACACATATAATATATAAGTTGAATTGATTGATTTGATTTTAATGACTTAGCAACTCTTTGCAAGTTATTTAAAACAAACAAAAATATTTTTAGAAAGCCAAAATGTTTTAATGCAAGTCACAATGACAACTCATATCTTGAGGGAGGAAGTGGATTCACACATTTCGCAAAGGTTTTAGTGGGTAACGAGCGGGAATTGGAAATTGTCCTGAGGATTGCTTTTAGATATGTTATAGCACAATCCAGCATACTAGCTAGTAGAGATCAAAACATACATACATACACACACACACACACACACACACACACACATATATATATATATATATATATATATATATATATATATATATATATATATATATATATATATATATATATATATATATATATAGGCTTTATTTCCTTGGTTGAGGTGAAATGACTAAAATGAAAATGTATAGTATTGCTAAACATTAGATTAGCTGTTTTTTTGCAAGGAAATTTCGACATTCAATAACCGACCAGCCAGTGCTTTTATTGGATAAAATTGATACAAACTTTCTCTTAAAACAATTATTCTGGAAAATAGGTTATTCTAGTCCAATAACTGTTATCTCTCTTTTCAGTATTGATGGGGACTTTCTTCCTAAACCTTTGCTTGAAGTATGTGTATATAATGCTGTGCAAAAGTAAGCAAACCCCTAAGATAATATTTTTAAAAAAATGTTACTTTTTTCCAGATAACAAACCTTAATTAAACTATATATTCATTAAAAAAATTGATTAAATCAATTACGACTACTTTCAATAATTTGAATCAAGCTGCAATAAAAAAAAATGATCTCAAACTTCAAAATTAAGATATGTAAAAATAAATAAACGATTCCAATTAATATCTGGCGACTGCTCCTTTCCAGGTTACAATGTCAACCAGCCTTTTTCTATAATTGTTAAGAAGATTCTGGTATTCTTCTTGGCAAAACTCTTACAATTGCTCAATATGACATGGATTTCTTGCATGCACTGCCTTCTTTCAATTGGATCCCAGATTATCAATTGGCTTTAGATCAGGACTTTGACGAGGCTTGAAATTTCTTTTTACGAAATCATTTTTATGAATTAGCTTTTGAACTGAGGACAAGACACATTTGTCCAAAATTCCTTGATATCTTGCTGAGATCATTTTGGCATCAATGCTTACTATTTTGCCTGTTTCAGCTGCAGCAAATCACCCCAAAATCATAATGCTCTCACTGCCATGTTTAATGGTTGATATCAAATTCTTCTCTTCAAAAGCTATATTAGGAGCTTGACATATATACCACCTATTGTTCCTCCCCAAAAGATCTAGTTTGGTCTCATTTGATCATTAATACCTTCAGCCAGAATTTTCCTACCTAATTAATATGAGCTTTGCCATAGTTTAAGCGAGCATGCTTGTGCTATTTCATATAGAGTGGCTTTTTTTAAAAGAAAAACCTTTATGAAATGAATTACAACCACTGCAGTGTTATAAAATAAAATAAGACATATCTCGGCTGATTTGCAGGCAAATAAACTAACATACTCAAGAGCGAGAGCCGGAGGTGAACGGACAAGGCCCCGTCACAAAATGACCATTATCGTCATTTACGCATAGGCCCGACGCACGAGTTCCGGTCGAAAAATAAAATATTGTTTTAAAGTGTTCTTATTTCTCGGCTAATAAAAATGCTTCCCTCATAATTATACTCGCGTCATTTTTCGAGCCTGTTAAGCCCTAAAAAACGCCATAAAAGGGGTCACACTGGGAAGTACAATGCCAGTTAACAGGAGGCCAGGGAATAGATCTGTTATGGTCAGTCAGCAGCAGTCAGCAGGAGGAGCGCCACCTCAACAAGTGAGAACTACTATGAGAGATCAACCCACGTCGGGAGGTGGCTTATGAACGATACCACAAGGTAGCTGTTCCAAAACCACACGTTTGTATTGAAATCTATTCTACTGTTGTATTTCCTTCTTGCAACCATACGCTTGGCTATAACACTGGTGTCAGTAAGATAAATATGGACGACTACACGAGCTTCACCCGAGCTGAACTATTTACTCCCATCAAGGAACAGAAAACACTACTATTCAACTTGAAAACAGGACCAACACAGCCTTCCGAAGCCACGATACAAGAAATTCAAGCCGACATAAACGACATGCTGACTGCCCTAAAATAAACTACTTTAACACCTCCCACCGCTCAAACAAACGGCGATTTCAGCTTAATGATGCGCCAACAAACTATACGCGACATATTGAAGCTAGAGAGAACTTTTCACCCTGGACACGACGTGAACCGATTCATCACGGCTCTAAACAAAGCATACACAATCCGCGTCACGCCAGAACTCAGCACCTATCCCAGCCTGGAATGCGAATTCGTCAAATCTGCTAAAGACTTACTGGACCAAAGTATCTTTCAGCAGATGGTTGAGTCAAAAAGGACATATCCACCTTCTAACAACTGAAGGAATACTTATTAGCAGCACACGGAAGCCAGATGACAAACTTCCAACACCTCAGTCAAACCTGGGAACTGGAACGGCGAGACGGCGAAAAATTAACGGAATTCGCGGGTCGAATCGAAAGCACCTTTAGAGAGGCAGCCGTCCACATAAAAAACAAATACAAAAAAGACAAAAATACAGACTTAACAGTCGATGGACTTATTTCCATCATCGGCGCTATGCTAATGAGCGAAAAGGTGAAAATTTGGAACTCAAATCTTTACCCACATCTTGTCAAGAAAATGGACAACCACTCTTCAGCCATTGGCATAGCCTCCGAAGATCAAAGATACCTTGATCGCGGTGTAAAATCCAACGACACAACTTCGCACGAAACTGTGTACTTCACATAGAAACCACAGCGGTCAAACCAAAGAAACGCGCCACTCCAACCCAGCAGGCAACCAAACCCACAGCAGACGGGCCTCACCAACCCTCCCAAACATGCCCACTATCCGACACGCAGAAACTATCAGCACTCACCACGAATCAGCGTGTGCAAGAACTGCCTCAGAGGTCGCCCCTACCTCCATGAACGCAACTGCCTATATCCCTACCCACCTCGCACTCGGGCACAAGCCCATATCGCCCCAACGAATATACAAGCCATCAATGATGTGGAACAGGATTTTCGCTTCGGGCAGGACGAGATGTGATGCCTCGTTCGCCGTGCCCCTACGTCAGCCATCACACCTTCAACCTTCAAGGACTCGCTCAACATTCACCGCTCGTCCAGTCCACCTTCAAATTCAGGGACATCACCTTCTCTGGCGTCGTAATGCTAAATTCTGGATGCTCCACCTACATCTTACCAATATCTCAGTTACCCAGAGAAGCCAAGAAACATATGACCCGCTCCGACGTTGTAGCAAAAGGAATCAACGGTAGCACCACCTCCCTTGGCGAACTGACTTGCGACATCACCATCGGCAGTCGAGACTCACCCACATTCAAAAAGGTTAACGTGCTGGTAACTACCCAAACCACCATTGAGATCGACAAGCGAGACCGATACAAAAACAGCATTTACATGGAAGAAGCAATACTATCAATCCACGCGCCTGGCCTTCGGCCTTACATCTGCCGGACAAATCTTCTCCCGTTGCATAGCAGAAGCCCTAGCCACGGCCACATCCCATGAAAACATTTCTCCCTATATCGACGACAACCTGGTCACCTCTAGGACATTTAGGGAGTACATACTCTCCCTCGAACAATTTTTTACTCCTCATCGAAAATTCGGACTCAAGCTGAATCCAGAGAAATGTTCCTTCCTCGCATCACAGGCAAAATTCCTCGGACGCATAGTAAACAGCGAACAAGGCTGATCTAGTATACGTTCGTGCCATCAGGGAAATTACAAAGCCTTATTGGCCGTTTAGTGTGGATCAGAGAATTCCTAGAGACACGTCTTCACGTTTTCAAAATTTATGGGTCCCATACACGAACTCAGCAAAGTTAATAAACCGTTTATCTGGACGCAAAATGCCAACAGAGCCTTAAAAAAAATCAAGGACCGTCTCTCTTCGCCACCCGTCATCTCGTTTCCGGATTTCTCCAAACTTTTCACACTCACCACCAACGCCAGTGACTTCGCATGTGGAGCAATCTTAATGCAAGAAGCCGACAACGGGAAGAAAGATATCATAGCAGTCGCTTCCCATACATTCAACTCCACGGAACAGAACTGGTCCACGACGGAACGAGAGGCATATGCAGTAAAGTGGGCAATATTGACATTTGATTATTTCCTTCGCAACCGCCTCTTCGTCATCTTCACCGACCACAGATCGCTGACATATCTGGACCAACGAGAGTTCAATAATTTCAAAATACGACGATGGCAAGAAGAAATTTCATGTTATAAATTCGTCTTAGAATATGTCGAAAGCGAATCAAATGTATGGGCTGACATGCTCAGCAGAGGTTGAGGACATAAGAAAACGAAAGCCCCGAACGACCTTACAACGGCAGGCAGGACATTCGAGGTAAGTGGTTCAGACCTCCGCGTATACATCCCATCTTGGTGCCTCGGCGAGATTAACGGTTTACAGCTCATTCCCAAACTCACACACCACAAAACGCCCGCACCCACAAGCGCGTCACCAACGCATTCTTCGCCTATTACTCAACCACCACCATCCCCAATGAGAGAATCTGCAACCACCTCAGTATCGCAAATGAACAACAGAAGGACGACGCCCTGGCAAAGATCATCAGCGCCCTCCAGTCACCCACTTCAAGCGAACCCCATATCGATCCTGACGACCACCGAGCTACGCTTTTCAAAAAACATTTGAACCAATTTTTTTAGAAACAGGCATCTCCATTTTGATGATAAGAGACAGTAAACACTCTCCGAGATTGGTTGTACCATACAAACTACGATCCAGATACCTCTACCAGGCACACTAGAGCAACAACCACTCAGGTGTTACCCGTATGCGAGAACTCCTTTCCAGCTACTAGCTTATGTCGTCACGTTTGCTAAGGGCAAGGGCAACTACGGTAGACGTACCCACTGGCC
Source organism: Acanthosepion pharaonis (assembly GCA_903632075.3). Lineage (NCBI taxonomy): Eukaryota > Metazoa > Mollusca > Cephalopoda > Sepiida > Sepiidae > Acanthosepion > Acanthosepion pharaonis. Next base: position 1,578,607 of record CAHIKZ030001125.1, on the reverse strand, counting down.
CATTGGCCAGTGCAAACGAGGAAAGAGACCATTCAATCTCGTCTTTATAGACTTTGTCACAATGCCCAACTCAAAAGGAAAACGCTACATCCTACATCCTATTTTGGATATCTTCAGCCGACACTTTACAGCCATAACATGCGCGAGAGACCGTGCTATCGACGCCGCCCGCGGATTATACCAGTTCTTCCTTCGATACAGAGAGATTCCACGTATAGTATCCTCTGACCGAGGCATACACTTCACTGGAGAAGTCTATCGACAATTCTGTAACGAGATGTTAATCCCGCAAGAACTTCACTGTCCTTGGCGCCCGCAAAGCTCAGGAAATATCGAGAGACAACATCGCACAATGAAGAACGCACTTTATATGTTATGCGAAGACAGCAACTGTGAATGGACAGACGTTCTAGAATCTGTCGTTTCGTCCATGAATGCCACGACCAACAGCGCCACCGGTGTCTCCCCGCACTATGCCATTACTGGCCGTCACCCCAACATCGACCTACCCACACTACACAGAAAAGAATTCGAAAGTGACGATCCTGGAGTATATGGAATGCAAATTAATGCCCTGCTAAAGCAGGTTCACCACCACGTCACCCTGGCCAACGAAGAAGCTGACCACAAACTTGAGACTAACTTAAATTGCCTCACATACAAGGACCCAATACAAGTTGGCGACAAGGTTTTATTTCACCGGCCACACTCAACTGTTGCCCAATCCTCTAATCTGCCCTGGATAGGAAATTACACCATTAAAAAACAAACAATATGATGTGTCAGGTGCAGAACGATAATAGTGATACAATCTGGATTCACCGTGCGCATATCCGACGACTGGCTCCACGTCCAACACATCTTTCTAATACAATCCCTCTGCCTCCACCATGTAACAGTCACCAGGATCATTCTCCTCCACATCCCTCTAGGACACATAATTCAGCAAATAATTTCATACCAAAACATGCCAATAAGAAGAACTCGAGGACAACTTCCCACACGCTTCAGAGACTTTATCATGAATTAATCACCCAAATATACACGAATAACGCTCACTGTAAATCAAACCGAGATCTTGGGGATCCTTGTTATAAAATAAAATAAGACATATCTCGGCTGATTTGCAGGCAAATAAACTAACAGACTCAAGAGCGAAACCCGGATGTGAACGGGACAAGACCCCGTCACAAAATGACCATTATCGTCGTTTACGCATAGGCCAGACGAACAAGTTTCGGTTGAAAAATACAATATTATTTTAAAGTGTTCCTATTTCTCGACCAATAAAAATGCGTCCCTCCTAATCATACTCGCGTCATTTTTCGAGCCTGTTAAGCAATAAACAACGCCATAAAATGGTTACACGGGGAAGTACAACAGCAGTCAACAGGAGGCCAGGGAAGACATCTGTCACGGTCAGTCAGCAGGAGGTGCGCCACGCCAACCAGTGAGAACTACTATGAGAGATCAACCCAGATCGGGGGGTGGCTTATGAACTATACCACAAGGTAGCTGTCCCAAAACCACACGTTCCTATTGAAATAAATCACGTAAATCTATTTCTGATGTTGTCGTATTTCCTTCTTGCAACCATACGCTTGTCTATAACAGCAGCAAAGCACAACCAAAGCATAATGCTGTCACTGCCATGTTTAATGGTTGATATCAAATTCTTCTATTTAAAAGCCATATTAGGAGCTTGCCATATATACCACCTATTGTTCCTCCCAAAAATATCTAGTTTGGTCTCATTTGATCATTAATACCTTCAGTCAGAATGTTCCTAGCTTATTAATATGAGCTTTGGCATATTTGAAGCGAGCATGCTTGTGCTATTTCATAAAGAATGCCTTCTTTTTTTCTTTTTTTTAAAGAAAAACCATATATACCACCTATTGTTCCTTCCAAATGATCTAGTATCTATTTGCAATTGTTAATCTCGAAATGTCAGAAAACAAGATGAAGAAAATAATATGGAAAATATATAGAATTATATATTATTCGTCGTAAAATGTTATAAAAACAACATATATAAAGAAAAGTATTTGAAATATGGATAGAAAAGTTTCTTCATAAGTTTTTCTTCCCAAAATCTCAACAGAAAAGAAATATAAAGCAAATACTGTTTGCAATATATGTGACAAAATTTCAAATACTTCGTTTCAAAAGACTAGATTTCGAAATTATGATAAAATGTCGAAAATACTTAAACAAAGAAAATGTTTTTTTTTTTTTATATTGAAAAAAAAAAAATTTCTACGGCGCGACCGACCATTTATTCTGATTAATTTTGACATGTGCATGTCATGATTCTATTTGCTTTGGAGCGACTTGGCCACGAAGAGCCTCGCCAACATATGCATGATAAGGTACAAAGGACAAAAGTCATCCTCTAATATATTGACTCACATATGATATTCACCTTTTCCACCTGAACTTTCGACGCTGATGCGCGCTAAGTATGTCCGGAGGATGCAAGTGTCATACCGCATAGTTGCATGGTTTTTCAATTATTTATTCGACAGGGAATGAATTCTAGGCGTTCAAGAAAATGGATAGTAATTTCGAAGAATTGTTCTGTATATTAGAGGTGACACTTCGATGATGGTAAAATAGTCGAAAGAAGATTCTTACACTGGAGAGCATATTCTGGACGACCAGTTCTACAGAAGCTTTCAATGATGCACACATTTTACAGACAACAAATACAGAACACCGCATTTTGAAATGTTCAATTTTAGCAGGACTACGTGCACCCGTACTACTCAACAGATTTCTATAACAGCATCGTGCGTGTCCTCACTTGACCTTTGTTGGTGCCATCTGGCGGTACAATGTTCTTTATTTTGATAGGAAGAAGTTTTTGAATGTGATGATCATTTGATAATGCGATGTTGATGCACAATCGAAGATAGTCCTCTTCCAGGATGTATTCATTCTCGTCGTAAAGACCCAATGAAAGTGTGAGATGTTGTGAGTTACTTTGCTGCCTGTGGACGGAACATTGTTCGAACAGTTCATCTGGCATTGTTCAATCGGTAAGTTTTTTCAGTGTTACTTAACATACTACGGCTAATAGTCGAAAAATTGCCACAGTAACAAGACATTTCATCATTAAGTAAATATTGAATTACACAAATGTATTTTCTTTTTATAAACGAAATCTGAATGTATCTTTTCGCAAAATTTTACCTTTTAAAAATCTGGCCAAAAATTTAAATATAAATACAAAAATTTCGTGATAAAAAAAGACCAGACAAAAAAGAATAAAATCAAGTGCTATTTGCAAGTTTAATTATTTTTTCTATTACTTTATTTCAATATCCTATTTTAATATCGACAGATGTTTTATTAAATTATAAACTCTTTTTAACTATATTTAGCCTAACAAAAACATACACGTCTTTATCAGAATTCCCACAACGCAGCGAAAACAAAATTGCTTCGAGTGTCAGATTATTTACCTGATATATAAAATCACTGTCTCCTAATTTTGAATTTGTGTTCGTGATAAAAATCATTTTTTTTTTTCTGCTGCTAATCAAAAATTCTAAATTCCACGCAAAGACTATGAATATAAAATTAAAAAAATAACATTGTTAAAATCTTCAATTTTGTTGTCGCTTCTGCAGTTATATAACTAATGATTGGACCTTACATTTGATTGAAGACTTGCAATCAATCCCTACCCGTGACCTTGTGCCAACCTATTCAACCTTTCCTAACAACTGGAAAATATAGGAATTACAAACTTCATACGCTTTACTGGTTAGATATCAACTTTTAATAACTCAACAGAAACTGGAGTTAATTTTCTTTGAAAAAATTTTTCAATAACGTAAAAACAACTGATACATTTTTCATATTCTATATAAATACCCACATTTTCTATTGGCGAAAACGAGTTGAGACCAAGCCTGGTAAAACAAAAACACTATTTCCGATTTTCAAGTTAAAGGAGTGGTAACGTCGCTATTTAAAACAACATAAGGCATGCAATATTTCTAATATGTATTCCGTCAGCTGGTCTAAGCTGTGGCCCAAACGGCCTGCTGTTTCACGTCAAAGAAGGTTAAAATTGATTGCATTTTATTTCCTTCAGGCAAGCCAAGCTTCTGTCTAATTCGTGATTAGCACAGATTTTAACACCATAGAAACGAGCTTTTTACCTGCACAAACTGTTCAAACAATTTGTTATTATCGAATTTATGCAATAATGTTACCGGTAATAATGACACCGGTAAAATGGCACGGTAAATGGCACCGGTAAAAATAGCATCAGTGAATAAATAGGAGTAAATAACTTTATTTAAATATACACGATTGGCAAAAAAAAGTTGCTTTTTAATAAAATAAGTTTTTTTTAATATATCATATATAACCTTGATTAATTTATATTTTTTTTAATATTTACCAAAAAAGTAGATTTTTTTGCCTCCATTTGTTAATATAATTTTGTATCGTTTGCGAGATGAGCACACTGTTTTATTTATGAAACTTTGAAAATAAAATTTAATAACTAGAATCTTACATCGTGTAAAAGTCCACGTAACATGTGATCAAATTTTTTCCTTCCTTCTGTATAGTCTTTGCATAAATTTAAAATATAATGAATTTATTTGAACAAAGTATCTATAAACAAAAAAAAAACAATATTTTTTTGTTATCACGCACCATCGCCAGTGAGACACGTTGCAAGTGTCACTCTGTCTCGTCAACCCTCCGAAGGAACGTCATTGAATGAGGGCCCATAACCCCAGAAGTCTCCACTGTCACTGGAGTAAAAATACATCTGTCCGCAAGAGAAGAATATTTAACTATTTTTAATGGAAGAATCTTTGAATCAAAGACAACAAAGACAAAGAAAACTATTTTTAAAGAATCAATGTGCAACTGTAACATTTTCACGTTTCATAATTTCACACAAAATGAGGGCAGAAATTTGTTCCGGTTTAAATTAAAATCATTTTTTCTCTTCCAACTCTAAATATGTTCATACTGCTAATCGTGAAAAAACATGATTGGACATTGCTTAAAAACCGATTATGGATTTTTCATTTATTTAATTCAACCCAAGCAAGGAGATAATGTCACTAAGATGAAAGTAAGCTACTGGTTGTAAAAAATAATGAAAATATTTTAGAAGGAGCCGGAAACCCAATCCGAAACAAGAAACAAGAGATAAACCATTCGTAGACAGAAAATAAAGGTTAAAGCTCTACTGCTGTTCAAAAAATCAGGGACGAATGAGGCCCGAATTATCGCAAGAAGTTTAGATTTTCAAATGGTTTTAATTCTTTATTTTTAGTCTTGTTTTTTCAGTTCTTCAATCTCCCGGCTTGAAACGGATTATTTTTCTACAATTTAAAAATAACAAACTTTCAACTTTTATTTGATATTTTAAATAATAAATATTGTAAGAAATATTCCAAACATGTAGAATTGGACCTCGTTTTCGTATTTATGGTGTTTTAAATAATATGTTCGGCCATCTTCCGTCTATATTAAATGTATACTGGAAGGAAAATGTGAAGTTATTTCTTCCAACAAAAAAATATTTTGGAATACATTCTTTTGGAATACATTCTTCAACAAAAATCGTTTTATTTAAAGAATAGGAAAGGAGGAAAACAGTAGAATAGATAGTCCAAGACAATGTTAACAACAATAATTGTATGAGGAACAGGTTATTTTGGGGAATGTGTTTACGAAAAAAATATAGCGACAAAGACTAAAATAAAAATAAAATATATTTTAATATTTGTATGCAAACAAATTTGATCCATCTCCAATGTTAGAAGTTATAATTATTACAAGTTTGGCACAGTTTTTGCACAATGTAGACAAAGGTGGGGTCCTAAAATCTTAAAAAAAATGAAGAAATGAAATGACACAAAATCTACGTAAAAAGTGTGAATATTTCTAGCAACATAACAATTTGAAAGCAAACTATAAATCTGTCTGCTGTGTATAAATGCTCTTAGCATTCTATCCAGAAAACTTCAAAGAGTACTGAAAAAGTCTCGGCCTGATTCCCTAGAAACATTTATTTTGTCATCTGGTCAAATTTCGGGAAATTAATCAGGCAGAATATTTTGCACCCCACTACACGTCCGAGAGAAAATGGACATAATTGAATTTCTCTTATTTGATTATTCAAAACTTGATATATATCTAGCAATATATATATATATATATATATATATATATATATATATATATATATATATAAAACCTATGTGTGGGTGTATGAGTATGAATGTGGTTTTATGCATGAATGCATTTACATACATACATACATACATACATACATATATATATATATAAAGTAGCGTCCAAAACTAAGGGACAAAATTTTAAAACCTAATATTTGTTAGAAATAACAACTGTGAAAAGCTGAAATTTTGACAACTGGTAGTCGTTATCATCCATAATAACATACTAAAATTTGAATCATTTGCAAAGGATAGAAAAAGAATTATAACAATTATTTATTTATTTTTAAATTTGGAACGTCCAAAAGTAAGTAATATATATATATATATATATATATATATATATATATATATATATATATATATATTGATGCATGTTTCATCAAATAATGTAAACCAGTTGATATATATTGATGCATGTTCCATTAAGTAATATAGACAAGTTTTGTCTATTTATTTGATGTAAATTCTTTTCACATTGTCTGATAAGCTTAATAACATTATCATTAAAAGAAGAAAGAAAATCACAATATCGATACATTTTTTTAATCCTATCTAAGCTTTCGGCTTACATAAGCCATTATCAAAGATGACAATTACATTACAATATATTAAGCAATACACGGACAAAACAATAATGATAGTCTGTTTATGTTTACATAGAAGATTTCCAAGCAACAACAAACTCATTCATACAAGACGCTGGAAGCGAAAATCTCACCGCAGCTCATGACGTCACACATGACCACGCGAAAGTGAAAACGAGAAGTATTAAGTATGTGAAGCCGTTGATATATACCAATGGCTCCTGTTATAAATTATAGGCATTTAAGAATATTTGTGAAGATTTCATAGTTTATGTTGTTCAGGTTAGGTTTCAACAGTTTTATGTATATAACTTCAAGAATTTTTAGTTTTTGTTTATTGTTTTCATGTTTATTGTCTGCTTTGTTGTGCTTAGTTCGAGTGAGTCAACAATTAATTATATCAGGCAACAAAAATCTTTCGTAGTGCATCGTTTTGATTCTTGACTTCCGCTGGATCAAAATTAATCGTTTAAACTCCGTGTCTCAAGATTTTCAACGAAATAGATTTCATTGATAAGAAATAACTTGTCGAGTGGAATTTTGCGGTGAGGAGAGTGACTGTCGTTGTATTGAGGAAATATGCTATCTCTATCATCACTGATTTCTTAGCAAAGCTATAAAACAATAAAAAATGGCCAGACGGCAATAAACAGACAAACATATCAAAAACTTTGTCCTTCACTCTTTTTTCTTACAGGTCTGGATTTAAAAAAAAAATGTTTATTTTTATAGAATTATAACAATATTAAAATAGCAAGAATTTTTTTAATTTCATGGACAGAGATTTTAAAAAATTATATATTTTATTTTGGGCAAATGGATCATTTTAGCATCTAAGCTATACCAATAGTATATTTCGTTAAAGATTTTAATGACCCGATTAAACTTGATCTAAAGTCGTCATTGATATATATATATATATATATATATATATATGTGTGTGTGTGTGTGTGTGTGTGTGTGTGTGTGTGTGTGTGTGTGTGTGTGAAAAGTGTGTGTATATAAATATAAATACATATATATATGTATAATTATTTATATATTATATGCGCGGTACTTAGAAAGCGCTCAATATCTATCCAACCAAATATATATATATATATATATATATATATATATATATATATATATTTAAACATTTATTGTAAAATATAATAAAGAATGTCTAGTATGTTTGATCATGAGCCGTTGTAAGCTTCGTATTATTGCTTTATATATATATATATATATATATATATATATATATATATATATATATATATATATATATATATTGACAATGGATGAGCATAGCCTTCCAAAAAAAGGTGGTATATCGACAACTACCAAACTCCAAGCGTTCAGTTGGACGTCCACGCTACGCTACAAAGACTAATTGAAAGACAACTTGAAAACCTACGAACCCAAGCAACAAACCGAAAGGAGTAGCATAACACATGTTTCATTGAGTTAAATGAATTTGAAGACAGTAGAGTAAAGCATCGTGATCAGCTTCATCAAGCTTTGAAGCAGAGATGCCATCAAAATCCTACTTTAACAAATTTCATCTGTCAGTGTGGCTTTGTCGCCCTCATCAAAGCTGGGCTAGTATTATACTTAAGAAAGCATACATGAAATATATCTTTGTCATTACCTGATTTTCTCTAAAATAGCCCTTGAAAACGAAAGGCAAAATCCACTCCTGAACCTCATTTATTGTTTACAATAGGCGAGTCTACCATATATATATATATATATATATATATATATATATATATATATGTGTGTGTGTGTGTGTGTGTGTGTGTATGTGTGTGTGTGTGTAGGTTGTTCAGGAAGTCACGTAACCTGTAAAAAGAGAATAATACTCTAGTTAGTAGAAGTAATTGTAAAATTTCTTTGTAGTAAAATGCTGCTTTGAAAGAGATTCTTGTATTTCTCATCGATAGAATCAGGGTTTCAGCACCCAAACAATTTTTGATCTACGAGTGAATTGATGTCTTACCAGTTTTTGAATGGCTTTCTATGAGTAAAGCTTTCCCAGTGACGTAAATGAATAAAAATACCTAAATATTGATTCAGTTTTATACGTGGATTACCTTAAAGAACGAATATTTTTTTTATCGGGTCGATTTTACTGAACGTTGATTGAATTGTCACTATGAATGATGAACAATGTACATTGTTTTGGCATAGGCTTTTCATTTCATTTCGCAATATATATTGATTGTGACGGTTTACCCTTTTCATATAAAAAACATTCAACTAATATAAGGCTCGGGAGTCATCGAAACTTGGATGTTTCTGTTAAAATGGTAAAATGATAAATGAAGTGTCTGATATGAAAGACAAGGTGGTAGGAAGTGGAAAAGCGGTCTGTGTGGTATTTCCCTTTTGTATTTGGGACATGGAGGCAATTAGGGTGAATCGATTCCGTGGAAGTGGCATAGTTTATATCCTATCTGTAATGATCTCTGTTAGTAGAACTAAAGAAGAAGGCTCATTTTGAAGATTTAAACATTTTATAATGATAAAGCAGCAACAGTGTTGCAGCTTAGCGTCGGTGGGTGTAAGGTATTGCACAGTGAACAAATATGTTTTCCTCACGATTTTGAACAAGGCTAGTAAATGCGCATTTAGTAGCTCCTACCCCTATATTTCAGCATTACACCATGTTAGCCTTAATCTGACTCTTTTGATGATAAAACATAGAACAATGATTCTGGTACTTCCAACAAGATCCGGCCACTTTCAATAAATAGAAAACTTAACTAATTTTAATGAATGTAGCACTTTGATTCGAACAGTTTTATTTTCATTCAGGATATCAGAAGACTCCGGCAAAGTTAAAATTATAATTTTTTTATTTGTTGCTTTTGGCGATTCATAATAATTAAATTATGTCTTTGATAAAGAACCAATAATACATTTTAGTCGATCCCCACCAGACACAACAAACTGAACAACCTAATTATCTATCTATCTATCTATCTATCTATCTATCTATCTATGTCTGTTCATAACTATCTATTTCAGTCTGTTCATATCTCTCTAAATATTATCCCAGTCTGTTCATATCTATCTATCTATCTATCTATCTATCTATCTATCTATCTCTATTAGATTTATTTTGCCTTCTATAATATTTGCCTTAATTCCTGTAAAAATGAAGACGAGAACATATCAGTACACAGTTTAAATTATTGTAGAATTCATTGATTAATATATCAGATCCCAATTTTTATTCCTGGCATTAATATTCTGGTTTTCATCAATCACGGACCCGTGAGTGATTTACCCAACTTGATTTTCTTCGACGCCATTATACAGACGCTAATATTAGCTTACTAGTGCAAAACATGCACTGAGTGTAGATAAGCAAATCATTTTATGGAGGAGAGCGGGCATAATTCGAAAGTGATAATGTCTAACTTTTAATTTATTAATATTACATTCACTTTGAATAGTTTTTTTTTAATGTAGTGCATTTTCAATGATTTAAAAAAAAGATCTCTCAACTGACATATATTTGTTGAACTGGCAATGATTAAGAACTGCATGTGTCTGATCCAATTTACCTACAAATTCGACCTAAAGTCAAACCCAAGAAAAGTAAACGTTCGTAATCAAAAAACTTTTTTTTTAAAAAAAATCGGTAAATGAAATATTCATTGATCTTCGGAAATAAGTTTTGGGATCAAGTGCATTGACTCAGGTATAGAAATATGGGAAAATAAATTTTTATTTGCTTTTGATTTTCTTCTTTCATCTTCGTTCTTTTATGACAAAGCTTCAACAGTTTTTACAAACCGGTTTTATACATTTCTCTTATATTTGTTGGAGCTGGTAATGTTCGGGTAATTTTAAACAGAACTTGCATTTCCTGGTGATTTCATGCCATGCTTTCTTAATACGTGGGATTGAGAGATTCCAGGGAAGGAGATGTATTCAAAGTCAACATCCCAAATGACACTTAATTACATTAATTTGGGAACCTTAAGACTTTTAAAGTAATGGACATTCATAATTTACTCATTAATATGCTTTGCTTACTAATTAGGTAGTTCTTACCAGAACATATACTCCAGTTCTTTCAACCTCCTTATTTTCCACATCTGTTCTTTATGTCTAATGTAACATCATTCCATCAATCGTAGCGTACACACTTATCGTTCCATATATATTCCACCATTTCTGGTTTATGATCGTAAAGTTTTTATTTCATGGATATATTCATATATAATATCATTATTTTTCAGGTTCAGTATATATATATATATATATATATATATATATATATATATATATATATATATATATATATATAGTAAGTGATTGAATGCTAGATAGAAAGTAAATGACCATTCCGTGTTAATGAACTGGACAAGCGTGTCCAGATCAAACGGATTGAATGGTCTGTCTTTTGAAGCCACGGACCTCACAGTTTAACCAAATCTTAATTTCGCGTACTTAAACCGTGCTCTGCTTTTTATCTTTAGCCAACGTAATTGACGTTTTTACGTAACTAAGATGCTCTGGTCCGACTGAAGAGGCGGAAACGGCACAAAAGCACACTTTATATCTTTCATTCAGAGTTCAAAGATCGCAAAGAAGTTGAGAGCTTGCAATGATTTCCGCTGTGTCGGTTTTGCCTCTCTGATTGCTTGCTTGTTAGCGGACATTCTCTCTAGTCTATAGCTCTACTGAATCACTTCTTTTTTTTCTGGTGAGTGTAATTTCCAAAGAAAAGCAGGTCTCTCTTCATAAAAGAACCGTGTCCCAGTAAAAATATTCTACTCCCATTTTGCAGATTATGAATTTCAAAGATGATTAATAATTTAATCTTAACCATTTAAGCAGGTACAAGACTATATTTCGAAGTTAGTATCAACGTGTAGCGAAATTTGCTTCAAGAGCATAATATAAAGTCTACTTTTTCACAGTTAGATGCTTAACTTCGAAATAAGATTGCATATAACTTTCGATGGCAGCTGAAATCTTTGGCTATTATCGTCTTATGATTGTTCCGAATGATATTGTTGCGCCAATTATTAAATATAACAGGCGAGATGCGCTCAAACATTATTTTTTCTTATATTTCTCCGTATAGAGAGAATAATTCATAAAATAAATAATTTGTCCTTGTCATTTGTTTTTTGAATTTCTTCATTATGAAATGACATACAAATTCGATTCATTTATTACTTATTACGATTGATCTAGCGCTTTTTTTTTTAATACTTTTTCGGAGAAATAATCGAACTTAATTAGATATTGATGAATTTATTAGGCACAAAATAATGTGTTAATCAAAACAAGTCATGAGTAATTGAATAATTTAGAATATTCTTGGCATTCCGACAAGTGACGTTGATTATCAAAGAGCTCAGGATGAGAAATACCAGAAACGTATCAGTCAACTTTTTAACTCACAAATTCTGACAAATGATTAATCAGGCATGAAGGTAGAGATAACACGCGTTATATATTTATTCATATATCGTCACCCATGTAAATACTGACAAGTTTCGGTGCTACTTAACTTCAGCAACCAAAAAGCTAAACCAAATTATAGCGTGATTTTATCGTATCTCTTTCTGTTCATATTTATATAAAAGTGACGCAGAAACATTTCTTTCCCATCCTACTCTTAACAGATTATTGATTAACTTATTATTTTTTTTTAATGATTCTAATTGAAAATATTTTTTCTTTTACTTGTGCAATAAATCCATAATACTTTGTACTGTTTCCGGTATTTTTCTTCTCTTTACTTAAAAATAAAATCCTACAATCCTTAATGGATTATGCTGAGTTAACATATTTATCTCGAAAAATTGATTAATTTACAATGAAAGAAAATAAGGAAAATAAAATGGCAACAATCTAAAGGAAGATGCAAGAACTTTGACTTAAAAACAGTGTATTATTGTTATTATTATTATTATTAGTAGTAGTAGTAGTATATATATATATATATATATATATATATATATATATATATATATATTTATTTATTGATAGATGTGAGTTTGTGACCCTGGGTTTCACGCTTTAGCGATCGTCAGACAAACTGATTAATTTAAAAAAAATTGGGTTCATGTAGATTGCGTGTATTGGTGTTATTGTGGAAGTGGTGGGGGAAACTTCGTTGTTTTGTCATCGTACTAACGCAAACATCGATGTATGCAGACACATATACATACTTAGTCGTCCGTCGGGACTCATACATATATAAACATATAAACATATGTGGGCAGTTTCGGATATGACATATGTATGTATACGGGTGATGTTGTATCTATACATACGCATTTGTATGTTGAAATTCAAAGATTGGGAGTGTAGCGAAAATTTCTAGTGAATGTCTCGTGAATGTATACATGTCATCTTTTTATTTTTCCAGTGAATAAATTTCTTCGCATGTATGTATATACGTGTGGTGGGGTTTGAGTAAAATTATGATAGGTAAAAATTATTATTATTTATATTTACTTTTGAAAAAAAGAGGGGTTTATATGTTATATTTAAAGCTGGTTATTTGTTTGTTTTTGCTGACTGTTTATATGTAACAGGTAGAAATTTGTAATCCATATTGGTTATTTTATATGGTGATGTTTAATATTTAATATGCTGGGTGATAGGGTAGTTTAATTTAATAATTATAGCGGGTCTATATGATATGATGTGATAGTAATGTTGCAAGGGATTGGAGACAGTGATAATATAATTAGCTAATAGTTATTTTAAATTGGTAGAAATGATTAGTAACGGTGGTGGGAGAATGATAAAACCATAAATGTAGTTATAGTGGTGGTAGCTTGAACTAAAATTGGTTGTTGGTGTTTTATTTTATTTTGTTATATGTATTAATTTATTTTGGTATAAATCCTGATAATAGGTATTCTGTGTAAAGTTATGGTAGTTGAAGATTGCTATAATTTTTAATTTTTAATTTACATAAATATTATTGTTATTATTTTAAAACTGGTTATTTCCTTGTTTTTTTATGACTGTGTATATGTGACTAGTAGAAATTTCAGTTTGTAATACTTATTTGTTATTTTTATGGTGGTATTAAATATGCTGGGAGAGGGGGTAGTTTACGTTAATAATTATGGCAGGATTATATGGTAATGGTTGATGTGGTGTGATAATAATGTGTAAGGGGGTTGGTGGCAATAATAATATAAGTGGTTAATATTTATTGTAAATTGTTAGTAGTGATTAGTAATGTTGGTGGGAGAATAATAAAAACCTATAAATGTAATTATTGTGGTAGTAGCTTGAACTAAAGAGTGCTTGTTGGTGTTTTATTTTATTTTATTTTCTATATTTATTTGTTTATTTTTATTTATTATGAATCCTGGTAATGGGTGTTTATTCTCATGGTTACATATGGAAATTATAGCTCTATCTCTGATATTGAGCGCTTTCTAATAAGTACCGCGCATATAATATATAAATAATTATACATATATATATTTATTTATATTTATATACACACACTTTTCACATACATATATATATATATATATATATATATATATATATATATATATATATATATATATATATATTCAGTTTCATGGATATAAGTTTGTAACCTTAGGTTTCACGCTTTTGCGATCATCAGACAAACTAATTTGTCTTAAAAAAAAAAACCAGTTTGTCCGATGATCGCAAAAGCGTGAAACCAAAGGTTAAAACTCAGATCCATACAACGGAATACGTTAGCTCTATCACTGATATTGAGCAGTTTCTACTAAGTACCACACATAATTAATACATACATACATACATATATATATATATATATATATATATATATATATATATAGTATCGCACGGTGAGTTCTGGTGGTAAAGCAGTGCTCGATGTAAAATAACGGAGAAGGTATTTATTTCTATTATACTTAAGATTTTGTGCTGTATTCTTGGCAATATTTCTGACCGCCTACCAGAGCTGTCCGCACTGAACATTCATTGGAAATAATGGTTAAGAATTGACGTCTTCTGAGAATCCACATACACTTTATTGTAGAAATATGTTATGAAGTGCAACAGGCGTGGAATAAGATATACCAAAATGGTATTCACCACTTTTATTCTGGTAATTTGGCTGTATATTAACACGTAAAGAGGATTTCAAATTAATATCTCTTATATGCGGTATAAATCCCTGTTAGATATTGTTTACGTATTGATCTATGATTCAGCAATATTACTTGTACGTATAATCATGTGTAAATAAAGACATATTCAGACAGTTGAAATATTATTTACCAGCTGTATATTAATTCACAAATTTCTTTAGTTATATAACAAAAAATGTAAATTAAACAAATAAAACAATTTATAATCTTTGTCTTTAGAAAAAGAAAGCGATTAGAAATTTCGCGCTTTTTTGAATGTTAACTTAGGAAACATTGAGAGATTCAAACTTAATCCATCAAATTTTCTCGGGATTATCACGTCTTTCTTCGATTTCTTTCAATGCCAATAAACTTAATGTACAGAAATGACATTCGTCTTTGGCATCCCTTATCTGCCGATAGAAAGCCATTGAGAAAATCGGATGGCATATTGCAACTGAATGAAAGCATGATCTGAATTTTCGACATCTGAAAACAAATGATGAGAATAAATATATTATCTACATGCAAATCGTGTATCGATCTTATATCAGAGTAGTGTTCGGTAGTAATACTGCTTTTCGTAATTACCTTAATAGAATTTCTTCCTTACAAACGAAATAATTTTCATAAAAATTATATTTATAACCTCCCATAAAAATCTGAATATATATATATATATATGTGAAAATTCCGTTCTTTAAATGTTGGACTCGAGTAAAAGAAAACATCATAACCAAAGGTAGGTAGATGATAAATCATGATATGGTATGAATAAACATATCTGAAGAAAGAAGAACACGTCTGGACATGATCCTGATAATTGATAAAGAACAGTGTTGGATTTGAGTAAGTTGTAAGTGCCAGCGTATATCGTCTTAACAGACTGGTCCGAAATGTTAGCCGAATATAGATTTCAACATTATGCGTTTCTTTTAAAAAAAGGTTTATGGAATTGAATTTGCATGTTTTTCAATAGCTAGGATAGACGAGTGATGATATGGTTTCCTCTGTTCATCAAGGGTCGAGGAAATGAATTCATTCATATGGTATATTGTTGAGCGTTTTCTCTGTAAAGAAAAGTTTTCTTTCTTATGACTAATCCCTTTAACGAAGGCTAAAACATGGGCTACCTAAACATTTTGTAAACAGTAAGGTCTTGAAGAAGGAAATATATAGATTGTTTGGATCGTTTTTTAACTTGAAAATGAATTGTCCAAGTGAATGCTGAAAATATCTTCGGAGAGTTCAAGAAGGAATTCCAATATAAAGTGTTTCGGTATTTGGTCTGATTTTGGGAAGTACTGAACAGTTCGAGAGATACTGTTCAATGTCTTTACATGCGTTCCTTATTATTTCATAAATTTCTGTTGCTTTTATCACATAATTTCAGCAAATTTTCAAATTTCCCCTTATAAAGTTATCGGATTTTATTTAGTCTTTTTGATTCATGGTGTGATCGTAGGAAGTATTTATGTGTGTGAGTTTTGAAAGGAACTTTGATCTTTAGTTTAGGACCTTCGATTGTTCTGAAAAGATGTCTATTGTTACTTCCTCCTCTAAGCAAATATTGCATTATTTTTCCCTGTTATTTTATGCGAAAGGTCAGACATTGTTTCGTTTCTTTCCTCTTCTGCAGTTCTGTGAACAGCTTGAAAGCATTTTAAAATATCGTTTTATATGTATCTACTATTATGACATCTGAATAAGATGGCATAACAGAAACGAATTGATAATGTTAACATATTCTACAAAAACGACCGTGATAAGAATTGCAGTACACATTCTTTAAAAAAAAACTTGTTCAAAACTTTGATAACTTTAAACAAACCAAGGTTAAAGAAAAATTAAAATAAAAGCTGCTTATTACAAACAGGATAACGTTCAATATTAAAGATAAATATTCAAAGATACAAGAGAATTAACAGTATTATTAAGTAAATATTGATAAAGAACATTAATAAGATATAATGAAGCAATACTTTTTGTGTATTTCTTCCTAGTTACGGAACCAATACGTCACTAATATTTCATATTGTTCACGTGAGCTTTCTGTTCTGTTTTGTCTTCCGTATCTGCCAAAATTTAATTACAGTCTTCGGTTACTTTGACTTAACGTTTCCTCGATGATCTTCCCAAAGATTTTCAATTGGACTAAATTGGAGTTTTCGGACAAGTGATCCCATAATTTCGATATGTGCAACTTGTAAGAATCGTTATGAATTTTTTCTATATGGCGGTGAATATTGTCTTAAGATTGGCTTAGTACATGAATCTCTTTCTGAGAAGGAACAGCATGTTCAATATGAATCTGACATACTGCAGAATTTACATACGTAAGGTCAACGCCAGGGCCAACGGATATATTTATAACAACAAACAAATCCCTTCAAATATTTAATTCCTTCAAATATTTGGGAAGTAATCTCAATTTGACGTCATTTGTCATACTGCTTTCTGTCAGAGCTAAACAATTAATTCTATTTGACTTTTATTTTAATCGCTGCAGAACACTTTTGGTCAATTTGCAACGGTTCATCCAACGTACTGGTTCGTAAACACAAGTCCAAATTTTCAGGTATTCTTACTTTAATAACAAAAGAATCCCCAATTTCTATAAACGAAGTGTCGAGATATTTTCGTGCAATATTCTTTGGTTATCTGATGCAAAAAAAACCCCGGTTCTGCGCCAAATCATTCAAACATGTAATACATTTGTATTGCGCCATTCTGCTGAGGAATGGTTTTTGTATGATTGCCTTGGTGTTTTAGTTTACATAAGAGGTACACATATAATAGAAGAAGTTTATAAATCAGCGAAAGAGATGGAATGCAACATACACACATGAAGAAGAAAGTAAGCAAAGAATACTACAGGCGTGTGTGTCTGCTGTTAAATACTGACTTGAATTCATCAAATACAATATCAGCCATAAACACTTTGGCTATCCCTGTAGTGCAATGCAGTTTAAACATCCTTAACTTGACCATAATTGGCATTAAGCGAATGGACACCAAAACGAGAAAGCATCTCACTTACCACCACATGCATCATCCCAAGGCTGATGTTGATCGGATGTATGTGTGCAGATCCGAAGGTGGAAGAGGATTTGTTTATCTAGAACTGTCTTATAAAACTATGAAAACCGGTCTTCAACTAAACTTACAAATTACAGAAAACTGGATGATGATCTGTGTCAATGGAAATGAAAGAAATAAGAAACTGTATTCAGCCTACAAATTCAAAACGATGGCAAGATAAGCCTCTTCATGGTCAAAACACTTCCCGCACCAAAAAAGTTGTGGTTGTTTTTTTTTTCCTTTTAATAAAAATGATCAGTGAAAAATGTCATGAATGGATTTCTGATTTTATGTCTCTTGTTGAGAATCGGAAGGAAATGTGTATACAACAGAAATCAAAGGAAATAATAATATAATAATAATAATAACGGACTTTCATATCAACAGGAAGATTAAGGAAATAAACCAAGATGTTATATACAAATAAGGAATTAATGAAGAAGACGGAATACAACATTGAATTATGAAGAAAATGATCTGAAAAGATAGGAGAGTACATCTGATACTAGAAATCGAACATAATGAGGCCAATAAAATGAAGGCTATCAACACCTCAGCTATACAGGTAGTAACATAGAGCTTCAACATTATTAAATGGAAATTGAATGACATTAAAAGATTGGACGTCAAGACCAGAAAAATCCCCAATGTATATCTACCTAACTTTCATCTGATAGTGGTTATTGTGATTTATACTAAGTTAAAACTTAGTATGGTCAACTTTTCGCTTTAAAGGGAATTAAAATTCAGATCAACAACGCGCAACTCAAGGTATTAATCGAGGAATGGCTGCTGCGTTATGTGGTCGTGAAAGATCCCCTTCAGGACCATGTTTATAAAAGACCGTTATCCAATGTGCCAGGCAACATTGAATAGACTTTTTTTCACCCGTGAGTCACTCGGGAAAAATGCGAGAATTAAAAGTCAAATAAAAAATTCCAATATGGTTCTTACATTGGACAAACAGTGAGCCGGTCCCTCAGGAGGGAGTTTATTAGAGTTCGAAAAATCTGCCATACGAAACAAACTGTTACACAAATAATGAATCTTCATGTCCCCAAAACCGCGGTAATCACAATGATGCCCGTGTGAAGTTTCCAATTAGACCCACAACCATTCATTTAAATTAAGAAAAGGTAAAATGATTGCGTGAGGTGTACAAACTCGTTAAGTTTGAATTGTATGGAGCGTTGCACAAAACTCCAAAAAGCATCAATCACTAAACTTATGACAATTGGCGAGAAAAGTTTGGACAAGCAATTAGAAAGTACATTGATGTAAGAAGGTACATCAAGAGAAATAACTGATTGATAGATGCTAAAATTAAAGAAACGGAAAGAACTGCAACCAGAATAAGTGAAACCCCAGAACATGAAAGGGAATCAGAAATAGACATGAAAACATCACATAAACCACAGATCATAATGAAGAAACTGAGATATACACCAAACACTCAGAAGATAATGCTAAAAGTTTAGAAAGTTGAGTTAGAGTTGGAAAGGCGTGATCTTAATCACTCACATGATTTCAATAAAACAAATCCAAAATACACTGAACCGAATTATTTTACCGAAAACAAGAATAATATACAAGAAGCGAAGCAATAAATCACGAGGCATAGAAGTCAGACACAAAATATTGAAATGGAAGAACAAGAACAATTCCCAAAATTAAAACCAACAAAGCAAAACCTCAAAACTATTAACCTTACAATGCAGCACTCAGATTAGTTCTGGATGAAGTAGACAAACATATGTCTCACCGAAACAATATATGCATCAGCAATAACAACAGCTAAAACATTAAAAACGATAAAACGTGTAAACGTAATAGGTAGTCTCAAGGACATAAAGATCAAGCTTGGAAAATAAAAATAAAGAAATTGAAAAACTTAGAAGGGAATTACCAGTACTCGATGAAGTAGCAAGCGAAACAAATGTAAGGACTACAAACTAACAAATTCAAAAGTAAATACAAATTTAGGAATGGAAATGAAGTCTTATCGGCTAAAGAAAAAATAAAACAAACAATACAACTGAAGCCTCAAAAAATCAGACGCTATGAAAAAATCTCAAGATTCTACAGACAGAACAAGATCTCTCCAGCCGATGTGAAGAAATTTTATAGAGAAATAGGAAAACAAAAAATTGAATTCCCTAACGAATATAACAAAGAAGCAGATTGGATTAGGCAAGGGGGTGGGTAGAAAGAATGAAAAACAAACCGAAACAAACATGAGCGGGAATCAGTGAAGAAGATGTTGAATGTGCCCTGAAAATAACACACAAATGGAAATCTCCAGGAATAGATAAAATTCTTAAATTTTGGCTTTATTATCTAAATGCAGCACAAAAAAAAACTAGCCAAAGAACTTCAAGAAATGGTCAATGTTCCTACTAAAATTCCGCCATGGATATTCAAACGAATTTCTTTCTTCTACCAGAGATTGGTGACAAATATCCCACAAAACTTCAGAGCAATTACATATCTTCCCCATACTTACAAACATCTATTCTATTGATATCTATTCATATTCCTTCTAGAAAAAAATGACACAACTTCTTGAGCAAAAAGGTGCAAACGTGGCTCTTACGGATATAAATACCAATTACTAATTAATAGGATAATCTTGGAAAGCTGCTTCAATGCGAAGAAAAACCTCAATAGTTCCTGGATAAATTACCGTAAAGCATTCGACAGTGTACCCCATTCCTGGATCTTAAAGTCGTGAAATATATACAATATATCAGCCGTCGTCATCAATTTCATAAACAAAAATGTATGCCGATATGGAAAAAATAAAACACTTCAAATCAATCATATAAATGGAGTTTATAAGTTTGATGAAATAAACATCAACGGAGAAATATTTCAAGGTGACTCTTTGTCTCCCTTACTATTTTGTATATGCGTAATAGCATTAACCAGCGAACTTAACAGAACGAAATTCAGCTATAAGATATCTCAAAAGAAAATAACCCATCTATTTTACATCAATGGCTTAAAGTTGTATGTTAGGAATGACAGTGAGGTGGAAGGTCTCCTGAAAACAGTAAAATGTTTCAGTGATGATATTAGAATGGAATTTGGTTTGGATAAATGTGGTAATACCAAGGTTTTACAAGGAAGGCTACAAGAAAGACTCCTCTATTATCTTAGACACTGGGATAACAATCAAAGATTTATAACAAGAAGAAACACATAAGTACCTCTAAGTAAATGAGAATGAAGCATTCAGCATAAAAATAAAAGAAATAGGGCGAAAAGAGTACTATAGAAAGGTGTGACATATATCAAGAACTGAACGGAATTCTCAGAACTAAATTACGACCTTTAATAACCTTGCCATCCCAGTGGTTCAATATAGTTTCAATAATTTAAACTGAACTCGAAATGATATTTGACGAAGGGATTCTAAAACATGAAAGCTTCTTTCTAAGCATAATATGTATCATCCAAAAGCTGATGTAGGCTGTCTATGCATAATCCGTAAAGAAATTGTCTTATTCAGTTAGAATTGTAATACAAGACAACAATTATTGGCTTATTAACATTCATGGAAACAACAAAAGACTGGGTGATACAATTTGTCAAACAACACGAAAACAGAAAATATATTCAAACATGAAAGAAGTTTGTAAATACAAATAAGATTTACATGTAGTAGATTCTGGAGGAAACCAAAACAGAACCCAAGAACCAACTGTTGCAGCAAAAATTATGAAAACAATATTCAAAGAATAAGGCTCTGGAACAGATGAATCAACGCTGGCAAGACAAATACCTGCATGGTCAATATCCGGAACGTACTAATAAAGGTGATAATGTTAATACTCATCGATGGTTACGAGCATCTAGATTAAAGGCCGAGTCTGAAAGATTTATTCTTGCTGCATAAAACGAGAGACCAGATACTTTTACTACAAACTTTCGAATAAATATCATACATAATAGTGTGGATTCAAAATGCAGGCTCTGTGACAAATACCAGGAAACCATTGATCATTTAATCTCAGAAAGTTCGGTACTTGGGCCAAATGAATATAAATATCTTCCCGATAGAGTAGGGCAATACTTACACTGGCAATACTTACACTGGCAATGTGCAAACAATTTTGGAATGGATGTTAATAAACACTGGTATAAATATTACCCAGCACCGGTTAGAGAAATAGAAAACATCACAATTCGATGGGATTAAACCATCTTTAAAGGCAGGAAGAATGAAGCAAATGTACCTGACATAAATGTCAAAAACCAAAAAGAAAAGCAATTCCAATTGATATGGCTTGCCCAGCAGACTGTAACATAGCAACCAAGGAATTTTCAAAGCTATTGAAATATAAAGACGTGGATATCGAAATAGAAAAAAATGTGGAAATTGAAAACAAGAATAGAACCAGTCATAGTAGGTGCGCTTGGAATGATAACAAAAGGAACATAACGACACATTGAAAATAAATTCCTGGAAGTCCCAGCTTAAGAGAAATACAAAAAAATTGTTTCGATAGGTACAGCCCACACACTTAGAATAGCATTGTCCATGTAACGCTAGTGTTGTTATGGGAGTCAGGAAAACAAATAATGAAATATAACTATAACAACACGCCAATACCTGCCATATGACTTCCCGAAGATTTTTTAGGTAGGGTGACCATATAGCAGGAATTGGAAATTGAAATATAATAATAATAACAACAATACCGAAGCTAATACAAAGACCTGGACATGGAAATAGAAAAATGTTGCTATAAAGAAAGGAACTGAAAAAAATTCCTGGTGATTATCTCTAGGAAATATTTCTAACAGAACAGCCACAGCCATATCCTTTGAAGAGCTTTGATCATTTCAGTTTTTTGTTAATAGCTATCTTTTGGAAATAACAAAAAAAGATCATATTCTTATATTGACTTATTTCATTGGTAAAGATCCGATATGCGACTATAAAACAAATTCAGGTTAAAAAGTTTTCTTATAAATATTATTTTACAATAATATATTTCAGCTTTAGATGATTTTTATCTACGCATATTAAATCATATTTCGAGGTAACGCCAGTCAAAAACTAAAATAGATTTGATATATTATGGTTACATCTAAAAATGAATAAAGATTTGAAGTAATGAAAAAATAATATAATTTTTTTATATTTGCTTCCAATGTTTAACTTTCTTTTAAAGGCCATTGGCACATTTCTTTCTAGAAATATTTCAATTGAGAAGCTTTTTCTACTTGTCCATTTCATGACATAAGATACATAAATAGATACGTAAATTAATTTATTACTTATATATAATGCATTTCTACGATTGTCAATATTATCATTCATGCTATTTTTAAACGTAACAAAGCGAACTTGAAAGAAATGGATTTAAGAACATCCTGTTCAGACAGAGTTCGTTGTGGAATAAAGGCACCGAGAAAAACAGTATTCTGGCTTTTAGTAAAACCTGAGTAAAGCGATTTAGCCCCCGGCTAGGAATTTTAACTAAAAGGTGAGCCAAACATTAAGAAATTTCATTAATTCATTAATTTAAAGTCTTATATATTGCTGATGTTAATATTATTTTTCTATATTTTCATACTCCGGAAATGTATTCAGTAACATGACTTGCCCAAAGAAAGCCATAAATTAAAATCGTGGGAAAGGTTACATATGAAGAGAAATGTGATTGAAATGCATACAAATAAATAATCACACACGCGCACTAACGAAAAAACAACAGGTATAAATAATAAAAATGACAGTATTTATAACTGTGTTTTCTAAATCCCAGCTTTTTGCGTCACTAGTCAAAATAAAGTCCTAAACGTGTACAAAATCCAAGTAGAGCCAACAATTGCACAACTAACTTTGTAATTCTGTTTTTTTTTGTTTTTTTTTTTTGCCTTAGGCGTAAATAATTGATTCTCCCTCTTTAAATGCAATGATGAATATATCGCCTTGGGCATAGATCTTAGAAGCTGGACTTGTCCCAAGTCCCCAAAAGCCTAGAAGCGATTTTCTGTGTCCATGAAGAGCCGGAATGCAACGCTAACATTTTGTTGAAGCAAGATTAAAAGAATTATCGATTATTCGATAAGATGAACGTTCATTTACAAGGAAATAACTTTTCTGTTTTGTCTTAATCCAATGTCTATTCTGCATGTAGGCAATCATCACTCTCCATTCTTTTATTATCTGTGAACTGACATAGCTTCTTGTTGAAAATTGTCTCTTTGCTTTCTCGACTGTTTTGAATTTAGTCTTTCTTTGATATTCAAGGCTAGAATACATAATCTACTCTGTTATTTTCCTATTGCTCTGGATTGTGAATAAAAAGGAATTCAAGACTTTCGTAAGAGAAGGTCATTAATTCGAAGTTAACACAATTCACAAGGTCGGAATTTGAACTCGGCTTCCTAATTTTACTAACTGTACCGATAATTGTTATGCTATCTGCACGCCATTTTTTCTGTACTTTATGACTATACTGGAAGAATACTGACTTATGAAAATATTATTGTATTATCCACATTGTATGAAAATTCATTTTCTTACTAAATAGCGCAGAAGCAAATGGTATGAATGGTTAAGTGAAGATGAAGTTTCATGAAAGTTATGTCTATGGAATTCTTAAATCTATTGAGAATCTGCATTGGAAATGTATCGAACTCAACTTGACAAACGATCCTTACAACTGATGGCCTTTACGAAACTATTAGATGCATAGAAGTGTCCGCAAATGTTTTCTAAAATTGATATAGATTTGACAGATAAAATAATGTATTGAGATTTTCATCTAGTTTTAAGTTTTGTGAAATAAAAAGATTTCAGCAGACAAAAACAGACGTTTAACATTAGACGTTGTTCTTCATCATGGCCTAGAAACAATGGCAGAAATGAGGAAGCTGACAAAGTGTTGATCTGCGACATTTACATCGTGTGTGTCATTTTTGAAGTTCAAGAAAAGTGTATTTGACTCGGAAGAGACACTATGCATTGATAGACACCAGCCAAAATTACAACTTATGACTTACAAACAATTTTGGAACATGACCCTATTCAATACATTTTTGAATTAGCTGAAAAAAATTAAGTGGAAAATTGCGTCCCGAATAAATTGTCAGAGAAAACCACTGGACATTGTTTCACCAGTGGATTTTCACTGGTTGCCGGAAAAGAAGAAAATATTTTGCGGAATAGTGTCATGATTCATGTAAATTGATTTTACTACAAACAACCGAAGTGCTGGAAAAGTGGACTAGATTCTGGAAAAGCATTTATACTAACAGTATATAATCTTTATTTTGTATTTGGCGGGATATGAAAGACACTTTTTTATTGCTGAATATTAGTTCTACCATTAATGCTAAGTATTAAAGAAATCAAATTCAAATTTAAACAATGCACTAGAAGCAAAAGTACCTTTAAAAGGAGCCGTAATGTCACATGGTTCCATTCAAAAAACCTCCACACGTTTATCTTTCAATCCCCCCCCACAAAAATATACATAAAAGAGAATTACGAAGAGAAATTATTCTTCAAACGTCATATTTCGATGATTTGATCGAATTGTCAATTGATTTGATCTATGAAGCATTTGATATCGGGAGGAAAATTTGTAGATATCTATTATGTTCGAATTTTAATTGAAATCGTTATTGCCACGAATCCATTTTAAAGGATCAAATACTTTCAAAACTAGACGTAATTTTAATGATTAGTATATATCTGCATTAGTGAATATATATATATATATATATATATATATATATATATATATATATATATATATATATATATATATATATAGAATCAGGAGATCAGTTGAATCCGCTACGTTGGTTTCAATTGTCAGGTACCCTTTTTTTATAATGACTAATGAACGCTGCATTATTTAAAAAATAAAAAATAAACAAACCCACGATGTTGTGTGTTAGGGTTAGGGTTAGAGGTGGATGAGGATGTAAGAAAGAAAAATAAAAGCAAGAGTATTATAAAAGGTATAAGTGGGGTGGGTTAATTAAAATGTACATTTTTTATCCAGCCTCATATGGACTTAAGATGAATTTCTTAACATGTATGCAAGGACTCAAGACATCAGATTTCTGGCTTAAAAGGTTCTTTGGATCCAGAAATGTCATAATTTCTAATTTTTCCTGTTGGCAGAGATTGCAAATATTGTGGTTATTTGCCTTTTTTTTTTAAGGGATCTGATTGTAATCTGGTAAATTTTATATAAATTACTGAAATATTTGCTCGCACATAATTTTTCAACAACTTGGCGTTTAACATTTTCTGCTTTTTTTTCTTTGCAATTTAGCGATCACCATTTCTTGATACTGTTATACATTTCACATGACAAAAATTTCATTTCCATTTCTCTGAGGTGAAGTGATTTTGTTTATTTCTACGCCATTTAACGACTTATAATTTGATAATTGTTGTCATTAGCATACCTATTGACCAAGATGTTCTTCAATCTTCTTCACGTCTATTTCACACGTGGTATCTATTAAGAAATTAGTATTAATGCGAACAGAGATGCCCGGATGTAATGCCGAAAGGGCAGAGGAAAGGCAAAATTACGTCTCGTCAGAAAAGGAGTTTTTAGAAATTCATCATTAAATTTGATCCAAGTTAACATATGTTTTAATAGAATCATTTTTTACGTATTCAGAATTTATTTTTCCCATCCAAATCTATTTACTAATTTCTTTATGTTCCGTTGTCCTGAATCCGGGAATATTATATTGATTCTTATAGATATATAATCCTTTCATCTTAGAAGTGTACAGGAGCAAATGAGAGGATAAAATTGTCAGAAAGACCGTGTTAGAAAGATTTTGTAAATAGAGAAATCCTACTAACATTTATACAATTAGTGTTTATTTTGCTCTATCTTAAATTAAATTATCACAACTCCCCATCTCTAATTTTAGATTTTAAATACACCCACCAGCACTTATTTTAATACAATCCACGCAAGATATGGCAAAATGATATGGTTCTGAAATAGCATTCAGATAAAACTGTCTTTCTCCAATTAGCTCAGTAAGGCCAGGTTTCTAGTGAATTGCTCATAATATAATTGCCATTTATTGCAAAATGTACTTGTTAATAATTGCTCCACAGCTAGAATATAGATTCACCTTGTTAAATTTTCTTACCAAATAAAATAATCCTTTTTATAAAGAATAATATCAAACTCAAGTTTTATCAATTTTTTCGTTTAATATCTTTATTAGGTAATTCTTGTTCAGATCACTATAGTCCGATTAATGTCTTCTTCCGCCTTCCACCAACAAAATGATATCTGATGGAAGGGAACGTGAAATTAACACAAACACACACACATACTGTGCTGTGCAAAAATAAGTGGACCCCTAAAATAAGATTTTAAAAAAAAAGTATTTTTTTTTCAAAATGATCAACAAATCTTAATTAAACTATATATTCATTAGTACAAATCATTGTTAAATCAATTACAACCATTTCCAAAAATTCTTATCAAGTTAGAATTAAAATATTAATAAAAAAATTAAGATGTGCAAAAGTACGTGAACCCTTATCTTTACACACTGTATTTTTATTTTATCTAGTTACCAGTGCTATAGTGTTTTTGTGCTCATCTAAAAATCAAAATGACATGTTCATTTTTTGGCAATTTGTGTATACTGCAGTCAAACAATTCTGAATGCAAAAGTGTGCAGTTTAAGAGTAAAGTTTAAAAAAATATATATGCAAAAATCAAAAGAAATTCGTGAAGCTTTAAAAATCACATAGTTGAAAGCTATAATTATGGAGAAGGCAACAAAAAGCTATCAAAACGATTTGGAATACACAAAGTATTTATAAATGAAAGATATTTGTTATGACAGAATCACAATTAAGACTTGGCCGTCCGCGAAATATAAGAGCAAAAGCAATTAAACATTTAGTTTGTCAAGCACAGGCAAATCCATTTGCAGATTTTGCGGTTCTCCAGTACTTACTGGCCAATGTCGTAATTATTGTGCCTGTTTCTACAATGCGATGGAATCTGAACAATGCTGATCTTCAATAGCAGAATGCCTAGAAAAAGCCACTTCTTAAGAAACAGTGCAAGAATGCGCGCTTCGACGTTGCCAAAGCTCATATTAATAAGCTAGAAATATTCTGGCAAAAGTTCTTATGGTCGGATGAGACCGAACTGGAGCATTTTGTGAGGAACAATAGGTGGTATATCTGGTGAGCTCTTAATATGGCTTTTGAAGTGAAGAATTTGATACCAACCATTAAAAATGGCAGCAACAGCATTATAAATTGGGTGGGGGGTGCTTTGCTGAAGCCGAAACAGGCAAAAGAGTACACATTGATGGCACAATGGACTTATTTTTTGGGAGCTTTGCAAAGAAGGGTCAAATATCGGCACTCACTACTGCCAGCAATAAAGACAAAGACTGGTTGATATTGTAACCTCAAAAGGAACAGTCATCAAATATTAAATGTAAGGATTCACTTACTTTTGAACATTTGAATTTTGAATTTTGAATTAATATTTTTATTCCAGCTTGAACAAAGTTCTTGAAAGTGGTTGTAATTGATTTAATAAAATTGTTTTTTAATTAATATATAGTTAATAAATTAAGATTTGATGATAATCATGAAAAATGAAAACAATATTCTTAAGTATTAAGGTTTCATTTGCTTTGCCCTGCACTGAACATATATATATATATATATATATATATATATATATATATATATATATATATATATATATATATATATGTATATATATATAGATAGATAGATAGATAGATCAAGTATTGATAGGAATCTGATAAAAATGATAGGATAAAGAACAAGTAGGAAACTAATCTCACTCTAACATGTTTTACTTTATTAAAGATTCGTCAGAGATGACAATAAATTATAAAATGTCTTAAAATCAAAGAGATGCAGATTAATTGTATGTTTATTTTGGTTATTTCTTAATGGTTAGATACATGTAACGTGTAATGAAGTAACAAATAATACGCAAATAGGTGTGAGAAACATTCTGGACGCTAAAGTGTGTAAAATGTAGTGCGACGCAACAGGATGCTTTGAAAAGTCTTGTTTTGGTTTTGTTTTCATTAAAGATATCACTGCGTTTTTGTATATATCTTCAATGATTTTCATATATTAGAAAAAGATAAGTTAGAGTCATGAATAATGTATCTGTAGAAAAACAGTAAAGTAATTTGGTTTTTCAAACGTGTGTTGATAGTTTGTAGTTTTGCCATAAATATGTTTTCTTAATATTTTCGTATTAAAGCGTCATGTTTTTTTTTAATAAGGGTAGCATTTGTGAAATTAAAGTTACGTCCCATGTACGGTGTAAGGGGGGAAAAGCTTGAATGTCTATTTAAGCGCAAGTCTCTTTTGTGTCAAACGTATTATATATATATATATATATATATATATATATATATATATATATATTCAAGCATGCTTTATTAAATAATACACATTAAATCTATATATTTTATGATAATCCTTTTAATTCTCTACTTGTCTTCAGCATGTTAAGTTGAAATTCATCAGGGAATTGATGAATTTCAGCATAGTATCAATAGCAGTGCAAAACATGTATATTGGGGAGCTATCTTGCGATCTAAAAACCCGCATTTAATATACAAGCGCAAAAAAGATAACAACATTAATAACAATCCCAATAAATTCGATAAAATCAAACAAATCATACTAGCTACTCATTCCGTAATATATCCTATCCAAAACAATATTCCCAATTTTAACAACATTGAAATAATTACAACCGTCTCCAAAATTATTGAAAGTTCAGAACCAAAAGTACTCATAAATTAATAATTTTGAAACAGGTATATACAAAATAAATTGCCAGAACTGTTCCTCACAATACACTGGAGAAAATTGCAGAAATTTAACGAAACATATCTATGAACAAAAAAGAGACCTTATGAACAAAAATTTATCAAATGCATTAGTTATACATAGAAATAAATTCAACCACAAATTTGATCTAATGAATTCTATACTTATTTAAAAAAAAGGCAACTTACTTAGAGGGAAATTATCGATTCTTCCAAAATATAATCTGCGCCTGGATTCTTTCAAATATCTTCATTCCTGAAATGATTACTAATTTCCACACCAAACTTACATGACTATAAAAATGTTTAAAAATAATTAAAAGAAAACTTCTGAATTCATAATAACATGTTATTCAAAATATACAACACATAGATTCCAAACTATAAAAAAATTAATTACTAATTTGCATAAAATAAGTCAAGTACATCATTTATTCCCTTTCTTCCATTAGACATTGAATTGTGTCACTTGGCGTCTTCCATAAATTACCGAGATTTTTCGGCTAACCTAATGAATATTTAGGAGAGTTCTTAAATTTTAAATTTTCGAAAAACCAATAAAATTTTTGATCTTGTATATAAACGCTTGACACAAAATAAAACCCTTACATTTGCCTTGATAAAGTCCCTCGGAAGGCGAAACACTAAGTTTGATTGCGATAGATAAGAACTCGGATAGATAGATAGATAGATAGATAGATAGATAGATAGATAGATAGATAGATAGAAGCATATCAGCTGACTAGCGAATTGACTTTATTTCCTTTCCTCTTCAGCATGTTTCTTTCAATTTGAACTTCAATTTAATAACTTAAATAATGTGAACAAAGACAATCCCAGAATATTCCAGAATTTTTCGTTCTTGCAAACTGATTAAAGCCATATCGAAAATCATTTGCGAAGGGGCTGTACATTTTCACCTTTAACCGTGAGAGGGGAGAAAGTAATTACCCGACCCGAAGGACGCTGACAACGGCCGTGCTTAACTGGTATGAGTTCTCAATTGCTTGTAGAAATACGATTGATGAGATTAACAAAAAATTAAAGAAGAAACAATGATAAATTGCCTCATACTTTTGCCTTACTTTCCCTATTACGGTTCATTTTTGTGCTTACGTTCCATGTGTTACGAGCGTTTTATTTATGATTTTCATCGAAAGGTACCTTCCTCATAAACCGTTTTCATCTTGGTGCTGATGGAATTAAGAGGAAACAAGTTACTCATATGTTCTAATATCATGATTCTGGTTTATGAATGAAATAAATTCCATAGTCACTAATTTGGCACTGATGATCATTGCCGACTAAAAGCACTTTCTTTTCTTATGTTTTGCTTTTATCTTAAGTCATTAGGAAATTAATATCAGTTTGAAAGGACGGAAAGTATCATTAAAAATGAAAAAGATGAAATAAATTTGTGAAGAAAAGATAATCCTTATAATGAAAAATGAAATATTTACGACGTAATTATTTTTTCTTGTTTGAAATACATTCTGGAAGAGCGAGAATAAAAAAATAGAAAAAATAAAAAATAGTAGACCCCCAATGTTCAGACAAGACAATTTGTCTGAAACAAGGTCATTTTCCACTGTTTGTCAAACATTCATTCTATTTAGTGAACTGAACAATTGCAATGTAATTTCATTTCATCTCCGCTTATTTTTATCCGACAGATTTGGCTATTTTTAGCAACATTTCCTTTTATCTATCAAATAATTGTAGTTAATGCGGCATATATTTTTTTATATACACTACATGCAAAAGGTTTTGGACCACGATGCATCTCTTTAAAAAAAAATAAAATGAAATATTTTTGCAAACTTTAAAGGAAAAGATAAAATTTCAGTACCTACATTGTATAGGCTTTACTTTTTCAGTCCTTCAACCAAAAAGTTCAAATTTGGATACGTCTGTTCAAAATACATTTCGTTAAATTAAGAATATTGTGTATGAGAAACATTATATTTTTCACCATAAACCCATCAGAAGACTTTTTCAGATTACCAAATTTTAAACTAAGTTAAAAGTTAAAAAAGGTTCTAAATGTTCACTAAAAATTTACTAATGTTGTAAAAAAACATATGAAGCTGTCTCTGCTTGAAGAAAAAAATCGTTTCATTACAGCAGTATTACCATAGGGGTTTTTTCACATGTCTTAATTTTGAAGTAATTTGCGCAAAATGACAAAATAAAAGCGGCTAATCGTTGAAGTGAGAATAAAAATTGAAATGATATTCAAAGTAGACTAATTACAAAGACAAATTGCCAAGAAGATGAAGATTTCTAGGCATGGAGTGCAAGAATCGTTACAAAGGCAGTTAGAAACAGATGCAAATATTGAGCGAAAAAGAGCTGTAACACCAAAAGTGACAAATGTTACTGAATATAAAAAAAAAATGATTATTGAGAGCAAAAGAAAAAAAAAGGAAAAACTATTCAAGGGTTAACAGGTGAAATTAATTCCACTCGGCAGGAACCAACTTTGCTCTCAATTATGAAAATTCGATAATCATTCAGTGAAGCTCAGTGGCTGAAAAGCCATTAAGAAATCCCTTATCAAGGAAGGCGATTAAATAGAAAAGACTGTAATGTATTTCACAAAATCCGATAATCGGCAGGGAAGATCAGTGGGTGAATAGCCATTAACAAATCCCTTATCAAGGAAGGCGACTAAGTAGAAACGACAGTTATGTATTTGTCAAAATCGGATAATCGGTCAGTAAAGCTCAGAGGGTGAATAGCCATTAAGAAATCCCTTATCATGAAATGAGATTAAATAGAAAGGACTGTTATGTATTTGACAAAATCAGTTGGTGAATAGCCATTAAGAAATCCCATATCAAGGAAGGCAATTAAATATAAAATACTTAAGTATTTGAAAAATTCGATAATCGGTCAATGAAGTTCATTTGGTGAATAGCCATTAAGAAATCGATTATCAATGAAGACGATTAAGTAGAAAAGACTGTTATGTATTTGACAAAATTCGATAATCGGTCAATGAAGCTCAGTGGGTGAATAGCCATTAAGGAATCCCTTCTCAAGGAAGGCAATTAAATAGAAAAGTCTGTTATGTATTTGAAAAAATTCGATAATCGGTCAGTGATGCTCATTGGGCGAATAGACAATAAGAATACCTTAACAAGGAAGGCGATTAAATATAAAAGACAGTTATGTATTTGACAGAATTCGATAATCGGTCAATGAAGCTCATTCGGTGAATAGACATTAAAAAATCACTTATTAAGAAGGGTGAGTAAGTAGAAGGCTGTTATGTATTTGACTAATTTCAGTAAATTTTCAGTGAAGCTCAGTGGGTGAATAGACATTGAGTAATCCCTTATAAAAAATGGTGATGAAGTAGAAATAACTGTAATGTATTTAACAAATTTCGAGAATCGTTCAGTAAAGCAAAGTGGGAGAATAACCATTAAGAATTCACTTATCAAGGAGAGTGATTAAGTAGAAAAAAATGTTATGTATTTGACAAATTCCGATAATCGTTCAGTGAAGCTCAGCGGGTGAACAGACATTAAGTAATCCCTTATCATGGGAGGGGATTAAGTAGAAAGGACTGTTATTTATTTGACAAAATTCGATAATCGGTCACTGAAGATCAGTTGGTGAATAGCCATTAAGAAATCCATTATCATGGAAGGCGATTAAGTAGAAAAGTCTGTTATATATTTGATAAAATTCGTTAATCGGTCAGTGAAGCTCAGTGGGTTAATAGCTATTAAGAAATCCCTAATAAATGAAGGCGATTAAGTAGAAAAGGCTGTTATGTATTTGACGAAATACGATAATCGTTCAGTAAAGCTCAGTGGGTGTATAGCCATTAAGAAATCTCTTATCATGGAAGGCGATTAAGTAGAAAAAATCTGCTATGTAGATGAGAAAATTCGATAATCGTTCAGTGAAGCTCAGTGGGTGAATAGCCATTAAGAAATCATTTATCAAGTATGGCGATTAAGTAGAAAAGACTGTTATGTATTTGTCAAAATTCGATAATCGGTCAGTAAAGCTCAGCGGGTTAACGGACATTAAGTAATCCCTTATCATGGAAGGGCATTAAGTAGAAATTCGATAATCGTTCACTGAAAGTCAGTGGGTGAATAGCCGTTACAAAGAAACCTTATCAATGAGGGTGATTAAATAGAAAAGACTATTATGTATTTGAGAAAATTCGATAATCGGTCAGTGAAGCTCATTGTGTGAATTAAGATTGGAAAATCGATTATCAAGGATGGTGATTAAGTAGAAGAGACCGTTATGTATTTGAGAAAATTCTATAATCAGTCAGTGAAGCTCAGTGGGTGAATAGCCATTAAGAAATCCCTTATCAAGAAGGACTTTTAGTACAAAAGACTGTTATGCATTTGGAAAAATTCGATAATGTGTCAGTGAATCTCAGTGGCTGAAGAGCCATTAAGATATCCCTTATCAAGGGAAGCGATTAAATAGAAAATTCTGTTATGTATTTGGAAAATTTTGATATTCGTTCAGTGAAGCTCATTGGGTAAATAGTCATTAAGAAATCCTTATCAAGGAGGGTGATTAAGTAGAAAAGACTGTTATGTATTTGGCAAATTTCTATAATAGTTCAGTGAAGCTCAGTGGGTGAATAGCCATTAAGAAATCCCTTATCAAGGAAGGTTTTAAGTAGAAAGGCTGTTATTTTTTTGACAGAATTCGGTAATCGTTCAGTGACGATCAGTGGGTGAATAGCCATTAAGAAATCCCTTATGCAGGAAGGCGATTAAATAGATAAGACAGTTATGTATTTTACAAAATTCAATAATCTGTTAGTGAAGCTCAGCGGGTGAATAGCCATCAAGAAATCCCTTATCATGGAAGGCGATTAAGTAGAAAGGAGTGATATGTATTTGACAAAATTCGATAATTGTTCACTTAAGCTCAGTGGGTGAATAGCCATTAAGATATCCCTTATCCTAGAAGTCGATTAAATAAAAAAAAAAAAAACAAACTGTTATATATGTGACAAACTTCGATGATTGGTCTGTAAATCTGAGTGGGTGAATAGCCATTAAGAAATCTCTTATCAAGGAAGGAGAATAAATAGAAAAGACTGTAATGTATTTGAAAAAAATTCAATAATCGGTCAGTGAAGCTCAGTGGTTAAATGGCCATAAAGAAATCCCTTATCATGGAAGGCGATTAATTAGAAAAAACTGTTATGGATTTGAGAAAATTCGATAATCGTTCAGTAAAGCTCAGCGAGTGAACAGACATTAAGTAATCCCTTATCATGGAAGGGCCTTGAGTAGAAAGAACTGTTATGTATTTGACAAAATTCGATAATCGTTCACTGAAGGTCAGTTGGTGAATAGCAATTAAGAAATCGCTTATAATGGAAGGCGATTAAGTAAAAAAAATCTGTTATATATTTGTTAAAATTCGTTAATCGGTCAGTGAAGCTCAGCTGGTGAATAGACATTAAGGAATCGCTTATAATGGAAGGTGATTAACTAAAAAATGGTGGTATGTATTTGACAAAATTCGATAATCGTTCAGTGAAGCTCAGTTGGTGAATAACCATTAAGAAATACCTTATCAATGAAGGGGATTAAGTAGAAAGTCTGTTATTTATTTGACAAAATTCGATAATCGGTCACTGAAGGTCAGTTGGTGAATAGCCATTAAAAATCCCCTATCAAGAAAGGCGTTTAAGTAGAAATGACTGTTATATATTTGATAAAATTCGATAATCGTTCAGTGAAGCTCAACGGGGGAATAGCCATTAACAAATCCCTTACCATGGGAGTCGATTAAGTGGAAAAGACTGTTATATATTTGACAAAATTCGATAATCGGTCAGTAAAGTTCATTTGGTGAATAGCCATTTTGAAATCCCTTATCAAGAAAGGCGTGTAATAGAGAAGGCTGTTATGTATTTGACGTTATTCGATAATCGGTCAGTGAAGCTCAGTGGGTGAATAGCCATTAAGAAATCTATTATCAAGGAAGGCGAGTAAGTCGAAAAGTCTCTTATGGGTAAAAAAAAGCATAGGAACTGAATTTTGAAAGAGTGGCAAAATGTATTTTGGATATGAAAATTCCAAATGTGAACATTTTTATATTTCGAGTAGAGTATATGCATGAAGGAAGTCAGGTAAATGACTGAATGATGAACGTATGGGTTGAACAGTTAAGTAGAGCTGGCTCTGTTATAGTGCTGGGGTTGTGGTTTGTGTGCAAAGATTCAGGTGAATCCTTGAAAAAGAAGAATTTCATTTGATTTTGCTATAACATCGAGTTTATGCATAAATGGAAAAATTCATCTTTCAACAAGGTAAGGATCCAAAACATTCTTCTTAATTATGTCAAAACTATCTCGAGTGAAGAAAAAGAAGATCATTTTGTAAATTATGACTTGTTCGCTTCAACCCGAGGTCCTCCCCCTTTCTCTCATTGGATTAGTATTGGATTAATAGCATAGGAGAGTCTGAAGATAATTACCCAAAGAGTGAGATTGAGATTTTTAAGCGATTGAAAAATTCTCGAGAATGTTTGCCATCTACTTCTTTTTTCAAAAACGTTTCGAAAGAATTCCAATAATTTATAAAGTCAGGTGGTCGTTTGCAGTAAAGGTGTTGTCGTGTAATGGATATCGGATCGGAGTGAGAACACGGAGAACCGAGTTCGAATTCCAGTCGAGTTCATTAGCTTCACTTACACATAAATACACTTGGGAAAGGTATGAATCCATCTATTCTCCCCCAGCTATGGGTTGAATGACATGACAGACTGCATTATTTAGCCTGGGTTGGCAACCAGTCTACAGCAGAAAGAAATGGAAACTTAATAGGTGTAAAAATCTGCCTCCTCAGTTGTGTATTGAATGATATAGCATCACTCAATCGTGTATGGCGTCTGGCTAAACAATACTATCTTATGCTAGGTGATTTTAAAGAAAGGCAAGGTGCCTCTCTTTAATGTATGTTAAACACTAAGCACACTGTATAGATGTAACGGTTAGCTATTATTTCAGATCAATTACTATATGTTTCCAAATAAACAGATTTTATATCTAATTATTTTTGTGATAATAAAATAAAATGTAAATCTATTATTTTAAAAACATTAATGTCGTATATTTAATGTCTTAAATGTTTCTTTATATCAAGCGAAAAATAAACACAGAGCACCTGGAGAACGATAGCAAAACTTACTCTTTACATAAATGTGGTATTTTGATTGCTTTCATATTTGATGTTAATGTTCTTAATATTCAATACGTTTTCTCTCTATAGGATCATCACCAACTTCTTAAATATTTTCTTTCTGGTCAATCTTCTTTTCTTGGTTATTACCCTTTAATTTTTCTCAGATCAAATTTTGGGGATAATGGCAGATATTTTCTTTTTATCTTGTCAATTGTCAATCTGTTTCATGTGTTTCATGATCTCTGTTTCAAAACATTTTTGCAAACAATTAAAAATGGCAAATACTTACCTCTGAAAGAACTTTAATAAAAACAGTCCTGGGTTTGACTTCCAGTTATTTCAAAGAATGTACATTCAGATAACTTATTAGGAGAGTCGATCTACGACCCACAGAACTTTTTGACCATGCGATGTCAAATTGACAGTTTAGTATATTAAGGGGGAGAGGAGGTAATATGTTATTGTTCAATACAAATTTGTATTGTGAATCCATAGAGTTTTAATAATTGATTCTAACAGATTGTGTAGCTGCGAGTAGAAAGAACGGCTTGATTGATTCTTCTGCTCAAGAATTTCAGTGCGAAGCCAACACTGCTGCTATTTGAACTGGCTTCATCGGTTTCATTGCAGAATGGATGGCATTCCATATAAATGCGTATATTTGGCCCTATATTTGAACAAAATATCTTATTCTGCCTAATATGAGCAGCTTATAAAAGTAAATACTGCGAAAATAATAGGATTATTCTTTTTTGTGGAGACGGGCTTCTTATTTCTTATGATCGTAGAATGAAAATTTGAGAATTGTGATGCGAATCAAATGTAAAATTTAAAGAAATATTGATTAAACACGAATGATTAGAAAATCAATAACGGGTCGCATTTAACATTTTCTTCATAACTGGCTCACAAATTAAATATGATCCGAAAATACATTTTACATAAGCCACAAATAAATTCATATTTACTAAACACGCTACGCTATATCATCATTTCATTTTTTTTTCTATATGCTGTGTCTTTTCAGCGTGTTGATGATCATTGCCCGTCTCTTCCTGTTACGACACTCATTTTTGCTTGTTAGGTAGGTTTTCCCGCTGTTTCCATCCTGTTTTCAATTTGTCCTGTGAGTGTCAAAATTTCCAAGCTATCTTTCCAACATTATGTGTCCTAGAAATTTCAAAAATCTCTTTCTGAATCTGTGTATAATCATCTTTGTTTCCATTTTCCTTAAAACTTCCACGTTACTTACATCTTCTCGCCATCCCTCTGTAGAGCCATAATTTTTGTTGCTTCAAGCATTTTCATCGTTTCTGAGGAGATTGCCCAAATCTTATTAATAGTCAAAAATGAATTAATATCAAACAAATTTCTGATAAAATGGTGTAATCTGGGCAGAAAATATGTCTAATATGCAAAGAAATGTGCAAATAAGATGCGCATGTATATTGTCGGGGAATTCGTGTCATTTTGACGCGCCTCATACTAAACAAGGCTTCCAATGCTGTCGCACGCTATGAAAGAAATATTTTACCCACCCCCTTTTCGAAACAAAATGAATTGACGAACGTTCATTATCTTTTCCTTGTCAGATCAATAAACATCCAATAGTATAAAGCAAACATTATCATTCGCTTTATATACGTACATAGATTCTTTCGGTCTTAATTTGGTAAACTTGAACCTTCGTAGTCAAAAAGAAAAGAAAAGTCAAAAGGACGGTTTTTCCCTTGACACTGCTATGATTTTAACTACCTTGACTCCTCGACAATATTTATTGTTTTATAAAGCGATGATTATAATTGTAATAAAACCCAAACATATGAAAGTGAATTTACATAATTTCTTTGTTCT
This sequence comes from Acanthosepion pharaonis, assembly GCA_903632075.3. NCBI lineage: Eukaryota > Metazoa > Mollusca > Cephalopoda > Sepiida > Sepiidae > Acanthosepion > Acanthosepion pharaonis. Next base: position 1,539,704 of record CAHIKZ030001125.1, on the reverse strand, counting down.
TAAGAATTAACAACAAAATAATAAACACTATTTGATTGTTTATTTACACTATTTATTATATTATTTATTGAAAAGACTGGAAAAAACATCGGCTAATTGTCAACTGATTTGAAGTTTATAAAATGGTAAATAATAAGGATTACTTTATTATTGGTACACATATTTTAATAATTTAGTAAACATTTGTAAATTTATGAATAAAAATTTGTTTTCATATTTTTTCTTTATAAATTAGTCAATGATAAATATTGCCTTAGTTTTAATTGCATTAGTTTTAATAATATTGTAAATATAAAATAAATAAAGTAAATGAACACACTAATAAATAAATAGAGTTTAAAATTTTTGTTTTAAATTCTCAAGAACAAAAAGTCTAAATTCACTTTCATCATATGTTTAAGTTTTATTCCAATTCTAATCATCGCTTTTTAAATCAATAAGCCGATGAGTGAAAACAGTTAAAATAATAGCAGTGTCATGGGAAAAAAAACGCTGCGTTTTATTGCGGGAACGAAGCCCGAAGCTTGCCCTGAAATGTTTGTATCCTATACGAAACATTAATCGAGACGAAATGGTCTTTTACATAAATTCACATAAAATATTTTCTCAAAATTCACTCTTAGATTCCTAATATTTCAGTCACTGCGAGAAAGCCAATGTAATCTTCATATTTTGCTCTCAGATGTTCAATGTCGTCGTAAGGAATTATAGATAATAACTGTTAATGAGAAATAAAAAAAGGTTTATCTTTAGTTGAGAACAAATTTAATTTTCTATAAAGATATTTGTCGTGGTACATTGAATGGCGATATGTTATATGTCATTTCACGACACATTCTATAAGCCATATTTGCGTACAAATTTATATTACCTGCTTAATAACTAATATAAAGAGCTGTGCTTTTACTTTTTGCATTATTTTCATTCCTTCGTTCGGTAAGACATTAAATAACAACGACATACCTGTCTAGTCTAATTATCTCCTGTTCTTAGTACTTAAGTTAAGCTATTTTGTTGCCGTTGTTAGTGTCTACGAATTTTCTCGTTTTACCTTTGAAATCGGTAAAAGGAGAAGGTTGGTAGACGTTAAGGAATAAAAAAGCAAACTGACATTTCTTTGCGAATAGTACACCACAAGAAAGTTGAAGAATCAAGATTTTCAATTGGAAGGCATAGGCACATTCCCGCTCTCTTGCTCGTTACCTCTCTTTTTTCTCTCTCTCTCTCTCTTCTCTCTCTCTCTCTCTTCATATATATATATACTCATTTTGTCTCTTCTACAGGTACACTCCACCTGAATATATATATGTGTGTGTGTGTGTGTGTGTGTGTGTGTGTGTGTGTGTGTGTGTGTGTGTGTGTGTATGCATGTGTGTGTGTGTAGAAAAATAGGAAAGAACCGTAAGGTTAATAATCCAAAGATCTTTAGTATATTTGTTTTTATTTAAAAAAAACAAAAAAAACAGTGCTCGATGCAACAGTAGAGCATATATTATAATTATTTTTTTAAATATGATTCTACCGCTACATAAGAGTTCTCATGTTTCAAAAACAGAAGTTAAAACTTCAATCTTGTTTATAGAAATTAAATTAAAGCAGCTAGTTCTTTTTCATCCTCAAGCGAATTTTGGAATAACTAATTTTGAAATTTACGGAACTTAATATATATATATATATATATATATATATATATATATATATATATATATATATATATATATATATACGTGTGTGTGTGTCTGTATGTGTGGTTGTGTATTTGTGATGAGTATGATTAAAAATAAAAACAAAATGTATTACGCTAGATCAACTAAAAAAAAAAGAAAAGAAAATCACAAGGAAACCTTGTTAAAGTCAGCGAAAACAGTCTGTGTTCAGTAATCCTAACGAGAAAAATCCCAAAAAGCAAAATTTAGTCTAGACAATCGAAGAGAAAAGAGGCAAATCTTTATGGGTAATTTCTTTGAATTGTCAGAATGTGGCTTTACGAGTTGAAACTGAATGTCACACTAAAATAGCGTATCTTCGATTGTGTGTGTGTGTGTGTCGAGAAAGAGAGAGACGTAATCACTGCAACTTTTTATACTTATCGGTCACATAATCTTAGTAATTAATTATGGTAATAAAAGGTATTCATCAAAAGCAACAAGAAAATAGACCTCGTGACCTCGTGTTAATATAATAATGGAATATCACATAACTGAGAACGAGAGATTAGGCTACTGGAACATCCCTGTTAGACTCATTTGGATATTTTTAGTTATTTAAAAGCAAAAATATTTAATAAATGTGACAATAAAGTTTGGCAAAAATTCCCCAATTCTCATACGGAAAATATAGTCAATGATATCGTAAATGTCATTTAAATGATGCAGTTTCTTATTTCTTTTTTCTTTTCAATGCCGGAAAGCTAATTTTCATAAACGATTCAATGTTCGATATTTAAATACGAATGGGACTGTCAAAAAACTGTTACTGAAATGGAAATATCGAAAAAAAGCAAATTGTTATGTATTGTTTGCACAAAGGGCAAAAATCGGCAGAAGGAAATATTCTTGTATTGATGCACTTGTTTTGTAACTCAGATTTCAGCAGTCAAAATCAGAATTGGAAATAAGGTGAACTCCAAGTTACGACGGGATTCCGTTCGCTTCTGGCGTGTGTCGAATATTTGCTGTTGTAATTTGTACTGATATCATTTTACACCATCATCTTATAAATCTGTTCTTCGTGTTTTAGTTTCACACAACAAAACAGAAATAAAATCTGTGTTTTAATCGTAATATTTTGTCTTGTTTTCAAGTGCGTACGAAAGTTACTACTGGTGCATTTTGTGCTTACAAACTATACATCGATAAAAGCTAATTTCAGGCTTTTATATTAATCCAGATAATTAAAACTGAATTCAGGGAGGAAAATTAAAATCCTGTCTAGAGATATATCTTAAGCAAAAAATAATCCATTGGAGGTTCGTAAAGTGTATTCTCTGTTGTTTAAATTTTCATTACGAACCTTGATAAGACAGACAAACATTTTCTGCAAAAGTGTATTTTCACAACGTATTTAAAATAAAAATTGCATTTGTTTCTTGGCAAAATGTTCACCAGGAATTTGCTGTCTAAAAGCACCAATTAGCAACTGGTAAATGTGGCTCAGGCTTTTCCACGTGCAATTCATTTCGCAGAGTTCTTACTATCAGATTATTATTTCTTTGGTTCTAGGAAGAATTCGATGTCGATCAAAGGTTTTAATATTTTTAATTATAAACGCCATCCAGAGAAAAAAATAGAATTATTTTTGTTATTTAAGACAGTGTACAGAATTAACATTAAAGATTACGAAATTACCCAGGAAAAATGTTATGGTGACGAAAGAAAAATATCAAAGAAGGAATTCTGAATCGTAATCGGTTAAGGAAGAATTTATTCAGTTCTTATGGTTCCTGATATTTTAGTAGTTGAAATTATTGTTTGACAATAAGTTCAGATATTGCTGCTTAAAGAATAGATAGATGTAAAGAATTTAATTCTTACTCATTCATTCAGTTCTTCTCATAATATTTCTTTCGTTTACAAACTATAGTGAGAAATCAAGAAATGAATAAAATAAATAAAGGAAGGATGAAACGGAAAATATTGGAAGAAAAATTGGAATAAAGAAACAAACATATAAAACAAGACAGAAGAAGAAATTAAAAACGATGAATGGAAAGAAAGAAAGAAAGAAAGAAAGAAAGAAAGAAAGAAAGAAAATCAAAGCAACAGTCAAACAAATTTAAAAGGCAAGAAATAAAAATAAAGAAGTGAAGAATGGATAAATAGAAGACAACAGAAAAAAGAAGAAAAGAAATAAAAAAGATGGAAAGTAATAATTTGAAAAATATGAATGAAAGAAAGAAAGAAAGAAAGGGAAATAAACGAGAAGAAAAGAAAGCTAATTAGATAAAACAACGATGACCTGCCTTTATCTTAAGATTCTAAAAAGACGTAAAAGTCCATTCGGCCAATAATAAAACTAATTAATTTAAATATACAGGTTTTCGCAGTTTTTCGAAATATAATCGTCATGTTCTTGATGACTTCTAAGATAAAAAAAAAGTTCGAAGAGAACGAACGAAAAAAGTTCAGGAAGACCACTAACACCTGGCATCTTTACTGTCAAAGGGGTTACTAAGTATAAAGGATCTCATTAATTTATTTTTCTAACAAAACTGTTAAAATATAAGGTAACAGAAAAAGTCCTTGTTTTTTACGTGTTGCGAGAAGAAGTGATCAGTGATACGCAACTGAGTGAAAAGCGATGGGGGTAGGGTCGTGTCATTGCTCTTGACCAATGCAGGTGCGTTGACACAAACACACGCTAGTTATTGCTCGAGCAGTGACGGGAAAACATGGCGGTGTCGAAACAGCTCGTTCTGTTTTCTGACTTTAAGCCATAAGAGCACCCACTACGGAATGTGTATAAGCAGAAAAAACTGTTATAGGCAAAAAAAAAAAGAAAAAAAAAGCATATGAACTGGACATTTAGAGAGTGAAAATATGTCGAAATTTGAAAGTTTTGGTAGTATGTGGAGAGTGTATGTGAGAAGAAATCCCGGAGAAAGACTAAATGAAGAATGTGTGGGTCTAACAGTTAAGGATAATGGTGGTTCTCTTGTGGTGTTGTGCTGTTTTTTTGGTAGGAAGATGGCTGGAGAGTTGATTCAGTTCAAGATAACCATGAAAAAAAGAACAATATCATTCGAATTTGCAAAGAGATGATATAAAATTTTTGGTTTACGGACAATTGAAAAAATCACCTTACAACAAAACAACGATCCAAAACTACTAAATTTTGTCAAAATTACCTTGAATCAAAGAAAGGAAGAACATTTTCGAAATTATGACTCTGCCACCGCAAACTCCTAACACCTCTCCCATTGAATTTGTATGGGATTATAAAATAATGAGAGTGAGCTTTTCCAATTCTTGAAGAATCCATAGGAAGATCTAACATCGATTTTTCAAAACCTGTTGGAAAGAATGTCACAGATTTGTAAAGCAGTAATTAAGGCAGGTGGTGGTTTTATTGACGGGAACAAAATATGAAATTGTTTTATGTTAAATTGTTATAGTTAAGTGATTTTCTATTGTCAAAATCAAAGCGAATACACTGTGGTTAGTGAAACTTTATCTTTTACTATAAAAATACAAAAATATCACATTTAAGTTATTTCTGTAAAGAAATGCTGGGTTACCCAAAACATTTTGCCTATAGGTGGTCTATGATAAGCGTTCATTTTATAAACCGAAAAAGGGATATCATTACTGCATACAACATAATATGGTCTTATTAGAACTAAATTATCAGACTCCAGTTATTTAATTTCAAACAATTCAGCATTGCAGTAGGAAATCGAACAATTTCAGCTCTTATGGAAGAGGAAAAAAAAAAGGCAGAAAATTGGGGAATATTTTTGATTAAAAAATTGCTCGAAAATACATCTGGCCCGTATGTGGTCGAGTATTTCTTTCCGGAGCAGGTTTTGTTCACCATATGATGCGCCATAATCAAAATGTACAAATGAGATTACCTGCAATTAACCTGCACATAAAAGTAACATGGCCTGTATGTTTATACCACGGCAAATTGTATGCTGGTCTGAAAATGAATCTGTGTTTCCATGTCAGAAACATTCTACGGCAAGATTTACACAGGAATGACACCGGATATATATATGGAATTAACCTATCCGTTTAAAAAACACTGTTATCATTTATACACACACACACACATATATATATATATATATATATATATATATATATATATATATATATATATATATATATATATATATATATATATATATATATATATATATATATAAATGGTGAGCGATATTTTAACAATTTATTTTAATCAACTTCTTTTTGCAGCTCAATCGCTACTCACGGAAACCAGTTAAACGAGCAAGTTTTAAAAACGAGTTTTGGTCAAAATCGTCTGTCAGTTCATAGTTAACGATCGCGTAGCATAGGCTTTTAGTTACTCCCTGAACATTACACGTTTGATAATGATCAATGGAGCTAGTCGCGGAGAATGTTAATCGCACATTAAGCATTCCATGTTGGTTAAGAATTAACAAGTATTTCGAACAGACAGATACACACCATCTACAGATTGGAAATTCGGTAATATTTAACCATCTGAACTCGAAGCCATTTACTTGCTAAACACTTAGCGTTGTAGAGTCCCAATAAAACTCATACACTCGAATAACTTTCACCAAGTTAGCCCAGCAACGCATTATTCCTCACTGGATAATATTTACGTATAATAATGATATCAAATGTTTGGATCAATTTAGTTAAAGTATCAAAGAAAGAATTCTGAATCTAAATCCGTTAAGGAAGAACTTATTCAGTTCTTATCGTTCCTGATATTATAGAAGTCGAAATTAAAGTTTAGCAAGAGGTTTAATTCAGGTGTTGCTGCGGCTTAACAGGTGAGATAGATATAAGGAATTTTGCAAGGACTTATTCATTTTCTTTTAATACATTATGCCTTGAATAATAATAATATAAAAGTAAACGTTAGATTCATATGTTTATAAGAACACCAACAGCAAATCCTAAATGGACATGTACTTGGTCAGTTCCTCGAGTTTTTGACCCTAACCTCTACTGACTCAGATAATACAAATATATAAGGAATGGATGTTATTTACATACTGTGAACCAATTAACTGTTTTAAGAAAATGTTTCTTTTTCAAGTTTGCTGACTTTAATAACCTGTTTTGCCAAACTTAGAGTAGATGTCGAACATTTTTAGCTCTTCAAAACTAGAGAGTGAAAAATAAGAAAGCAAGACATGTTTCTCTTTTCACAAACTATAGTTTGAAAGAATAAAGAAAATGTTGTCCCTTCAATAACTATAGCGCTAAAAACAACGAAAATACAGGAAGAAAAATGAGAAAGTAACAAAGAAACAGTGAAAATAAAAATGTTTAAATGAAGAAAAAAAGAATGAAAATTTAAAATTAATGCATAAAAATGGAAGGAAACCTGTTGAGATTTTTGGTTCCATCAAAAAGTGAAGTACAAACGAAATAACGACTTAAGAAGAACGAAAGAAAGAAAGAAAGAAAGAAAGAAAGAAAGATTGAAAGATTGAAAGATGATATAATCTCAAAGAAAAAATAAAGGAACAATTTGAAAAACGAGATAGAAAAGAATTGGGGAAAAAGGGAGGAAGCAAGACAAAATAAAATTAAAAAAAAGACCGAAATAAATAATTCTAAAAGTAAGAAAGAACGAAAGAGATGAATGCATGAAGCAAAAATTAATTAAAGGAAGGAAATAAAGAAAGAAAAAGTTTGACACAGAAAACAGCGATATCCTCTAAAGATTCTAAAAAGACGTAAATGTCCTTTCAGCTATTAATAAAAAATTAATTAATTTCAAAATAAAGGTTTCCTGCAATTTCATCAAAAGGTAGCGGCCTCGTGCCTTGCTTAGTAACTTAAAAGACACGAAAGTTCAAAGAGGACGAAAAAAATTTAAAAAGGCATAATGTCCAATGGATTAGCGAGTATAAAGTCTTTCATAAATTATTTCTATCAGAAAATTAATTTTAAATAAAAAAAATAATATACATTTCTATAATTCCATTAAATTGAAAATGAAAATCTTGAATACATTTATTAGATGGTATATATGTATGTATGTATCTGTGTATGCGTGTATGTGTGTACAGAGTACAAGGGATATTTTAGAACACTTAATTATCAGTGTACTATTATCTTCAACCTAAATGGACAAGAGAAAAACTATACTAATCCAACACGTTTCGACTTCTGAGAGACTTTATCAAGACACTCTAGGATTTATTATGCAGCACGTGTTTATATGCAGCGGGGCGAAGATGTCATTGATTTATCAAGGATGATAAATTTGAGAAGTCACTCAATTTACTTTTAACCAGATATATTAGGATGCTTTGTGTGCTTCACGTGATTTGACTGACCATTCAACTACCTGAGGAACATTCATGAACGTCAAAAACGTTCGCAGATTTACAAGCCATGATAAAGCAATGACATCGTCGCCTCTGTGTATATAAACATGAGCAGCATAATACATACTACATTGCGTTGGTAAAGTTACCCAGAGGATGAAACGCGACGGTTAAGTATAGTTTTTCCTCTTGTTGCTTTTTACTCATTTTGTCTCTTCTACAGGTACAATCCACCTGAATATATATATATATATATATATATATATATATATATATATATATGTGTGTGTGTCTCTCTCTCTCTCTCTCTCTCTATATATATATATATATATATATATATATATATATATATATATATATATATAGATAGATAGATAGATAGACAGACAAGTACAAATCCTAGAAATTAAATAACTGGGAGTAGAAGAAGTGGCTTCCTACATTTCCCAACAGTATGTGTACGTAAGTGCCGATCAAACTGGACTTCGGCTCTCAGCTTTTGAAGTCGACTCTCTGCACATCCAAAGCTTGCAGCATCTGGCATTCCCAAACGTTCACCAATCTAGATAGTGGCCAGGCACGGGCATCGTATTATAAGAGAACCTGTTTTCTTTTATTATGATACAGCCGTAAAACCATATATATATATATATATATATATATATATATATATATATATATATATATATATATATATATATATATATGTATATATATATATAAAAAGCTGTCTGCGTGCAATGTGTGGAGTTAAGCTTCAAGATAGGACATCTAACGTAGACCTGTTTAATAGGTGTAATATTGGAGGAATCGAGTCTTTTATCATAAAGTCTCAGTTATGGTGGACTGGCCATGTCTTGAGAATGTCTAATGACAGGATACCCAAGATCCTAATGTACAGCCCGTTAGATCAGGGCTACAGGAATGTAGGACGCCCATGGCTAAGATACAAAGACAAGCTGAAAAGCAACTTGTCAGCAGTTAATATACCACATAACACCCTTGAGCGCTTAGCCTTGGAGCGGGTAGAATGGAGATCAACGTGTTTTAGTGGACTCAGCAATTTTCAATCTGCTTTTCTGAATCATCTTCAAGAAGCGAGAGCAAGATCTAAAAGGTCAACCAGTCTAACAGTGATCTCATCTCACTATCCTCACACGTGTTCTATATGTGGCCTCTTTTGTAAATCACTAGCAGGTCTTAAATGCCACATAAGATTAGCGCATAAACTTTCATAACTGAATCAATAAGCTGGCAGATCCTCATACGTCGAAACCGACGGGAGAGTCCATTATTATTATTATTATTATTATTATTATTATTATTATATATATATATATATATATATATATATATATAAAATTATCTGGCATTGTTTATGGGGTGAAACACTTAGACGATATTTGTATATTTAAACAAATTTCACATGAAATAAAACTGATTGTTTGAACTTTCCCGTCTCGCTAATCATGACTCAAACAAATTAAATATATTTATTTTCCCTAAAGGAATCACTATTCAGATCAAATTGTGAAATCATGTAATACCGAGTGAAATATAATGGAATCATCAACAAATAAAAATGTGATTTTTGTTTCTCCTTCACTTCTTACAATTTCTTTTTAATGAGAGCTTAAAATATTAGATACATAGGCTAATGAAAACCACTATTCACTATCAAGCTGGTTTTAGTTCTCACGAATACATGTTAACAAATCATCTTCACAGAGACTTATGGAGCGATTTAAAAATATACAACATTCATCTTCAATCGGATTACAATCCGGACTGCGGTTTGCCCTGGCACGTCACATGAAATAATTTGCCTTTTTGTAATGAAATGCATTTATGCACGTAAATCTGAGTCAAGATTCATTATCAACTAGAATAATGAATTTATTACGCGAGATCTTATTTTTTTATCAATGCATTAAGACAAGTAACCAGATTTCAATATGCACACGTGTATTGATATTGCGTGAGAGATTATTTCCTTTCTTCCTTTACCTGATTTAGTTACTGAGTTTGTCTCAGGCAGTCGTTTTTATATTTCATTGGCACTGCACCAGATAGAATTCCCAAAGTATCATCGCCTGAGCCAATGTAAATCAGTGACTTACTTTTATTCATGATTGTTTCTTTGTATCTCACTCCAGCCTCGTTTTCTTCTCTTATCCTCTCCTCATTTTTTTAAAAACTTTCCCCATGTAAATCGCATTTGATTCACTTGATTCCTTACACTACGTCCATGATTTACATTCGGACTAAAATCCTTATCTTTGTTGCTATGATGACAGCGTTTCGGCCGTTGCAAATTTTTCAAGTGCTTGTAGATCCGGATTACCTTCAGGGAATTTCGAAATGAATCCTTTATTCAATCTACGGATCCATGTTGTTCTCAACCTGATGTCTATACCTCAGAATATACGTATCGACAGATACCTGAAGAAGGCCGGGGGGCACAACAGCTGGATCGTTACAAGAAATATGAGGGCATTAGCCCGAAAGTAAATAACGCTAAATCCTCATCTAAGAAATTGAGACACGAATAATTCTGCCTATGTCTTCTTTAATGATCTCTTCATTAAATGTTAGACAAACTGAGAGAAAACTATGAACATACCAGGCATTCCAACGGAGTCCTCTAAAGCTTTTCATTGTTACAATGGAGAGCTCTCTTGCTGGAGCCAAGTTACTTTACAATTAGCCATGTCTAACATGTCATTAAGATTTCCAAGAACTCTGTTTAAATATATTTGGATATATTTAAAAATTCTCATTCCACAATGATTCAAAACTTTACCACAACATTATTTGATGCCATATATTTATTTTTATTTTACTAAAATTCTACTGGAAAAATTAGATAATGAAATAACAATAGGAAATCAAAGGTCTGTGTTAAATCTCTGAATTTAATTCATGCCAAATAAAAATGATGGTGAACATAATAAATTCGTCTGATCATTCCACAGTTTCAATAGGAATTGCACACACACACACACACACACACACATATATATATATATATATATATATATATGAAGAGAAAAGTAAAATTTATCTTACCAGACGCATAAATATATATATATATATATATATATATATATATATATATATATATATATATATATAATTGTTTTTATAAAAAAATTATAACATAAGTATGTTATAAAATCACTGCAAAAATAGCCATTTTGTTTCAACACACTCTGTGTCTTATCAAGTGATGATGTTGAAAATAAAATAAATGGTTTTAAAAGTTTCAGATTAATTAACGATCCTGCACTAGGGGGAAACATTGTTACAAAAGCTAAAATAACCAATCAAAAACCAAGTATAGAAAGATTCAAAAGCTTGACAACGAAATCATGTTATAATATCTATTCAGATCTTTAAAATACGTGTAATATTAAAAATAATTTATACTAACCAATAATTATAAAATTATATGATAAAATTTAATATTAAAATTAAAAACTGGCAATTTTAAAATCCAAATTTAATCACTAATAAGTTTAAAAACTACAAAATTATTGAGAAAAGAAAAAATATATATGTTTATTCAATTCATTTCTTCGTTGAAATTACGTTCGACAAGACGCTACAATATATCCGGTCATTTGACAATACATGTATATATATTTTTTTCTTTTCTCTTTCTTTTCCTTTTTTATTTTAAAGTGTGTGAATGTGGTCTTAAACTCACGCGCAAAACAACAAAAACACAATCAGATTATAATACATAAGCAACCAGACATAATTAGATATATACACACACACACACACGCACACACACACACACACACACAAAAAAAAAGCGACGAGACATGAACATCTCTACAGCCCTTTATGAAAAAAGGAAATGTGGAAACCAACACCTATACACACACACAGTTAAATGTGAATACACTCTACATACACATAGACACCGATAGATACACATCCACACATCCACAGACAATGACCTAGACAATCAGATACCACAACCAATAAATATTTCAGATTTAAAGTATCATTAAATAAATGCTAACCACTTATTAAATTATAACTTAAGGGAGCAAATATACAAAGATAAAAATGGTTAAAAATAATATTATTTAATATATTAAAACGAAAATTCCAAAACCATAAATATCAATAAAAATATATATTAATCATATAAGTTGATAATTATATATTAGGCGAAGAAAAGCAGGATAAAG